>VZTH01012000.1:0-24450 GCA_013397815.1 Aleadryas rufinucha
GTCACCATCCCTGGGGGGATTTATAAGGTATGTGGATGTGGCACTTGGAGACACGGGTTAGCGGTGGCCTTGGCAGTGCTGAGGGAACGGTTGGACTCGTTGATCCAAGAGGTCTTTTCCAGCCGTAATGATTCCATGACTGACTCTGCCACCAGTGCTGGATCACGTACTGGGATCTCTGTGCTGATTCCAAGCTCCAACCTTAGCGAGGGCCTGCGGGAACAGAGCTGCTCTGTTGGGCTGCCATGGGTGCTCAACAAAGCTGGAGAAGGGGTTTCTGCTGTGCTTCTAGGTCCTTTCCTAGCATGGCTGTGCGAGCCCTGATTCCACCAGCTGGGATTTCCAGAGCCCTTCAAAGTATCCATGGGCAGCTGCACAGCCGGCTGTGGCTTGGCCTGTCCTGCTTTTCCAGGAACTGCTGTCCCACTGGGCACTGGGGTGCAGGAGGAGCAGGGCCAGGTGCTTTATGGCAGGCCCTGGCTCGGGGCTGAGCTGAGGGAGAGGGTTCAAGGGTTACAGCCCTGCGGGTGCCTCTTGGTGGGGAGTTGAATCCTGCAAAGACAAACTTCAGGCAGATGAGATTGGAAGCTGAGGTTTCTCTGTCACATACAGTGCAATGCTTCTGTGTGGCAGCTGGGAGCTGGTGTGGCCTGTCAGGATGTGCACAGGGAAGGAGCCTCGGGAAATCTGTCTCTGAACAACATCCCTGCTGCACTGGGAGACAGGCGGCTGCTTCCTTTCTGCCTCTGTCCTTGAGGCAAGCTGGGACAGGTCTGTCAAAAGCCCGGTTTCCCTCCAGAGCAGGAAAGTGGTTTCTGTTCCTCTCCAAGCACTGAGAGCAAAGTCTTGCGCACTGCTCAGAGGGCAGTTGCAGGTGGACAACCTTCCCTGCAGACAGACAGGCTGTAGTGGGGCTGGGGCAATGCAGGTGGCTGGAGCCGGGACAGCTGCTGGAGGGTCACTGGGAACCAGGGAGGCTGTGTCTTGGAGCAGCCTGCTCTAGTGGAAGGTGTCCCTGCCCATGGCAGGCAGTGGAACGAGATGAGCTTGAAGGTCCTTCCAACCCAAACGATTCTGAGAGCCCTGAAGCTCCCCAGGCCAGGTGAGAGGTGGCTGCTGGATCCAGTTCCTGCAGAGGGGCAGCTGCTGCCACCACCACTGGATATTGGGAGCGTTTCTAGGGGCCAGTTGAACACCTGGCTCAGGGAGAAGTTGTCCATGGATGGAGAAAGAGAAGTTTGGGTGAAGTTGCAGAGGCTCATGATGCGGATGGAACTTCCTTTGCGTCAGCTGATCTTGTGCTGGTCTCCCTGGGGGTTTTGGTGACCTGGGGGGTTTGGTGACCCAAGGAGTGGCAGTGGGACATGGCAGAAGTGTAACCTCGTGTCCCTTTCCCCAGCCTACCTGTCTGGGAGCAGCATGGCGCGGCGCCCGCGGAGCAGCCGGGCCTGGCACTTTGTCCTGAGTGGGGTCCGGCGCGAGGCCGACAGCCGGGCCAGTGCACGGGGCTGGGGCTACGACTCCGATGGGCAGGTAGGCTGGGCTCGAGGGGCTCAGGGTGGCACTGGGGACGTTTTCCTTTCCCTGATACCACATCTGAACTGGCCAAAAGCAGCAAGGATTTAATAACGGTCAGTATCGATACTAAGCTAAATGCTTTTATAAGCATAGAATGGATGTGTCATACATAAAGTACATACAATATTTTAAAAACATTGTTTTGGAAGTAGAGCTCTAGATAAGTGTTTGAAGTGGGTCAGTTCCCTAATCTGGCTTGCTGTGCTCCCTCCTGGGCTGTGAGGCCCTTGGCGATGATGGTGGAGATTGTGGGGCAATGTCTTTGGACTGAAATTCCCTCACATTTACTGCTCTGCGATGTGAACATCACTTCTGAACCTGGTCCAGGTGTGCTGGAGATGGGAACACAGCAGGGAGAGCAGGAGTAAAGCAGTGCAAGGAGTGATTCACCTCTGCCATCCTTCCCTCTTTTCCCTAATTCTTGAATGTGTGAGTTGAGTTCCCTGTGCAGTGGTGAGGGCACAAGGAACTGCTCCAGGTGCTTCAGAGGCACACTGAAGCCGTGAGGCCACTGCCAGAGCACAGTGTCCAAACCCAGGCACTGTGCTCCCACAAAATGAGCAGTTTTCTGTGCCTGCAGTCATGGGAATGACAGGATTTCTAGGTGGCAGTACTTAGGGAAGTTAGAAGTTAAGAAAGACAGAACCCAAGCTCTTGGGTCTGCAGGCCAGAGAAGGAGGCCTGGGCAGTACATATGTAAGCCCAAGTAGTTTCAATTCCCTGTCTTACACAGCTGCAAGAACATGAGTTTAAAAGATTTTTGTCATTAAATACCCCTTACCATGGGGGTGAATAACAAGCAGGTACACCTGAGCACGTGTAAACCTAGAGTAACTTGCTGCAATCAGTGATAAGAGAATCCCTTAGGCAACACCATAATACAGGAGTGAAACTGGGCTGTGACTCTCACAGTGTCCAGTCCAGGATCACTTTTGTCTCTTGGCACTGGGGAACAGTAAATCAGGTTTTTGTGTTCGTGAAAGTTAACAAAAGCCCTTTAATCCTGCCCTGGGTTCCCTGTGGGCCTGTCTGCAGCGCTGGCCTGAGGAGCTGCAGCCGTGCTGCTCAACTGGCTCCCTTTGTTGTGCCCCCTCTCCCTTCTCCCCCTCATGCCTCCTGGGCTCCTCACAGCCTCTCCAGAGCAGTGCTCAGCTCTGCTGATGGCTGGAACCTGCCTGGTGAAAGCCAAAGCTTTAGCACAGAATTTCCTTTAAAATGTGTGTGTTCCAGACTTGTCACCCTGCTGTGACAGCTCCTTGTCCCCGGCAGGCACAAAGAATATATCTGTACCACAGAGTGCTGAGAGGTCCCTGCAGCTCAGCAGGCACTATCCATGTCCCAAAGCAGGGTAATTCCATGGGCACTGCCTCCCTGTGTGACAGGCCAGGCCAGGACACAACATGAGGGGTTGTGTCCCTCACGGAGCTGTGCCAGCCCAGCTCCCACGCCCAGGGATGCCCAGCAGTGACCATTCCCCGTTCTCCCCAGCAGCACAGCGACTCGGACTCGGAGCCGGAGTTTTCCTCCCTGTCTCCTTCCATCCCGAGCGCCATCCCTGTGACTGGAGAGTCCTACTGCAACTGTGAGAACCAGAGTGAAGCTCCCTACTGCTCCAGCCTGCACGCCCTGCACCGCGTCCGCGACTGCCGCTGCGGCGAGGAGGACGAGTGTAAGGGGCTCCCTTGGGGCTCAGGATGGGGGGACCCTTGCAACGTCCCGTCCCTGTCCCAGCACTCCTTTGTTTACGTCCCAAGGCCATAGGAGGATTAGCAGCCCGTGCCTGCTGTCATGTTTGCAGGGCTCAGGGCTGAAGCTGTGACGGCGTCAGCACTCACCTCTGGGACCTGCTTTCTGATCCGGCTTAGGCCTCCAGTGAAACAGAGCCGGTGCTTAGGGCCCTCCTGATTCCCAGAATGGCTGGTGGGGTGCCAGGCTTGGAGCACAGGGTGGGCTCGGGCTGGCTGCGAGAGCCTGTGGCATGGCAGAGCCACCCCTTGATCCCATGAGGAGTGCAGGGAGAAGGGAGGCTCTGCCTGGTGTCAGCCAAAATTGGGCCTGGTGAATGCTAACAGCTTTGGAGCAATGATCCATCCCTGGTGGGGCACTGTGGAGTAGTTCAGGCCTCAAGCAGTTCTCTGTGCACAGCTTAAGATTTACGCTCTTAAAACAGTAAGAGAAATATAAACAAACTCACCAACAGGCCTTCAAAACAAACATCCACCTGTGCTTTGGCTTGGGGGTCGTTTCCTGAGGGTCTTTGCCCATCCTTGTCCCCTCTGTGCTTCCTCAACAGATTTTGACTGGGTGTGGGATGACCTGAACAAGTCAACGGCCACCCTGCTGACGTGTGACAACCGCAAGGTGAACTTCCACATGGAGTACAGCTGTGGCACGGCCGCCATCCGCGGCAACAAGGAGCTGGCAGACGGGCAGCACTTCTGGGAGATCAAGATGACCTCCCCGGTGTATGGCACTGACATGGTACGTGTGGGGCACACAGAAATGCCCAGGGTTTTGGACAGGGGCTGGCAGGATGAGGTTCCACCACAGCAGATCAGGTTTGACGCTGTCTGGAAGTGCACAAGTCCCTGGGGACCTGATGAGATGCATCCCTGGGATGTGAGGGAGCTGGTGGATGAAGTGGCGTAGCCACTAAGTGTCATATTTGAGAAGCTGTGGCAGTCTGGTGAAGTTCCCAGTGACTGGAAGAGAGGAAACAACCCCCATTTTTAAAAAAGGAAGTAAGGAAGATCTGGGGCAGTACAGGCTGACCAGTCTCACCTCTGTGCCTGGCAGTCATGGAGCAGATCCTTTTGGAAACTATGCGAAGGCACAATGAAGAAGTGGAGGTGATTGATGGCAGCCATCAGGGCTTCACTAAGGGCAAATCCTGCTTGACAGATTCAGTGGCCTTCTGTGGTGGAGTTGCAGTGTTGGATGAGGGAAGAGGAACTGATCTGATCTACCTGAATCTGTGCAAAGCATTTGTTGCTGCCTTGCATGGCATCTCTAACCTGGAGAGACATGGATTTGACAGAGGGACCACTTGGTGGATGTGGAATTGTCTGGATGGTCGCATGCAAAGAGCTGGAGTCAACAGAGACCAGTGACAAGTGACGTTGTTCAGGGGCTGGCATTGGGGCCAGTGTTGTTTCACATCTCTGCTGGGGGCATGGACAGTGGGATCAGGGCACCCTCAGCCAGGCTGGAGCTGACACCCAGCTGTTTGGGGAGGTCACACCCTGGAGGGGAGGGATGGGGCATCCAGAGGGACCTGGACAGGCTGGAGAGGTGGGGCCATGGGAAAAAAGTTCAAAAAGGCCAAGTTCAGGTGCTGCACCTGGGTTAGGGCAATCCCAAGCACCAATCCAGGCTGGGCAGAGAATGGATTGAGAGCAGCCCTGGGAGAAGGACGTGGAGTGTTGGAGGATGAGAAGTGGACATGGGCTGGCCATGTGCACCCAGAACCACCCTGTGCTGGGCTGAAACCCCAGTGTGGGCAGCAGGGGAGGGGAGGATTCTGCCCCTCTACCCCTTCAGGTGAGACCCCACCTGCAGAGCTGCCTCCAGCCCTGGGGCCAAGAGCAGAAGGATGTGGAGCTGCTGGAGCCAGTCCAGAGGAGGCCACAGAGATGCTCCAAGGGCTGGAGCCCCTCTGCTCTGGAGCCAGGCTGGGAGAGCTGGGGGTGCTCACCTGGAGAGGAGAAGGCTCCAGGGACACCTCAGAGCCCCTTCCAGTNCTCTGTGAATAGGACAGTGACCTTCTCCAGCAGTTCAGCTGGGCCTCCTCACTTAGGAAAGTAAATTGGAGCTGGGAGCCTTCAGCTCCATCCTGAAACCTCTGACTTGGCTTCATCAACCCCTTTGGGTGTTCTGGGCTGAGCCAGGAAGAGGAGGGAAGAACTGGAGGTGGAATCTGGTTGTGTTTTGTTGCTTGAAAAGACACTGACCTGTGTTCTTACTGCCTGCTTTGCCTCCCAGATGGTGGGAATTGGGACGTCAGATGTGAACCTGGACAAGTACCGCCACACCTTCTGCAGCCTTCTGGGCAAGGACGAGGACAGCTGGGGACTCTCTTACACAGGTAACACGGACAGGGTGGCTGGATGGGCAGCAGTGGCACAGGAGGTGCCCCCAGACCTGTGAATCCTTTAGTTAAGGACACCAGAGCAGCTGCCGGCAGCTTGCAGCCCTTGGGAGCGTCTCTCCTGGCCCACGTTTTGCAGGGCCCTTAGACCTGGTGTGGGACCCTCCAGGGGACCAGGGTGCTACAGTCACATCACCATTTTGGGGCTTCAGTGCTGCTCCCTGTGCCCTGGAGTTGTAAAACCTCAACTTTCCCCTTTCCACCAGCCACTCTGGGGTGGGAGGGCAATGATCAGGCAGTGCAGGGATGTTTTTGGCACTGAGCGAGGCTGTACCAGTAGCCTGGGAGTTGGGATGAATTCCTAGTGTGCAGGTTTTCCACAGAATGCCATTTTTTGGGTGTGTTTTCAGGACTGCTGCATCACAAGGGAGACAAAACAAACTTCTCCTCGAGGTTTGGCCAAGGCTCCATTATTGGGGTGCATTTGGACACGTGGCACGGGACACTCACATTCTTCAAGAACCGGAAGTGCATAGGTGAGAGCCAGGGATGGGGTGGGAGGAACTCGAGTCTGGCTGCAGCAGGAAACACTGGGAAAGCAGAAGACCCCAAGGTGTGAAGTGAGTGGGAGGAAGGTCACATTTCTTGTTTAATAGATTGGGACTTAGGAAAGCTTTTCCCAACAGCTTAGCAGTTAACGGGTAGGTGGGAGAGGGGAGATCCCTCTGTCTAAACTAACATGCCCTCCCTGCTGCTGTGCCCTGGCAGGAGTGGCAGCCACGAAGCTGCAGAACAAGAAGTTTTACCCCATGGTATGCTCGACGGCGGCCAAGAGCAGCATGAAGGTGATCCGGTCCTGCACCAGCTGCACATCCCTGCAGTACCTGTGCTGCTTCCGCCTGCGCCAGCTCCTGCCCAACTATGTGGACACACTGGAGGTGCTGCCCCTGCCCCCGGGACTCAAGCAGGTGCTGCACAACAAACTGGGCTGGGTCTTGAGTATGAACTATAGCACGTTGAAGCCTTCCTCGTCCTCAGGGAGCGACTCGGACAGCTCGTGCGGTTCAGATGCGGAGGCCTGCCAAAGGAAGAGGTGCAGGAGGACATAATGGCTCTGCACAGCAGGTGGATGGGGGTTTGTTGTGTTGTCTGCGAAGGCCAGCCAAGTCTGATGCACCTCTTCCTTCATGGGGACATCCATTTCTACGTGTTGGCAAAAATTTCTCCAGTGCCGTGGAAATCTTTGGCCTCGACATCCATCATAGGCATTTAGAAGAGTTGCTGGCTCCAAGAGGTGCCAGTTCTGACACAAGATAATTGTGGTGAAATATCTGAGCTTCATCTCCTGACTTGCTATGGAAGCCAGCACCTCTTCCTGAAGGATCTCTCTTCTCCTTGTTGGCACAGACAACGTTTAAGAAATTGGACTTGATAATCTTCATGGCTCCCTTCCAACTCAGGATATTGTGATGATTAAGGCAGCCTCCTGGCTGGAGTGTACTGGATTCCAGTCAGACAATGGACCTGACTCATCAAGACACAATCCCAGGCCAGTCCTCTCCTCTCTGTGTGTGTAGGTTTGGTGTCTGCCATGACCTTGTCCTGCTCTGGGGCACGATGGAGCAGCAGCTGGAGGGAAAGGGCCCCCAGAGACACTGCTGGGAGCAGGTCCAGGAGCTGAGCTGTGGGTGGTCTTCCTCGAGCCCCTGGGGACTTTCAATTGCTTTGCATGTTGGTTCCTGCTGCTTCTCCTCTGTCCAAGACTGTGTTCAACTGTAATAATAAAAGTAGAAGCTGTGTGTTGTTCCTCTTGGGGCCCTTGAAGGCAGGAGGCTGCAGGTGTTTGTCAAAAATAGCTTGGGCAGCAGCGTGGAGGGGAGGTTTTGGCTGCAGCAGTTGTGTGTCAGAGCTGGAGGAGGTGAAGGCAGCAGCGATGCCCTTGTCTCTTTACAGGGCTCTTGTGCTTCCCACTGAATCAGTGGCTGGGGTGATGTTCAGTGGAGCCAGGCCGATGCCTGTGGCTGTGCACAGGAAGGGAGGCTGCAGGGTTTATAGTGCCTGTCCTCTAGCAGGTCATGCTGGGACAAACACCCCCAAACCCCACCCCAGAGCCTGGGGATCAGAGCCACCCCTCCAAGACTTTGTGGTCATGCTGAGAGGAAATGCTGGATTAGGATCTGGACAAGTGACTGATTGTGTAGTGGCCTCGTGCCACTGCCAGGGAATGGGCTCTGTGCTCCCACAGGACTGGTGCCAGCCCCAGGCCAGTCCCTGCAGGGCCTGTGGTCAGCCCATGGGGCTTTTCTCCAGCCTTTGAGCTCTCTTTTGGTGGACAGCTGAGGATTCAGGGCTGAGCTGGTGCTGTCAGTCTTGCAAAGGGCACTGGAAAGTGGAACAGGGCTTGAGGTATGGATGGGAAATGGCTTTTAACTGGTTCTCTCTGGGTCTCCTCCCAACAAGTTCCAGCTGCTGCCTTTTCCTCTGCTCCCATCACAGACCCCCACAGGGTCAGGTAAAATGTTCCCTGCTGAACTCATTCTCAGATCCTGAAGTGAAGATGGCTCTTGCTCCTCTGGGGCCAGGCTTTGAATGAGAACCTTACTGCAGCATGTCAGGCTCTGTCCGTGCCTCTGGATCCATGCTGCAGCCAGAACAAGCTTGCCTGGTTTGCTCTTTCCCAGGAACTGATTCAGGCAGCAGCAGCTGGAGGCAGAGGAATCCCTGGCAGGGAGAGAGGGGGTTTGGATGGGCCCTCCTGCTCCTGCAGCACTGGTTGCTCCAAGTTCCAAGGGAGGAAGTTCAGGGGTTCTGTGTCACTGTGGAAAGCCCCAGTGAACAATCTCAAGCCTCAGCAGGCACTGGGGGAGCCCTGACCCACCCCCATCCTGGCTGTGGCTATTTCTGAGTAATAATGGAGCATTTGCTTTGGGAAAAGAGAATCCCATCCTAACCCACCATTTCCCATGGATTTTCTGGAGCTTATCCAGCATTTTCTCATGCTGGGAGTTCAGTGAACAAATTCCCCTGCTCTGCCCTGAGCTGTGTTACCCCAAGGAAGTGGTTCCTCTCTGGCCAGTGGGTTTTGACAGTTGGCAAGTGTTTTCCAAAGTGACTCAAACTGGACCCACCTGTCCCTGGAAGCCACAGCAGGATCCACAGTAACAGATCCCACAAAGAGCCAGAGCAGGACATGGAAGGTCAGGACATGCTGAAGAAAACACATGGCTTGTCCAACCTCACCTGCAAGGACAGAGCTACACATAGCCCCTGCTCCAACATTCCTTAGCTCTCACAGGAGACAGACAGCTTTCCAGCCAGTGGGATAGAAACCTGGGGGAGCTAAAAGAGGAAATGAGAGCCAAGAGGCTGAAGAAAGCATCTGTAACGAGACGTTTATTGATGTGCAAGTCTCTGTTCTGAAGGAGAATCAGCTGCTGCCCCTGGCCAGGCTCCCAGCTGCAGTTCAGCCACAGCCAAGCACTGGCAGATAAAAGGAGTGACCAGCACAACCCACAGCCCCTCTGTGGGAACCAGGACAGAACCAGAACAAAGTTGGGCTTAGAGGTGGGGCAGGGTCAGTTTGCCCAAACACAGTGGTCTTTGCCACTGATGTCCCATGTCACTGGAATGTTCAGAGGGTGTCATTTGTCACCTTCTGTGCTGCATTCTCCATAGGTCTTTGAGCACAGATGCTCTAGAAGACCCCAGTCTTCTCTGTAGGACTCAATCCCGTTGTTACAGTGAGGATCCATGACTGAGCCTTCATCCAAACATATCAGGATGGGGGGATAAAGCTCAGAACAAACAATATCTATCACTTGGAAACAGGCCTTGCACACACTCAGTTGTGTGCTGTCTCTCCAGAGAGAGCTGTGAAGCCACTTCATCAAATCCTAGAATGGTTTGGATTGGGAGGGACCTTAAGGATGCTCCCATCCCAACCCCTGCCATGGGCAGGGACACCTTCCACTGTCCCAGGTTGGTCTAAGCCCCAATGTCCAACCTGGCCTTGGACGCTTCCAGGGATCCAGGGGCAGCCACAGCTTCTCTGGGCACCCTGTGCCAGGGCCTCCCCACCCTCCCAGGGAACAATTCCTTCCCAATATCCCATCTAACCCTGCCCTCTGCCAGTGGGAAGAAACACATCTTCCAAAGAGGCTGTGCTGAGGACAGAGACCAAAGCTCCAGGGGAAGGAAAAGGACAAGAGAGTATTTGACCACATGAGAATATAGGAAAAAAAGTTCTGTCAGAGTTCCTCATCTAGTAGGAGTTTTATATGATTAATGTTCACAAAAACAAGCAATTGCTGATAAAAATGTGCCTTCATCCAGTGGCTGAACTGCTGTCAGAAGGGTCAGAGCATCCCAGTCTAATCCTGCTCCTGCCACTCTCAGGAACAGGAGAAAGCTCAGGGGCATGGGGGAAGGAGATCTTGGTGAGTTAAAGCAGGTCCCTGAAGGTTCAAACAGCAGTAGAGCAAGGAAAGTGTGGGGTACACCATGAGGAGAGCTTGGCGTCCTGTGGAAAGCCCTCACAGTTCTGGGGTGACACATTTTCTGCCTGAGGGGCTGTAGCTGTCACACTGCAGCAGCAGCCAGTGGGACATCACCCAGGGCACACAAAACCAGAGCCGAGGGACAGACTGTGGGGGACAGTGGATGCCCCAACAACCCCTGAGCTGCCCTGGCTGGGTGGGCAACCAAAGGTATCACCAGGGGAACATGCCAGGGTGATGTCAGCAGGTTCTGGGAAGTGAGACCACGGCAGGGAGGCCTGGGAGGGCCAACAGGAGGGTGAGCAGACACTGCTGGAACAAGGCTCTGGTTTAGTCACACACTCACCCAGAGACAAGCCTGGCTTCCCTGGGGAGCTGGTGGCACATTCAGGGCTTGTTTGCTCCATCAACACAGAACTTTTAGTGAGGATGCCCATGACAGCTCTCCTGCCCTTGTCCTCCAAGCTTTAACAGGCCAGAGAGGGCTTTGAGGGCTTACCTGTAACAGGGGAGGGGGTGCTTCTACTGTAGCTGCTGCTGCAGGGCTGACTCTGTTCTACTGCTGGAATTGTCACTCCCACACCTGCCAGAGTCCTGGGCTGTCCTTCTCCACTTGCAACCCCTGACACAGGCCCTGGAAGGGTAGGAAGGAAACTCCTGCAGCTCCAGCTGTGTCCTGCAGAAAGTGCTGGGAGCAAGGCCTGAGGCTGGTGTGTGCCCAGACCCCAGACCCTGCAGCCCTCCCCTGGCATTAAGCTCTGGGCTTCTTCTAAAGCCTCTTTCTGCCAAGGGCTAATATTTTTTCCCACTCAATCTTCTTTCCTTTCCTGGACATCTCCAGAGCACGGGGGTGAAAAGATTTTCCTAAGGTCATCTTCCCTCCTTCCCTAGTGCTGAGTCACCACTGCATTCACCACCAGAACAGATTTTCATCTGCAGAGACTCAACAGGATCTTGAGACACACAAATAATCTGGGCCCTTCCACCAACAGCATCAAGGACAGGCTGGCAGCCACTGACAAATGTTCCTGTAACTTTCACTGAGGTTTCTCAAAGCTCTGGGCTTGGGATGTGAAGGAGTGACTCACTTGTCCAGGTGTTTTGTTCTTGCCCTTGTCAGAGAGGTGCTGGCCAAATTCCTGCCACACATCTGGGGAGAGCACTGTGGTGTTTCCCCATGGCTGCAGTACCCAAAGGAGAAGTGACAGAGGTGAAACATGTAACATACTGACCAAGGCTCAGGTGAGCCAGGATAGCCCGAGCTTCTCACCCTCTTCACCCCTTCTAGCACTGGTGTCACCAAAGACACCTGGTGAGAGCAGCAGGGCAGTGCTGGAGTCACCATCCCTGGGAGTGGTCAAAAACCAGTGGATATGGAACTTCCCGATCTGGCTTAGTGGGCACGGGAGTGTTTGGGCAAAGGTTGGACTTGATCTTGGAGGTCTTTTCCTACCTTCATGATTCTCTGAAAGCACATGGGTTGGACACATCCCTGGGCGGGATGAGGCTGGGCTGAGCCGGCAGGGGAGGGCGCAGGGCAGCCAGCGGAGGGAAAGGGGCCGGCAGGGGAGGGAGCAGGGCTGGCAGCGGAGGGAGAGGGGCCGGCAGGAGAGGGAGCCGGGATGGCAGCGGAGGGAGCCGGGCTGGCAGCGGAGGGAGCCGGGCTGGCAGCGGAGGGAGAGGGGCCGGCAGCGGAGGGAGAGGGGCCGGCAGCGGAGGGAGAGGGGCTGGCAGCGGAGGGAGAGGGGCCGGTAGGGGAGGGAGCCGGGCTGCCCAGAGCCGCGGCTCTGTTTACTCAGCTACAGCAAAGCTGCTTATCCTTCTTAGCTCCCCGTAAGCCACAAGTCCTAACCCTCCTTGGGGCACATTCCGGCAGGGCAGGAATTTAGTTCAAGGGATATCAGGCCAGGGTTTAGATGGTGTTTGACCTACTTCGTGACTGCTGTGGCATCACAAGGAGCGCTGCTGGGGGGTACACAGGCCCTGCAAGGCAGGGAACTGAGGGAGAACCAAGAGCCCCTTTCACAGCTGGGCAGCTGCTAGTGGAGTTGGGGAGGGGAGGCTGCGTTCAGGCCCCTCTGAACCAGGGTCCTAAGAACAAGGGGCTCCAAATAGTGCCTCAAAGTTTGCAGACCCTCCTCCATCCCACTGCCAGCCAGGGAGAAGGTGTCAACCTGATCCAAGCCAGCCACCACCTCCCTGGCAAAGCATTCCTTCACAGAACTCACACACGTGGGACTTTGCCATCAGTGCAACCCAAGTGACAGAAAACTTCAAGGACTGTAATTTTACCTCCAGTGTCTCCTCGTGAGGCACAGGAAGCTTTCTGGGAGCTGGGGCTCTGCATTCCCAGGCTCAGGGGCTGCTGCCTGCCCTGCTCTGGGCACAGGGCTCATGCAGGAGCCCCACACACTCACACTCCAGGGCTGCTGTCTGTAGAGGGAAAGGTCAGGCTTAGTCCCACATCGGCCACCTCTGATCTGACTCAGAGCTGGAGATAAAGGTGTGGCAGCAGCTCCCCTGTGAGTGAGAGGAGACCCCAAACCAGGGTGAGAGCCACTGTCTGCCTCTGCTGGCAGAACTCCATAGGCCACAGCTGGGTTCTTATACCAAAAAAAAATTATCCACACAGGCTTAAGTGAGAAGGAGTTGAGGAGGTGAGACAGGGGCTGTCCCTGAGAAATCATCCCTAATGCTCCAAGGGCTGGAGCCCCTCTACTCTGGAGCCAGGCTGGGAGAGCTGGGGGTGTTCACCTGGAGAGGAGAAGGCTCCAGGGACACCTCAGAGCCCCTTCCAATGCCTAAAAGGGCTCCAAGAGAGCTGCAGAGGGACTTGGGACAGGGGATGGAGGGACAGGACGAGGGGGAATGGCTTCCCACTAGCAGAGGGCAGGGTTAGATGGGATATGGGGAAGGAATTGTTCCCTGGGAGGGTGGGGAGGCCCTGGCACAGGGTGCCCAGAGAAGCTGTGGCTGTCCCTGGATCCCTGCAAGTGTCCAAGGCCAGGTTGGACGGGGCTTGGAGCAACCTGGGCTAGTGGAAGGTGTCCCTGCCCATGGCAGGGGGTGGAATGCGATGAGCTTTTAGGTCTCTTCCAACCCAAACCATTCTGGGATGCTGTGAAATACTCCAGACAGAACAGGACAGACCAAGCTACCATAGCTGCATCCGTGCAGGAATCTTGGATGTGATCCCACCATCAGCACAGAGGAGACTCCTCTGCTCTGCACCTCCAAGGACAGGAAGGACCCAGCACTGGAGCAGCACACGAGTGACACACTCAGGGCACGAGACAAGGGCTCCAGGCCCTGAACATCTCACAGGGCACTGAACAGCAGCCAATGCCCTGCTGCCCTCCTGCTCACCTCCAGAGCATCAGCACCAATCTCCTCACTGGCACTGCCTATTCCAGCCTGTCCTTCCCTTGTCTTGGATGGGACTGGACGGACTGGGAATTTCTCAGGGAAGAAGCACAGGCTGCCCAGACAGGTATAAATAAAATGCTGTAGCACTGCACAGAAGTGAGAACTAACACAAATCTCTGCTTCAAAATGCAAGCGTTTCCCTGGGCTGTGTACTCAGAATGTTTCTTTCAAGAAAATCTTTTATGGACTCCATGAGAATGGAAAAGCCAAATGCAAGGAAAAGCAAGTCTGGGCTGGGCAGTTCCCTCTAAGGAAGCAACATCTGTCCTAGGGTTAAAGGTGTGTCCCTGGAGACCTCCTGCTGTACTCAGACAGCTACTCCCAGTTTTCAGAGCACCCCCCTCTGTTTCAGAGCTTTGTTCCAGGGTGGAACAATGGCAGTTTTGAATGGATCCTCTTGTCTGTTCCATGTTCACTTGGAAAGTGACTCTGCTGTAGAGCACTTTGTGGAGCTCTGGCTCTGACATCCATATCCCCTGGGTCCAGCAAAAGGTGCTTAAGGAAATCTTCTGGCTCTACCAACCCCTCTTTATCCTAAAAGGTGAAATATTTCCAGCAGGATCAGTGGTGCAGTAGGAAAGTAGACAGTTCTGCACCTGTGCAGAGCCCACACTGTAAAAGGCACCAACACTCCAGGCTGTGTCAATGCTATGCTGGTGGAAGACCATGGCTGAACTGAAAGGTGAAAATCCTCCCCAGACAAGCAAAAAGGTGCAAAAGGAGCCTGAGAACGAAGGCAGTGCCAACTGCAGAAGTTGCTAAGTGTGATGAAAGGAGACAAAAAGCCTTTGTCTGCACTGCACGGTGCTGGATGGCCACGTTATCTGCACCTACATGATCTGGAGTCTCTTACATAACCACACTATCTGCAATGTTCTATCCAGCAAGAGCAAAAATAGAGTTCTGCCTCTGCCTGAAATTCCTGCAGTGGGGGTGAGCATGGGAACAGCCCCCCCAGCCTCCCCTGCCACACTGGGAACCTTCCACACTGAACCTTCCCACTGAAGTGAGAAGGCATTTGGTGCCAGAAGGTACCTGGCCTTTCAGGTTCCCAGTGAGGGGTTTAAAAAGTGATCACTGGGCTTTCCAAACGAGGCAGCAAATTTGTTCAGCCTCTTCCAGATGTGCAGCTGTTGCCTGTGGCACCGTTCCATACACACATCTGGGCTGGGAATGCTGGGCACCCAACTGAAACCTCTGTAGGGAGGATTTGTGGTCTCATTCTTGCTTACTGCAGCTTCCGGGGCTCACCCTCGATACACACCTGCCTAAACCTGTGCCTAAAAGACACTGGCTCAGGAATAATCTGCCTGGGAATCAGGCCCAGCTCTATTTCCCAAGCTACCTGGTCACCAGCAATCCACATTTCTGGGGCTCCTAGAGAGGGAAGTCAAAGCTTTCTCCCCACAGCACATCATTGCCAGAGAAGATGAGAAGGACTCACCCAAGTGGAGAGTGCTTGGCATGTTTCTCCTCCAAGTTCTGCTGCAGGGAACTGCCTGAGGCTCAAAAGAACATCTACAGTCCAAGGCAATGGAAACCTTCACCCAAGTGCCTGCACTGGGATCTTTGAGGAGACCTGTGGAGAATGACAAGACAACCCTGGTATGAGAAAAAGAGATGTTTCATCAGCATTAATAAACAACAAAAATTAAACAAGTGTGAAATGAGGGATTCTGCCTGTGTGGAAGTCTGGCTGCCTGCAGCACACACAGGTGCTGGCTGGGTTGGGGACTGAGTTGTTGACTTCATCACTGACACCTCTGCAGGCACCTTGACAAGTGTCCTAGAATAAATCTTATTAAATTGACAGAAACATCATTATTTTTGAAATAGCTCTCCGTGAAGGAAGACTGAGATCAGCCATCAGGCTGGAGTTAGGAAGCTGGGTTTCACCACCTGCCACACTCCCTTCAGCCTGACTCCCATCATCCCTGTGCACACCAGGCTGGACACACACAGATGTCACCGGCAGCACAAGGACAATGCGCTCTTAATTAGCGGCTCTGTGAGTGGCTAATGAGAGCTGACACCATCTATCGGGCACCTTCCTCAGAGCACTCTGCAACCTTTCCAAACCATGTGAGGGCTGTTTCCTTTCACAGACACCCGCTTCGGACGGGATTTGTTTGAGATGTTCCAACAAAATAGCCCGGCTGTCCCTAAGAACACGAGGGGAGGGCTGACAACACGCTGCTTGTCCACCTTAAAATTCCAGCATTGTTTTAGGGGAGCGTCGCCAGCGGGAGTGCCCGGGACGGGATGGGCTTTGGGATGCCGAGGGCTGGCTGAAGGCCGGGAGCTCCTCTGCGCTGCCCGCGCTCCCTCTGCCGGCACAGCGCTCCCGGGAACAGCAGGGAAAAGCCTCTGGCACAGCCCTCACCTCCCGAGCCGTGCCCACTGCTCCACCACGGGCAGTGTTTATCCTACAAAGACTTTTCCACTGGCAGAATAATAACCACTGCAGCACGGCTGTGCTGGAGCAAACAGGGACAACTTGCCTCAGGCAAAGCCATGCTCTGGACCTCCCATACAATCGCTAATTATTTATTGGTACAAACGCGGGAATAATTTACTCAAAACAATGTTGGATAAAGCAGCTGGATCCCTGCTGTTTGGAGACAGATCCCTGCTTGTTCCAGCCAAGACCTGAGCAGAGGAGGGCAAGCAGAACACTGTCTCTGAACATGAGAAGCAGATTGCAAGCAGACCCAGCACTCCATGAGGCACCTGGAACAGCTCTGGCAGCAAACCCAGCCCTCCACAGGGCTCCTGGAGAAGGTATTTCATGTGCTGGTATTTCCAGAGGCTGATCTTGGAGGGAGCTGAACCAAGAGGTGAGTTCTTGAGAGCAGGAGATGGAGCCCTGGAGTTCTACCTATCCCTTCCTAACGCCCCCTGACGCTGAGAGCACGTTACCAGCCGGGATCTTACACCCCAAAATTAAATCAGCAACATGTTCTCTGTACAGAGGAGCTCCCCCAGCGCTGCGGGGCTGCAGCTCTGCCCTCCTGCTCTTGCAGCACGGCCCGGGGCAGCTCAGAGCTCCTCTTCCAGAGGTGCCAGCCTGGGCCTGCCCGAGCTGGAGGGGCTGGTCAGGCACCACAGCAGCTGCCCAATAACCGGACCAGTCTAACCACGACTAGAGTGCAGTCACGACCTCAACGACAGAGACAGCGAAGGCAAAACAGTCTCATGAGCACCGGGGACGCTGTCGCCGGGCCGGCGGCAGCAAGGAGGCCGCTGCTGGGACACCTCGCACAGGTGGAGCCTGATCCCCGCCCCCGCCTCCATCGGTCTCCCGGGACCCCCCCGGACCCGGCGGGTACCAGGCCCCGCCCGTTGCCACGGGAACGCGCCGTGCCCGGTGTCCCGGTGTCTCGGCCCCGCCGCTCCGCGGCCCCGGCACGATGGTTCCGCGGGAGGCGGTGACAGCGCGGGGGGAGCACGGCCCCTTTAAGAGCGGCGCCGCCATGATCTGCCTGGTGCTGGGGCTCTTCGCCGGCCTCTTGCACAGTGGTACGGGACGGGACCCCCGGCCCTGTGTCTGAGGACCAGGGACCCCCACTCCGCTTGTGCCTGAGGGCCAAGGACCTCCCTTCCCCGGGAGACACCCCGCGGCTGAGGGCTTAGGCCAGGGCTCCCTATCCCTGTGCCCTCTGCGCCCGAGGGCCGCGGCCAGGATCCGCCTTGCCCTCCTCTGCGGGATCCTGTGAACCCCCCCGTGTCCCCATGGCTGAGGGCCTGGGACCCCCCCTGTGCCCGCTTGGCTGAAGGCCCGGGGGCGTCTCCTTCACCCCCTCAGACCTCTGCCCTCTCCCTGCAGCCTTCGGCGGGGTCAATGAACGAACCTTCGTGGCCATCAAACCGGACGGGGTCCAGCGGCACCTGGTCGGGGAGATCATCCGGCGCTTCGAGAGGAAGGGGCTGCAGTTGGTGGGGATGAAGCTGCTGCAGGTGAGCGGCCGGGCCCACCCAGGCTGGGGGTCCCTGGAGCAGAGGAGCCCCTGCAGCCCCCCGGGCCCCGGCTGTGCTGGTAACTGCTGGGGATTCTGCCTGTCATCCGGCTTGTACAGCCTGCCGCTGTCATTCCAGCACCAAATCCTCACAGCTCAGAGGAGTGTCGGCACTAGGAGGGGTGATTCCAGCTGTGGGGAGCATGTCTGCCCTTGGCTGTGTCCATGCTCCAGGGCTGTCACTGACAGCCGGCAGGTGTTGCTGCTCTGACCCAGAAACTCTTGTCTGTGTCAGGCTCCTGCTGTTTCACTCTTGAAACAGCATCTGTGCAAGAGCTTAATTCTCTTAATTCCCTGCATCCCTGAGGTGCAGCCCTTGCCCAGATCCCCACGTGTGGGAGCAGACTAAGCTCTGTGCTCTGTGCAGGCCTCGGAGGAGCTGCTGAAGGAACACTACATCGCCCTGCGGGACCGTCCCTTCTATGGCCGCCTGGTGAAGTACATGAGCTCCGGGCCCATCGTGGCCATGGTGAGTGCTGGCCAGAGCCCCTGGACCAGGGAACAGGGACAAAGTGCAAGGTGTGAGCAGCAGTGGCTGTTGGCACAATGGAAGCAAGGTGGTATCTTCCCTCAGAGGGTCTCTTGAAGCTGTACTGAACTGCAGGGATGTTTTCTGTGGTAAATAAAATCATGGAATGGTTTGGGATGGAAGGGACCTTGAAGGTCTTGTTCCACCCCCTGCCATGGGCAGTGACACCTTCCACTAGACCAGGTTGCTCCAAGCACCGTCCAGCCTGGCTTTGAGCGCTTCCAGGGATGGGGAGAAATCCACAGACAATTTGGATTATTTTCCAAAGTCAACTCTGGAAGAATAATTTGGAGAGACTCTTTCTTGTCTCTCACTTGGGTGGATCCAGTGGGGAATTCAGAGGACAGATGTGACCTGCTGGGGCAGCTGTGGAGGCTGCTCCTGGTTTTGCTCTCCCGTAGGTCTGGCAGGGCCTCGATGTGGTGAAGACAGTTCGCACCATGATCGGGGAGACCAATCCAGCTGAATCCAGGCCTGGCACCATCCGGGGGGACTTCTGTGTTGAAGTCAGCAAGTGAGAGCTTTGACTTTTTCTTCCCTCAGTGCTTCAGGGCATCCTGTCCAGGCATTCCTGTGCCAGGCCTGCCCAAGCCACATGAGTCTGCATTCCGAGAGCAGAAGTTGTCCCTTTTGTGCCAGACCAGAGCTGAGCTCTGCTTCCCGGGATTGGCTTTAGTAGGAGGAAGAGCCTGGGTTGTGTCTTTCCTTCCTCCTGAATCTTCTGTTGAAAGCAGGTGGGGTTTGCCTGTTTTCCTTTGGAAATCGGGACTGTCAGGCTGTGAACAGGGAGGTGCCCACTCAGTCCTTTCGTGGGAGTAGGTGAAGATCCATGGGTGGTGACCTTGGGTGGCCCCAGCCTGGCTTGTGGTAGACACAGCTCTTACTGAACCATCCTGCCTTAGATCTCTGTTCCCTCGTGTCTGATACCAAACCTGCTTCGGTGGAAGAGGGAAAATCTGGAGGCACAGCTGGAATCACTGACATAAAAACTGCAAATCCCAGACCTACAGCCACTTGCAGCTCCTCCTGTAGCAAACAAATGGCTCCTCAGCATGGGAGGAAGGAGTGCTGGGAACTGGCACTTCTGGAAGGATGAGGGGTGTGTGATAGGAAGGGATATTGTGGGGTAGGGCTGGCTCCATCCATTTAATTAAATTGGTCAAGGGGGAATTTTCCAGACTGCAGCATGCCTCTCCCACCTTTCTCAGCTTGGTGCCAGCTTCTCCCTTTCTCCTTGCCCACAGGAATGTGATCCACGGCAGTGACTCGGTGGAGAGCGCCCAGCAGGAGATCTCGCTCTGGTTCCACCCAGAGGAGCTACCGTGCTGGGAGGACACAGCTGCACACTGGATCTACGAGTGAGGAGGAATCCCAAGGGAAGTACATCTTCCTGCTGGGACATGGGAAATTTCCATCCATTTCATGGCAGCTGCTGGGGCTGGCTGCGGATTCTGCTCTGGGATTCCTCTTCTGCCTGTGGGATCCTGGGAGCTGGGCTGTGTGTGGAACTCTGTGGTTCAGCTCCTGCCAAGGGGAGCTGTTTCCTTTTTTCTCTCTCTGCTCTAGTAAGTAGTTGGTATTGTTGCTCTGTTTGCTGCAGCATCTGAAATCCCAAGTAGCTCAAGTTGATTAACTGAAGGAAAACTTGGGCTCTTGGCCCATTCCTGGGTGTTCTCATCCCTGCCTGGAGCAGGAGAATGTGTTTTCCTTGCTGCTGGGAGAGGTGCTGGTCACAAGGTGATGGGCTTGACAATTTACCTGCATTTCTAGAAGGCTTTTCACCAAAGGCTTTTAAAGAATTGGGCTGCTGTAGGATAAGGGGGCAAATTCTCATTTTAGAGCTCATTCCAAGACAAGGAATGAAGGCTGGGACAATTCTCTCTCCCTTGGTGGGAGCTCTGGGGTGGCACAAGCTCACCCAGTTTCAGATGTGATGAGTGAATCTGTGGAAGGAAGATTCTCCAAATGCTGTTAAACGCACAATTCCTGTGGCTCTGGTTCCTGGGCTGTGGGAAGCAGCTCCTCCAGGTCTGCTCTGGTTCTCTGGGGCTGCACGGCCCTGACCCAGCCTGACACCCCAGTGTCCCTCTGTGGTGACTGATGTGAAGCAGCAGCACTGGGGCAGCCACAGGAATAGAAGGCGGAGAGGGAGGCAGGGAGGGATTTGTGGGATCTGGGGCTCAGGAAGGACTATTTAGGGGAGTATTTCATTCTCTCTTGTACATAGCATAGGCTGTGGAGTCCTGGCACTGAGCTCTGGGAGATCCCGAGATCTTCCTTGTCCCCCTGAGAGCTTCCAGTGGAGCTTTCCTGCTGGGAGGGTATCTGGAAACCAGTTTGTAATGGGCTGGACACCACCTGTGAGCTGTCCCTGGGTCACCCAGCTCATCAGAGCTGTGCTGTGTCAGAGCTCCCTGTGCAGCCACACCAGAGCATAAGGACAGGGACAGTGACGGTGACACGGAATCCTGCCATGGAACAGGGACACAGTTAAACCGAGGGAACGAGATCCCCAGGGCTTTCCTGTGTGCAGGATGAGTTTGACCTTTGCCCTAAAAGCCTGTCCCTCTGGGTCTTCAGCTTTGTAGGTGCTGGGCAATGAGGGCAACTCTTGGGGGGCAGAGTAAAGTCACCCCCAGTGCTGCTCCGTGCTGGCCCCAGGGTGGTGGGGCTGAGCGGGGCAGGGGTGGGGCTTTCCCCAGCTGCCTCAGCCAAGGCTCCTCCTGCCTCGGGGCCTTCTTCAGGCACCTGTTTCCAGCTCTAAATACCCGACAGATCCTGTGTGTTCCTGGAACTTGTCCACTCAGCTGAACTCAGAGTCTGGCTGCAGCAGGGCTGCAGGAGAAGATGCTGAAGACCGAGGCATGAAGCAAGTGGGAGGAAGGTCACATTTGTTGTTTAATAGATGCATTGAGAGCTGTTGGCACCAAGAGCTGCCAGCTCTGACACAGGAAAACTCTGGCCAGATACCTGAGCTTCATCTCCTGCCGTTGCCTCTTCCTGAAGGATCTTCCCTTCTCCCTCTCTACACGGATGAGATTTAATTTGTCCTCCCAGTTTCAAAGCACACTGAACTCCAGTCAGACAATGGACCTGACTCATCAAGACACAATCCCAGGCCAGTCCTCTCCTCTCTGTGTGTGTAGGTTTGGTGTCTGCCATGACCTTGTCCTGCTCTGGGGCACGATGGAGCAGCAGCTGGAGGGAAAGGGCCCCCAGAGACACTGCTGGGAGCAGGTCCAGGAGCTGAGCTGTGGGTGGTCTTCCTCGAGCCCCTGGGGACTTTCAATTGCTTTGCATGTTGGTTCCTGCTGCTTCTCCTCTGTCCAAGACTGTGTTAAACTGTAATAATAAAAGTAGAAGCTGTGTGTTGTTCCTCTTGGGGCCCTTGAAGGCAGGAGGCTGCAGGTGTTTGTCAAAAATAGCTTGGGCAGCAGCGTGGAGGGGAGGTTTTGGCTGCAGCAGTTGTGTGTCAGAGCTGGAGGAGGTTAAGGCAGCAGAGATGCCCTTGTCTCTTTACAGGGCTCTTGTGCTTCCCACTGAATCAGTGGCTGGGGTGATGTTCAGTGGAGCCAGGCTGCTGCTGCAGCACCATATGCTCGTGGCAGCAGAACCAGCAGGGTCTGTGCTCCTGCAACTCAGGAAATCCCAGAATAGTTGGGGTTGGAAAGGACCTCTGGAGATCATCCAGTTCCCTGTCACAGCAGGGTCACCTGGAGCAGATGTCACAGGAATGTGTCCAGGTGCGTTTGGAATGTCTTGAGAGCAGGAGACTCCACACCCTCCCTGGGCACCTGCTGTCCTGCTTTGTCACCCTCAGTGTAAAGAAATTCTTCCTCATGTTGAGATGGGACTTCCTGTGTTTTAGTTTCTGGCTGTTGTTCCTCACCCTGTTGCTGAGCACCACTGGAGAGAGCTCTGCACCATCCTCTTGGCTGGATGCCAACCCCATGCCAGACCATGGTTTCTGCTCCTGGGGCTTTGCCCTGGATTTTGAGCAGTGCATTCTCTGAGGAGTTAGGTCTGAGCTGGTGTCGTCAGCCAAACACAAAAAGAGTATTTGAAAATGGAAGAGGGTTAAAATTTTTATGGGCTGGGAAATGGCTTTTGACCTGTTCTCTCCATAGTTTTGCTCCCAGCACTGTTAATGGGAACACAAAGCTCCAGCCCCAGTGCAGAGCAGGACCATCCCCTCCGTCAGCCCAGCTGTACCTCAGGATGCCACTGATGGCTCCTATTGAACTTGCCATCAACCCCCAGGTCTGTTTGCTGGGCTGCTCTCCAGCCTCTCATCCCCCAAACTGTGTGTACAACCCTGTTCCAGGTGCAGAATCCAGCACTTGCTGCTGTTGAATTTCACACGGGTTGTGACCTGCCCAGCTCCCTGGAAGGGCCCTCTGGAGACTCCACAGCCCCTCCCAGGTCACTGTTGTTGGCAAACCTACTTAATGTATGTAAAATTCCTGAATCTGGCTCATTTATAAGACATTCAAGAGCACCAGCCCTCGAACAGAGCCCTGGGTAACCCCACTGGTGACTGTCCTGATGTGGCCCCATTTACTGTAACCCTTTGAGCTTGACCTGGCACCAGGTGCTCACCCACGTAAAGGGGTACTCGTGGAGCTGTGTGAGGGACAGTTTATCCAAGAGAGTGTGAGAGATGGTAGGAAAAGCTTTGCTAAAACCCCAAACCACTACATCTACTGTCTTCCCTTGGTCAACACAAAGATGGCTGACATGGAGCTGGGAGGAGTGGCTGATACCTCAGAGAATTGTGTGGCCCTTCAGAGGGACCTCGACAATAGGAGAGGGGTAGAGAGCAACCTTCTGAAATTCAACACAGGCCAAAGCAGGGTCCTGCATCTGGGGAGGAACAACCTCAGGCACCAGTCCAGGCTGGGGCTGCCCTGCTGGGCAGCAGCTCTGCAGAGAAGAGGGTGATACCAACTGTTCCTGACCAGCCGTGTGCCCTGGGGCCAATGTGGGGGTCCTTGGGGGGTGTGAAGGAGGGCATCCTGCCCCTCTGCTCAGCCTATGAGGCACATCTGGAATACTGTGTCCAGTTCTGGGCTTCTCAGGACAGGAGGGACATGGAGCTCCTGGAGCAGGTCCAGTGGAGGCTGAAGGGACTGGAGCACCTCCCTGCCCAGGAAAGGCTGAGGTCACCAGGGCTGTTCAGCCTTGAGAGGAGCCCCAGCTGAGAGGAGCCCTCAGCCCTGGGTGTCTCTGGCTGCAGGGAGGGCTCTGAGCAGGGCCCAGGCTCTGCTCCAGGGCCCAGCAGTGGCACCAGAGCAACAGGCAGGGCCTGAGCCCAGGGAATTCCAAATGAACACGATGAAAAACTTTCTTGTACGCTGGAACAGGCTGCCCAGAGAGGGAGTGGAGTGTAACAACTGGAGATATTCCAGAACTGTCTGGACACAATCCTGTGCCCTGTGCTCTGGGATGACCCTGCCTGAGCAGGGAGGTGGCACCAGATGAGCCACTGTGGTCCCTTCCAGCCTGAACCATTCTGTGACTCTGTGGAATTGATGCCTGAGCTTGTCACAAATGGGAATTAAGCAGATTAAGCAGGACCTTTCCCCTGTGAACCCACACTGGCTGTGACTGATGACTGCGTTGTCTCTCAAGGGTTTTTCAGCAACTCCCTAAATAGCCTTCTCCAGGATTTTAACAGACAGTGAAGTGGGGCTGACAGGCCTGTAGGTTGCAGGGTCTTCCTCCTTACTCTGCTTGAGAACTGGGACATTGATCACCTTCCACTCAACAGAGACCTCTCCAGACTCCCCAAACAGCTGAAAAATAATGGAGAGAGGTCCCACGATGACATCAGCCAGCTCTATCAGTACCCTGGGATGGATCCCATCGTGTCCCATCCAGCTGGAACAGCCAGTCCTGAACAGGTTCAGGGTCTGCTGGGAGTTTGTCATCTCCAGTCAAGGTCTTCCAGCACAGGCCTGCAGCCTCATCCACAACAGCCACTGTTTAGATATATTATTCTGTTGCCCCTTATCGTTACATACATTCCCTAAGTTGCATTTCATTCTACGGAAGAAACCCGAGCTTGTTTAAAGGACACGAGGGGCAGGACGAACGCAGCTTCCTGGAGGCTTCACGCCACTGATTCCTACGAGGCTCCACCAAACGCTGCTCGGTGAGTGAGGACGACGCGGGCAGCCGCTCCGAGAGCACAGACAGCCGCCGCTGCCGCCGCCCCGCGCCCCTCTCGGGCCATCTCCACAGCGCAGGGCGCGGGGCCCCGGCAGACCTCCGCCGCTCCCGCACAGGCCGCCGCCGCCTCGCCGCCCCTCCTCCCTC
>VZTH01012004.1:0-21418 GCA_013397815.1 Aleadryas rufinucha
GACCCCTTTGGGAGCTCAGGGTTGGGGTGGGCTTGGGGATCTTTCTGTGACCCTGGAGTACTCGGGCGGGGGATCTCTGGGGCTGCTCTGTGAGTTTTGGGAGGGGCGGGGATGGAGCTGAGGGGAGGCTTAGTGACCCCTCTGAGCTGGAGATGGTTTGAGTTTGGTGGGGCAGTCTGTGGGGAGCTCGGGAGCCTCTGTGTGAGGTAGGGTGGTGTGGGACTGAGCGGGGTGGCTTGAGGACCCCTCTGTAAACTTCGGGTAGTGTGGGGCTTGGGGGGACTTTCAAAGACCTCTTTGTGAGATTTGTGCTTGAGGTGTTGTGGGAGCGGGGGCACTTCCTTGTCTAGGGGTGTCAGGGGCACTTCTGTGAGCTTCAGATTAAGACGCTTGGGGTTATTTCTGTCAGTTTGAGGATGAAGAGAAGGCAGGAGCTTGGGGGTAATGGCAGGAGGGCGTGGTGGAGCTCAGGTGCTACCCCCACTGAATTCAGGGTTGAGGTGAGGATCTTGGGAGCATCTCTGCGTGTTTTGAGGATGATACGGGGTTGATGGGGGACCTGGAGTGAGTCAGAAATAAAGAGGGGCTGAGGCAGGTGTGGGTTTGGGTTTGCTGACGTTTTTTTGGAATTTGTTTTTTGGCTTAAAACGTGTCTCGGTGCAATGGTGGGCAGGGATTGGAGCTCCTGCAAAGGCTTCCCCGGCCTTGCTGCTCCTCCCCTGCAGTCAGGAGAAATGGTGATGAGAGAGTCGCTTACCAGGAGAGTGTTTATTTGTTCTGAAGTGAGATGTTTGCACTAAAATACATATATATATTGTAGTCAGCTGTGTGTCAGTTTGTATGAAAATATTCAGAGCACGTACCAATTTACTTTGCCGTGAGTGAGTGATCTGCATCTCGGCTGCCGGAAGAGTTCAGCAGGATAATTAAGTAGAAAAATGCCATCTCTGCCCTGCACGTTCAGTGGCTTTTTAGGCATTTGAGATTACGTCGGTGTTTTGGATATTGTGTCCCAGTATTTGTTAAACAACAGGTTACCTGAAGCACTTTACAAATGATAGGTAACTGAGGATTAATTATCTGATGTCATTGAATTTATGTTCATTATTAACTGTAGAATGGCAGGTTCCTGCATGTGCCCACATAAATATCCTTCTAAAACAAGGAGCATTTTCATTTTCATGAACTGTGATAGAACCATGGAATAGTTTCAGTTGTAAGGGAACTTGAATATCATCTAGTTCCAACCTCCCTGCCAGGGAGGGGACTTCCCAGGGACGTGGATGCTTTCCAACAGACCGGGTTGCTCCAAGCCCTATCCAGCCTGGCCTTGAGCTTTGTTTTGCTGTAGTGGGAAAACTTGCTGCCTGTCACAATACTTGTGTGCCTTGGATGCTGACCACTTTTAACAAAGATATGAATAAGGCTGCCCTTTCCCTTTCACTTTATCACAGCTACTAGCTAATAAACTTGTGGAATATAATTTAGATCAAATCTTGACTGCAAATTTTTAAAATAAATGCTAAATTACTTTTAATATTTTAGTCCTAGAAATAAACTTGATTACTATATTTAATACCTGAAGTTATATATGTATATGGTGTCAGTTTGGTTTGGATGTGGTTTAGCAATGGTGCACAAGTAGCTCAATAACAAAGCTGAAAAAGTCTCCAAACAAACCTCCCCTGCTTATGGAGCTTGTTTTAGAAGGTGTTGACAACTTTATCGTGTCCTAGGCTTATTTCTAAAGTAATTACAGAAAAAAAAAATACAATTTGGAAAGATTCAATTCAGCTGTTGTCTCAATTTTAGTTTGGAATAAAGGAAAGCAATGAAATTCACTTCAAGTTCTACAAGTGGTTAATGTAAAAATATTTTATACATAACATAACCTGAGCTAAAGCATTAATGTGATGAATAAAGAAGGAATGAAGAAATAGCTAATATAGGCGTGCTTTGCATGCCATTGCTTCTGTAGCCATTGTTTGCATTCCACTGCTGATTAAAAGTGCTGTTGTCAGGCTTGCAGACAAAGCAGCTGAGTTCTGTGGAGAGTAGGAAGCAAATTTTCCCATAAGGATTAATGTAGGAGTGGAGAAATGTTTGGAGGCTTAAGTACAGGAATTTAAATACATAAGGGCAAGGAGATTAAAAACATGACTTAAAATTTTCAGTCCAAGTGTTCTTGTTACCACTTTGACACTGAAAACAATAATTTGCAGTCTTTCTCAGCTGATTTTCTGGATTTCAGTTGATTTGTAGATTAATCTTGAATACATGATGGAAAAACAGGCTAAGGATTAAGTTTTTGGGCAAATCAAGCATTTGAGATCACTTAGAATGGTTACACGTTGCAGAAAGCTAATGTCTCCTCCATTTGATACTGGTTATCTTGCATAGGTGATACAAGATAATACATCAGCTCTTATGAAATGAATTGCTTTGGCAGCAATTTTCCAGATAATTAACTGCACTTCTCAGGTGTCGTCCTTCATGGACAGTGGTTATGCTTAGATCTTCCTTGCCATACCTTCTGTCTGTTTCTTTAAAAAAAAAAATAGCTGTGGCATCACTGAATGTTATTGTTAGACCTTTAAGAACAGCAGAGGCTCCAATGGGAATAAAAAGTAGGCAGTGTTCAACTACATATAGCATGGTGGCTTGCCTGGTGTATTTTAAAGGTGCTTTTTCTCTATTTCTAATTTATTTTCATCCTTAATCTCAGCTGTAGCCTAGGCTTTAGTTTCAAGTCCTTCACACTAGTAAAATTAGAACAGCATATAACAGTCTACTAAAGCTTGTGCAATGTCTGGTGTAAGAACAATATTTGAGAAATACCTTTCTAATGACAATTTTTCCCAGATTTGCATACCAATAATGTCTATGCTGCAAAGGATTCCTAAGTCTTATGTGCTTTACAAGAGCAGCATATGCTCAGACAGTGCAGGAAAAAGCTAATTTGATCCAGGACTCTGATCTCAAACACACCCTAACTAACCAAATTTGTTTCTGCTGTTTGCTGGTTACAATGTAGTGATGAGACCATGTGAGTAAAGCAGAGAGATGATTGTCATCTATCTCACCTGTCCCTTGCAGAAGCAGTTGTGTTGCTTAGCTGGGTGCCCTGTTACAAGAGACAAGGCTGTGCATTGCTGGCTGAAGGGGTTGGGAATGAGGGAACATTGCAGGTGACAGACCTCCCTTTAAAGGATGGGCAGCTTAATTAGTGAGGCCATAATGTGAGCTGTGGAAGGCATAATATCAACAATTAGGTTTTGAAGCCCCTACCAAAAGCAGAGGGGCTGTGCTGTGCTGCTTTTAGATATTTCAGAGTCTTCTGAGATAGAGCTGTCCATATGAAGACTTTGCATGCTTCCAACTTTCCCTTTGAAGCTCTTAATCTTGGCTAGTCAGTGCCAGGCTGCCAACTTCTTGCATTATCTCAAAGTGCATCTGGCTGACCACACCCTCTCATTCATGCTGCGGTGCTGTGTGTGTTGATGTTCTAGAATGAGTCTGCAGATTTTAAATGCAGAAAATGGAGAAAATGGAGGAAGCATTAAGGATGATTTAACAGCGGAAGACTGTGGCTTTTTCTTTGCGCCGCCGGAACCTACAGGGAGACCTTCCATTCTTCGCCTGTCCCAGAAAGAAAACTTGCCACCAAAAAGTGTGGGAAAAGCGATGAAGGTAAACTTTTGGTTTTGTATTATTTTTATTTTTTCTCCTTCTGAGATATCTGCTACTGAATGCATGTGCTATTTGGTGCTTGAAAAATACTGTGCTCATGTTTTTCCTTTTTCTTTCCCCCCACCCCTTTCTTAAAGGTAACCTTTCAAACTCCTCAAAGAGATCCTCACACTCGAAAAATCCTGAGTCCTGCTATGACAGACAAACTTCAGACTGCTTTTGCACTTGATGATTGCCGTGAAGATGTGGTGGATGATGTTTTATATGTACCCTCTAATGCTGAGTAAGTAGTGAATCCACTGCTGGCTGTGTTACCCATGTGGGACAAGCTCAAGTTAACTTTCCCCATTTTAAACCTCTATAGATAAAATATAATTTTCTATTCTATAACAAGATGTAAACTGTGCAAGAGGACCAAAATTAACACTGACTGATTCATGAACTTTTTTCAAAGATAAAATTTTCTTAAAAGTAATGACAGTTATTTTGATTGTAATATTAAGTACTGAACTTTATTTCTAATTCCTCTGTAATCGGTTTCATTGAGGTGACTTATGGTATGGATAAATAGCTTGAGAACAGATTCTGTAAAAAACAGTTTTGTATTCTCTACCTGATGTAAGGTTTTCATGTAAGAATACAACTATTCTGGATGTAAGCATTAAAATATCTTGTCTTGTATGTTAAGTACTGTTGTATCTCGAGAAGTAAAATCTAAAGAGAGAAATCTGAAGGGTTAGCTTGAATTGACACCTTGAGTCAGGGAGCGTTAAGATTTTCTTCAATCTGGCAACACAAAGTAAATATAACATCAGTCACGAGTGTAAACAAGTTTATGTGCCTTTATAGTCTAGCAGCCTGAATCTCAAAAGTGGCTCATGGTAGCTGTTTGGAGAAGAGCATAAAATCTGTAATGTTTCAATTTGGGGGTGTCATGACAATATTAAATACAAATTTTTGTTATTGACTTTTATTAGCCCCCTTTTAAAGTAGTACAGACATCTGATACCTGCAATTCCCACCAGCAAGAAGTTTCAGGTCTTAGTTTTGTCTTCTGCAAGCAAATACTTTTGTTTGTTTTTTAAGTACCCAATACTTTTATTTGATCCCTATTTTGTTGTTGGGAGGGGGAGAAAGGGGAAAAAGGTGGCAACACTTAAATATTCTTTAAGTGTGTAGATTTGCTTCAACTGTTTATTTCCGTGTACAGTCTAGTTCAGAAAGCATTTCGGAACTAAACACCACAATTAAATAATGTAATGGTATTTATGCCCCAAACTCATTGCACAAATAAACAAAGGTTTAGTACTTAGAAAGTTCAAGTGCGTTTAAAGGATCAGCAATGAATTGTTTTAGTTGGGCATAATTGTATCAATGCACTGCTTGTACTGAACATGTCCTTTTTAGTTTTAAAATGTGAGGATTTGTTTGTAGCAAGTAAATGAAAAGGCTCTGTGTTGCTGAACGGGGTCACGTTTGACTCCTCACAAGTGATTGACGTTCCAAGCAGGTGTCTCGCTCCTGACTGGCATTTATTAGGTTAAACGCTGAAGGAGAGTGGGAGGGACCTGAGTAGTCGCAGCCTGGGGCTGAGCTATTGCCGGGAAGAGGCGCTCAAACCGGGTGAGAAGGACTTCTACTGCTCTTATCTCCCGCCTCTGCTTTCGAGTTTATCAAAGAGGAGTTTTTAGTGAGTGGCTTTTAATCATGTTCTGTTCTGCAGCAGATAAGGATGGCACATAGAAATAATAACTTTATGGAGGGACAAAACAATGGGAGGAAATCCTGTTTCAGGAAGTAATGGCTTAACTCTCTGTAGTCTGAGGCTAAGATTTCAGAAGTTGTGTAGAGTTTGGGGAAATAAAGTGGAGAGCAATAACTTGTAGAATACTCAGCAATAGTGAGTGCACAAACTCTTTAACCTGTTTCTTTTGCTAGAAAGTCTTATCTTTCTCTTACCGGAGAAGTATTTTCTTGTAGATCACTGTGCTCTTCAGATCTGCTGTTGTACAGAATTTAGAATGCCTGAAGTCCAGGTTCTGTTTTGGTATATAGGACCCCATAAATCAAATGCTGGTGCATACTTTCGGGGGGGGAAATATTTGCCAGAATGACCAGACAAAGTAATGACTAGCATGGGAGAACCTGAATCATGACTTGGTTTGGTCCCAGACTTGAGTCTGTCATGACTCAGAGATGAATCTGCATGGAGATGGTACCACAAGTTGTGCTTGTGTTTGGGCTGCTGCCTGTCAATAACTGCTCCTAAGCAATGTGTGTTTCACTGCCTAGTGGAAGGGCAATGTCCAAATGCTGTGGTGAGTAGAACAGTCTCTAGGGATGACTGGCATAAGGTAACAAGGCTGTGTAGAGCAGGTGGCTTAAGAACACTGACTAACTTCAAAGGTTGATCTCCCTGTGCTTTGTGTCTACCAGAGCTCATAAGTCTTGACTGTTTAGGTGACAACTGAATTCTTGCCATTTTATTTTGCTGTCAGCTGTCTCATTGCAAAAAAAAAAAAATCAGATTACTCTGAGCATGCAAAGCTACTTGTGCAAATCTTTCTAAAGATAATTTCAAACCATGCCTGCAAAGTAACTATGGCACATGTAATCTTTTTTCTTTTTTTTTTAAATGCAGCACATGTCAACAAAAGACTGAAGCTGAAACAAACAATACACAAATGCCAGAGAAGGTCAGCGTGGCTCCTTACCCAGATGATGAGATGCCAGTGAAGAGTCGAGGTTCCTACAATCTTGATTTTGATAACTTAGATGACATCAATCCTTTTCAAAGTTCAGTACAGTTGCCTCATTCTCCTGGAAATCTGCAGAAGTCTCCTGTAAAAGTATCCAGCAGCCCTGAGAAAACTATTGAAAAAAGTAACGATTCTCTTCTGTGGGACGATGCAGCTCCTTTTGCTTCAACCACAGCAAGTACAGAGTGCCTAAGTGAAGAGGAGACTCTTATCTCTGAAAAAGAGTCTGCACTGAGCGAGCTGGAGTCTAACAAATCCAAACTGTCCCCTAAGCAAGCAATTGGCGACTCTGAGCAGGGTGTGAAGTCTGCTTCCACAGATGCAAGCCAAACTGAAAATTCAGTGGCATTAGCAGAGGCACCTACACCTCCTGCACAGTCAGCTGGCAACTTAGGTCCCAGTAGTTCCGACATAACTTACTCTTTTAAAACTGGGGAATCAAAGCTTCAGAATGTTTCAGTAGCAGAAAAAGCTTCTGCAGAGGAGTCAAAGCCTGATGAAGAGCTGGGTGTCTTCAAAGGGAAACCTGCAGAAAAGCCTGATGTCACCAAGGCTGGACCAGTAAAACTGGAATTTGACTTTGATAATACCACTGCTAGAAAACCACCTCCTAAGAAACTAGGTAAAAGAACTGGAATTAAGCCACCTTCCAAAAAAATTCCTATTACCAAAACAAAACCAGAGAATACTGAAGTGCAAAATAAAAGTAATGTGGAAGATGAAATCCCTCTTCCTAAAGCATCTTATAAGTTTGACTGGGACAAACTTGATGATCCAAACTTCAATCCATTTGGAGGAGGCTCTAAAATTTCCACCTCACCCAAGTGTTCTAAACCCAGCCCTCAGAAAGCTCACCTGCCAGAGAAACAGGACAGTGCCTCACCAAGAAGGGAACCTCTTCCAGCGGAGCAGGATAACAGTCCAAGTACCTGTGAAACTCTTGAGAAAGAAGAACCCAAAAATCTGTAAGTAAATCTGTAGCTGAATGCAGAAGCACCTTGAATTCATGTGAGGAAACTTAGATAGTATCTCAAACTAGTCCATTCCTACTTCTTTGACTGCCTCCCTCCAAGGTTGGTAGTCTGTTGTTGTAATCTTTAACACAATTATGTTGCACCAGCAAACATCTTAATTGGGGAAGCTCCTGTGATGGCTAGCTCTAGGCAAAAGATGTTCTTAAATCTGGGAGAATGGGAGGGAACAAGCTTAGATGGGAAGAGCATTGTTCAAGTGGTCCTTTCCCCGCTTCTCCAGGATTAAAGTGTGGACAATCAGGTGACTGCTGCTGTCTTTAAATAAAACAGGGAAGTAGGCAGCAGTGTTGCACATGGTACAGCATGGGAAGGGACCAGGCAATTTTGTTCTCTGCTGAACTCTGAGGTGCTGTGTCTTCCTTGCATGTTCTTGGTATCTAAATGCTATCTCCAATAAAAAGACCTGTCTCGGAAGCTGCAGGTTTTTTTGGCACCACACATTTTTATTTGAGAATGGAATATGTTATCTTTCCTAGAAAGTCTAGTTATTAAAATGTCAATGTTACTATAGACAGTCAGGTGCTTGCCAGAACTAGGCTGGCACAAATTGTTCGTTTGACAGAAATGTTTGCACTCTTGCTCCGTGTGTAACATGATCAGTTACTGTTTACCAAGGTGAAAAGTTTACTTACTGCTGACAGTACAAGTGGAGTACTGGACTTCTCTAATGAAGTTCACACCAATAATCAAAGCATTGCCTTGGAAAGAAGAGCAGGCTGCTTGTAATTCTGTTCTTAATTAAACAAAAAGCCTATCTTTAATTTAAAAAAAGTAATGAGCCTAACAAATGGAAATAAGAGAACAGTGTTAAGTGACTAGAAATAAGTGATGCTTCTGTGACTTTGTGCTTCCCAGATAGCACTGCTTCTGATGGAGGGAGAGCTTTTTGTCATGTAAGTTGTCACCAGGCGAGACAGTAAATTTACATTCCCACCTTCTGTAAAGCTTCCTGTGCTAAGCAGTAGACTCTTTCAAGGAAGCTACCTTTGTTCAGTTCATCTGGTAATATAGAATTCAAACTGTCTGACTTGAATACTGATTTTTTTATTTTCCTTTTTTGTTTGTTTGTTTTTCTTTAGGGGAATTGTTGAGCAGAGTGTGGTGGAAGACATGCCAGAAGCTCAAGAGGAGAAGCCAGGAATTCAAGTGGAAGCTGAACTTCCAGGAAAGAGAGAAGTGGTAAGGTATAGGAAAGATAGCCAGTTCTTACCAAGTGGTTCCATGAAGCAGAGTTCTGACTTAATGACTTAATCTCGTGAAACCTATTTTTGGTATTAGTGGGTTTATGTATCTTCAGCAGCTTTAAAAGGGAAGTCAACTGTGCAGACCTGTGTTTTGAAGGTGACATCAGAGACAGCCAAATTGGTACCTTGGTATTTAGTATCTTTTTTGATCAGCAGTTGCATATAGGGACAACATAAGGGTGTGGACTCTAAAAAAGTGGCTCCTGTATAATATGAGCTGTGCTCAGTGTTGGTAGTTTAATTTCTGTGCCTGTGAATTCTCATTTTATTATGTTGGCTGCCCAGTTAGTTTATGACAAACCAATTTGATCATTAAAATGATTTTCATAGCATTTTTAGATAATTATTTTAATAATTAAAAGGATTTTTTGTTTTTCTCATCAGGAGAAGCAAGTGAGCCCATCTAAAATGTCTTCAGCTAGTGTTGCCCCCTCTCAAGATAATTTGGTTTCCACTGTCAGTGGAAAAAAGTCAATGTCTGCAGAAGAAATTAAACCTAGTTCCCCCAGAATTGAAGTAACAGCAGATGAGACAGCTAACGCTGAACCTGAAGAGCTCTTCAGACCATCATCAGAAGGTAAGGGCATTTCTTTTAAACGGACTGAAGATGTATTGTTACAACAACGTGTGTGTATATATTGTTCTACTTAAGTTTTATTGTGGATTCTATTTTTTTTCTCTCATTCTGCCCCTCTGAGAGGACTCCAGAACGCAGAATGACTAGCAGTGCTGGGAAATGTACCTAAGCCTATTTCTAAATTTCTCTGGTTTTAGCTAAGTTCAAAAAGCTGGCTATTAGAATTCAACTGCCTGGGAGAACGAAACTTAGGCTGGTACAGAAACTATCTTTTTAGAGTTTCAGTGGCAATTTTTGTGCTGAAAATTTGCTCCCTTAAAAGAATTTCTGGTATTAAAGATTTTGTAAATTGAGAGCTCTACAGCTATACAGCTGTGTGAATTTGTGAGTCTTGTAGATTACTGCAGGCCTTGGCATTACTGGTTTCATATTGCAGTGTGAATGATCTTCCTGACAAGCATGCTTGTCTTGAGAGCTTCCTACATAGCTGTGACTTAACCACTTGGAAGGGTCATTCCTGGCGGGAGCATTGTGTGGAAGGATGGGCAAATGGTTTGATTGCAGTGCAGTCTGTCACTTACCTTCATACTTGAGTGAAATCACTATACTGGGAAATAGCTATAACTTCATCTGTCAAATCTGAGCTGTGTGCTAATTTTAATGGTGAGATTGACAGTCTTGCTCCTTCATGGGCATTGTGTATAACAGAATATCTGAGTGTACTTGTCACTTTAACCATAGAAAACAGAAGTTCTTCGACTGTGTGTTAAATCCTACATGTTCTTACAAGGAAACAAATGGAAGCTGTAAGTTTGCTTAGCATAGAAATCTTTGCTTTTTTCAGGTCTAGATAGAAAGACTGTATTTTGAACAAATGAAGAGCTAGAAGTCATGAGAATGAGAGGAGGGATTTATTTGCTTTATACACATCTGTTTTTCTGTCTGTAGTAGGACAATTTGACAATATTGCAACTTCATTGTATTGTTTCCTCCTTTTCTAGTTTTAGGAATGGGCATAGACTATCTGGAACAGTTTGGGACTTCATCAGTAAGTATGACATTAAGTTTGCCTTCTTGGCAGTGTGTAGAGGAAAGATGAAACTGTCAAGCCTTAAAATGTTTTCATGAATTAACTTCACTTTGAATTTTTCACAGAAATTGTCACCTATTCCAAAGGAATGTGATGACAAGGCTGGGTAGGGGGTGATGGTGCAAGGAAATGTAGTTATAGCAATTCAACCAAAAATCCAAGATCTCTGGCTGTCAGTGTGCAAAGGCGCTATTTTTCTTTAATAGCAGTCAAACTGAGGTGAATGTTTCACTTCTGGCCAAAACTGCCAGAACATGATGCTCTGAAAGTGCAGAATCATTGTTTCAAAAAGATTTTTTTGTTTTTTTTCTAAGCTCTTTTGCTTTATGGCCAGTTTCAGGAAATCTGTCTCTAAATGGGGCTTGTCATGTTTTAATCAGTTCAGTTTAGTTATTCTTTCTCTTTCTTGGGTCTAGAATAAGAGTATCTCTGAAGAGTGAATGCACTGAATTGGAATTGTTTTGGTCATGCTGTGTTTGTCCTTATTATTGTATGAGCAAAGACAGAATGGAGCAAAGACACTGCTTTTTCAGCTTATAATACTATCCTTCCTTCTCAGTGTCTTCTGCTGGCTTGGAATAGTTCATTAATGATTGCCCTTTTGATTCTGTCTGTGAGCGAATTGAGTTCCCTTGATATTACATAAGGACTTAAGCATGTGGGCATGAAGTTCTCTTATGTAATTTTCCTCCTGAGAACAACACTCTGGCTACTGAAGAATAGGATCACCCACTGTCCAGAGGATTTTGTGGGTGGGTGGGATGTGTGTTGTGCTCTGAAGCAGCAGCTCTGCTAGTTTATGCCTCTTTTCCCTTCAGTTCAAAGAATCAGCCTTGAGAAAACAGTCACTGTATTTGAAGTTTGACCCTCTGTTGAGAGACAGTCCAAGAAAACCAATTTGTGGTACTGTTGAATCAAGTGAGAGTATCATGACAGCTCCACCTCAGCCTGGGTAGGTATGGACTTAGTACATAAAATCAGAATTGTTTAGCTTGGAAAAGACCTCTCAGATTGTCAAGTCCACCACTATAAACCATGTCCCCAGGTGCCTCATCTATACAGCTTTTAAATGCCTTCAGGTTTGGTGACTCCACCACTTCCCTGGGCAGCCGGTTCCAATGCTTGACCACCCTTTCAGTGAAAAAATTTCCCCTAATATCCAATCTAAACCTCCCCTGGTGCAATTTGAGGCTGTTTCATCCAGTCTTGTTCCTTGGGAGAAGAGACCAACCTCTACCCCACTTACAACCTCCTGTCAGCTGTAGTGAGTGAGAAGGTCCCCCCGAGCCTCCTTTTCTCCAGGCTGAGCCCCCTCAGTTGCCTCTCATCAGACTCGTGCTCCAGACCCTTCCGCAGCTCTGTGCCCTTCTCTGGACATGCTCCAGCACCTTAATGTCCTTACAGTGAGGGGCCCAAAACTGAACACAGGATTTGAGGTGTGGCCTCACCAGTGCTGAGTACAGGGAGACAGTCATTGCCCTGGCCCTGCTGGGCACAGTATTGCTGGTGCAAGAACTTTGCAAAGAAAATCAGCACTTGAATTTAATGGTGTATGTTTGTTCATTTTTAGTCCTGTTGCTGATTTAAGTAAGTTGCTTGAGGAAGCTGGAAAGCCTCTAGTGAGCCTTCAAAGTGAAGAAAAACCAAAAGGACTAGATCTTCTGGGGACATTTACAACTTCTGTAAGGGTGTCTGGAATGCTATCAGGTTTCATGTTGATAGTTTGGGAAGGGGATAGCCTAGGTTCTGGACTTAAGACTTACAGATGTAATTTAGGGTTTGCAGAATGTGATAAATGTTTATTTAAACTGTAGTTTTAAACCAGCTTGGATACTAATTTTTATCAAAGTTGAACTTTGATGAACATTTACTTAAGTATTAAAAATACTTTTTGTGGAAGCTGATGCTATTGCACATGGTCCAAGAGAATTTGAGCCGTTTTTAAGAATGCTGTAGTCGAGCAGTCTTTTTTTATGCAAGTCAAGCCACAAAAGACAAGCTTTGTATTGTAATTGCCTTAGTGGGATGAAAAGCACTTTGGTTAAACTGTATGGTCTTACAGCTGTGGTTTATAGTTCGAACAGCCTTTTATGAACAGATCTGCACACAGCAGCTCATCCTGAAATGGTCTTTTTTACTTGTGGGGAAACAGCATGATGTCATCTGCTTTGTTTCTGATAGCTGTAATTGGTGGATAGCAGTTCTGGTTCTACCTTGTAGATATTTCTTAGAACTATGTGGCCAACTTCAAAGTAAGAAAGCTTGATGATAACAAACTTCTGGAGGTATCTTGTGTGTTTAAGTGAGATGCGTTGACTTGATGTTGAATAATGTGCATATGACTACTCAATGGCATGACAATAGGAATCTGTTGAAACTTTGCATTTTTCTTTTCTTTACAGGACACTGGTCCCCTAATTCCAGACTCCCTGAGTAGTGATGTTCCTTCAGCCCCTTTTGCTGCTTCTACAAACACTGCAGTGGATGCTATTATAGATGTGCTAAAATATAGCCAAAAAGACATGGATGCAGCTGTTGAGCTGGTTAAGAGAGAGGTATGGTGGCCCTTCCAAAGCAGAACTTGGCATAGCCTTGGAAGGTCCTTTTGTTTAGATTATCTGGGATAAATCTCTACTTTGCAGGTTTTTTCATCATACTTGACATAAGTATCTTGTTCTGAAAAGCTTGCTGTGGACTTGGATGCTATAAGTATAGAACTCCTCAAAGCTAACACTTAAGGGACTAGGATAAACTTCATGATTAGTCAGGTTCTGCCTTATATCTGGTCACTATTAAAAGGCACATGTTATCAGATGGGATAGTTAGGCTTAATATCAATGATCTGGATACTTCTACTTCAAAAGGCAGGAAATACATTTTCATACTAATGGAAGAGAGTGACTTATGTAATTTCCCTAAAACAAGATAAAACTGTAGTGCCAACTCAGTGCTATGATCAGTTCTTTTCTTGTGGGATGTGAGTGCACAACAGTATGTCCAGGTAATAAAGTGAAGGTATGATCTGGAGCTTACTCCAGAGGAGAAAGACATTAGTGAAGGGAAGAAGTAGATGGTAAGATTTTAAGCCTGTTCTGTAATTACAGAAATTGCCTTTAAAAGCCCATCTTCTGACTGATACAAGAAGATTTATATCCACTCATTTCAAAACTTTGAGTACTTGATTCATTATGGCTTCTGAGGTATGCAGCCTCACAAACACTAAATAATGTAAGAGGAGTATGTAAGCATAAATGTGCTTAAAGATAATTGTATCACCAGTAAAAAAGGGGGCTTTCAAAGTTCCTAACTCCTGTACTGCAGGCAGTGACACTAGGGACACCAAACAAAGATGACCTGTGATTATTTGCTGCTTAAGTTATTCTTTTGTTTTAGAGTACAGAGACAGTGGCTTTTCTAGGAGTAGCTTTTACTTTGTCATTTAGGAGGTGACTTTAACCCAGCATATCGTCTAGTACAGGAAAACAGATGTGGCTTTGACAGGGGACAGCTCTTAGTGCATTGATCTAAAACTAAGAATCTATATAATAGCAGGGGGTAAAGCTTGTAATATCTTAAAAGTGCTGCTCTACTTTCATGTATGAAAGAACTATTTTAAACCTGCAAACACCATTACAGTTGTGACTGGATGACTCCAGCTGTGTCACTTAAATAAAAAGGCTTGGAATTACAATGTTAACCTGAAAGGAAAACAGACTAAACTTCAGGGGTTTTTTTCCCTCTCTGAAACAGCTCAAGAGTGGGAGGAAAGGGAAAACCTGTTTTCCTTGTGAGCAAATACAGCACTTATGAAAGCTTGCTTTTTTGGGGTCTACTGAACTCTTTCTGGGTTTGCAAGTGCAAGTTTCTAACTTGTTTCCATCTTCACATATTTTGCTTTTGTAACTTTTTTTTCTAGCTTAGCTATCGCTACTTCTCTTTATAGTTTGTGCATTCTTTTTTCATCAGTGTCCTGCTTCCTCTTATCTGAAATATTGCAATATATTTAAAATGAGTTTGCTCTAAAATAAATACTGAAAAATCAGTGTACTACAGTTTACTGTGCAGTTTTGGGACAAAATTAGCAGTGATCATGTGCTTTCACTTTTTTTTTTAACTTCAGTTTATTTTCTGTGGTTTGGGCCTCTTGTCTTTGAGGGCCTCCCACACTGCAGTCAGATCTGTGTTACAGTTCTTAAATGTAACTTTGTCCTGAGGTGTCTGTTACGGAGTTTGCACAAAGTGTTTAGCAAAGAGTATTTGTGCTGCTTAATTCTGTTACTGTGAGCTCTGCTTTAGTTCAGCCGATGTGAAATAGGTATGATTATTCTCAAATGAATGGAGGCATCTTTTTATCCTCTGCCTTCCTAATTTAGTGTTGAATTTAAATTACTTCAAATAGCAATTTGATCTTAAATAGGCTTCTGGTATTCCTTCTCTCATGTGTTAAGATTAGCAGGTTTGTGAAGTGCCTTTTTTTTTTTGTCTGCCGTGTAAATGAGAGGGCAATATGTGTCACTTGAGAGAATGTTCCTTGGCCCATTGTGTTCCTTCAGAAGTTATAGTGATCTACACAAACACTTGAGTAAGAGAAGCCAAGAGGTTGGTTGGCTGAGTTGGCTCTAATCTTGCCTCTTGAAGAGATACTGGTAGTGAGCTGGGAGTCATATATGCAAGATCTATGTGTTAATCTAAATCTTATTTAAGTCAAGTTTCTAACAAAACCATTTTGATTCTGTTAAACAATTAGAACTTATTTCTCTCTCCATATTAAAAGTATTCTGAAGTTGCCCTTCAGACTGTTTTTAGCATCACATCTTTTATCTCTTTTTGTGCAAAAAATAAAAGCTTACCTTTTTCCCTCAAAGGTTCAAGAGAAAGAGCTGGAGATCCAGGAATGGAATAAGAAGTATAATAATCTTCATATGGAATACAAGGAAATGGGGTATAAATTTGTCCTGACTTTTATATCTACTTATTTACTCCAGATACTTTTTCTAACTTAACGTTCAATGTTTCTTTCTCATGGTTTTTAGAAAAATAGTTGCTGAGTTTGAACAGACAATAACACAAATTATGGGTAAGTTCCATATTTACACTTTGAGTACCTTGGGGGGCTGGGGCATGCTTAGCCTGGAGTTACTAAATGAGGGTAGTACTTTCATCTCTGACATTAATATTTCAAGTGCTTCCAGGATTAGTGTAAGGTTTAAGACGGTAAACTAACAATTTTATGCATATTTATACAGACATGATGTCACTTTGTAGGTAACGATGACTTTTTGAAACAGGCATGAACACCACTTTTTCTCCACTGGGGTGTGAGCTGTTGGTTTATTAAAACTGGTGGATCCAGTTGTCAGCACTTTGTGTTTAATTGTTTATTATCTGACATCATTTAAGTTGTGAGGTATCACTAGAAGTTCTTGCTGGACAGCTCTGGCCTTTTGCTTTAGTCAAGTTTGTGGCTTCAAAACCAGGAAAGACATCCCATGAAACTCTTGTATGGGTACACTTTTTTAGCTCAAAGCTGAATAGGCACATCTGTGCCAGCTCTTTTGTGCTTCTCTAAGGCTATGGGAAACACAGCTTGGGTGTGCTAACACAAACCTGTCCTGAAAGTCTGCTGTGCTAGTCTGGCTTGTTACTCCAGTCTCCTCCAGATTTTCCAGCTGTTGTGCATGTTTAATGAAAAATATTTTTGGATGCCTTGCTTCTATCACAACACTCGAGGCTCCTGCTGTGGTAAACTCAGGTGGAATATTTTGACTACAGTGCAGGTGAAAAAATGCTTTTGGAAAGCAATTGTTGTGGTGTTTAATGGCCTTAAGTTTGGTGTGAGGTAATACGTAACAAATAGAGACAAAGATTTCTTGAAAGCAGGACAGAAATGTTGTATTTCCAGTGGGAGGCTATGTTCTGAACCCTTTGTAAGAGGAAGAATTGAAGATGTGGGGGCTATCTCTCTGTACTAGTGGAACTATGGAACTAACTATGGAACTAGTTTTATTCTACAGTAATAACTGTAATGGGTTAACTCCACTTTCTCTAGAGGATGCTCAGAAGCAGAAGGAAGTCTCAAGGAAAGAAATACAGAGGCTGACAGAAGAGAAGCAGCAAGCTATTTCAGATCTGAACTCTATGGAGAAGTCTTTCTCTGAACTCTTCAAACGACTTGAAAAACAGAAAGATGTGTTAGAGGGTTACCACAGAGTAAGAAGATTTAATGCAAATAATGTCCTTCCAAGATAAATGAGATTTAGTGGACAGGAAATGGTGAAATTTCTAGAGCAGCCATTAGTTAGGTAGTATAGGGACTATATGTAAAATCAGGTGTTAAGTTCTTTATTTAAAGATTATAAAAAACCTACTAATTTGTTGTATTTAGTAACTGACTTGAAGTAAGATAATGATATATGTTAGAAGGCAAAGTTTCTTCAGAAGTGAGCTGATTTTTGCTGCAACACATTTTTGTTAGTCATAGAGATACTCTCACATAGCAACTGCTGCATAAGAGTAGCTTGTTTCCCCTACATCATATTGAATGGATGTTGAAGAGGATTTGCCATTACAAATCAGAATAATAGTTTGAGTGCTCTTTACTAAGATGTTTGTGGGGTTTTTCTAAAGCTAAAGTCAAGCCTTCATTCTGCAGCCTCTTCAGAGGCTGGAGGAAGGAAGCTAATGAGTATAAGCTATGGTTTCTTACTGTGTGAAATGCATGAAAATTGATTCAGTTGGTGCTTTAAAAAGTGACTTCAGATTTTTTTCATTCAGTTATCCTTTAATGTCCCTGTCTACTAAAACTTATAAACTAGCCTGTTAGAAGTTTCGTGGTAGTCTAGGTTTGAGAAACAGGCATAGTGTCTGTTACAACTTTAATTTCTTCTTTACTGAGGTGTCAGGCTTTCTTCATCTTGCATCCCCTCCATCTCCACTCTAAATTCAGAAGCCTTTTCCTTAGCACAGAGATAAGCATCACTTGGAAACACAGTTCCTAAATTCAAGACCTTCAATTACTAAAGTCTTAGCACTTGTTTCAAACAGTTCCAACTTCCTACAACAGCTAATAAAATATGTTCATAGTGTGACTACCAACATAATTTTATTGCTGTTAGTGTTGGATTCATTTACATCAGGGCCCAAAGCCTGAATCTTTCCATGGGTTCTTTGAAGAAGTTGGATTTATAGCTATTCTTGGGACAATTGCAACTTAATACAAAGGTGATTTTTAAAAAATCAAAGCAAAGCAAACAAAACCGATTAGTGACTGTAGTTTTAGTGACCTTCTTTACTAGAGTTTGCTACTAAGTAGTGTATTGGGGGAAATATAGTGAATAAATGTTTGCAAAGTTAAGACAGCTGAAAGGAGGCAGTTTAGTCCATATAGGCCTGTGGGACTTAACAGTTGTTCCTCTTACTCCAGTGAGCAAATACTGCCACTTAAAAGTGTAGTCAAATAGTCCATTTGTCATGTGGAGAGACTCTTCCAACTACTACCATAAAAGGCTAACTAAACTTCTTTGGTTTTGGGACAGAATGAAGAAGTTCTGAAGAAATGTGCAGAAGATTACTTGGCTAGAATTAAAAAAGAGGAGCAGAGATATCAGGCACTCAAAGCACACGCTGAAGAAAAGCTGCAGCAGTAAGTACCATGTCAAGAAGCCAAGTACGAGCAGTGAAATATATAGCTTTCACAGTTGCTGCAGAATGTGGTTCAATAGTGCCAAAATTTGGCTTAAACATGTTTCATTTGGTGATTAATCCAAAGTACAAGCATCTAGTGTGATTCTGTGAAGAGTTTTGCTGCTGTCTGAAGGGATGTAAACACCATCTTGCACCTGTTTCAGAGCCAATGAGGAAATTGCTCAGGTTCGCAGCAAAGCAAAATCAGAGACTGCAGCACTTCAAGCCACTCTGCGCAAAGAACAGATGAGGATCCAATCTTTAGAGAGGAGCCTTGAACAAAAGGTCAGTCACAATGCCATGGGTGAGTCTCTTCAAGCTATTGCCTTAGACTAGGTCAACAACTCCCTTGTACCAGAGCTAGAAGGAGCCTTGGTAACTGTGCTGGTTTTGATGGCTGCTGTCCTGGCAGGCTTTGGGAATTAGGCATTGAGACCTAAGACACAAATGTGTCACGTCAGGACTTGTCTGTATGCTTAGATTTTTTTGGAGCACAAGGTTTGTTCCCTAAACAGTCTCAGCTACTGTCAGGAGGTTACCTGAACTGCTGAAGGAGGTGGTGATTAACTGTTACACATGATGCAGAGCAGAATCTGGGAATAAATTTTGAATAATTGTCTGGGTCAGCTTGTTCATGAACATGACCTGTAAGCTGTTAGTACTAATATATATTTAATTGCATGTGACTCAAGTTTTCAATATTGTTCAGGCCATTAATCCTTGTACTTTATATTGTTTCATATTACGTAGGTAAAGTCTTAGAATGCTTTGTAAAGGCACATCAGTTTCCTTTGTTGGAACCCTTCAAAGGAATAAGCCTTTTGAGGATTAAAAGTCACTGCTGGAGATGCAGGCTGTTAGTTTTACTGCATCATTGTTTCTGCCAGCACTGAAGACTCAAAGATGGATAATGCTGACAGATTCCTATTACGGAAAAAACTCATATTTGTGAGCCTTCAGTCTTAGGGCTAAAGTTTGCATAGCTGAGGAAACAGTAGGGCTATAACTGGAGAGATGAGAGAAGCCACTTAACACAGAACTAGGTTTGGTCTTGTCATAAATACAGTAACACTTCGTTAAGAATTCTTACTGAAATGGTTTAACCATTCCATAAGGAATTCTACAAGCTGGAAATTGTCACATGTCAGTAAAAGCATCAAGGCATCATTTTACAGAGTCTTGTGAAGATTAAAATCTAAACTGTCCCTGTCTTGAATTGTGGTGTGCCTAACAAAGGCTTTGAGTCTCAAAAGTTTCCCTGGATCAGTTGGTCTCCAAGTATTATGGGAATGTCTGGGGAAAAAGTAGGAACAGTATAGTGGATTCTGGCTCATTTCCTCAGGCTCCTAAGGATGCCATGTGACCTTTGGCATAGTAGGCTGTCCTTTACATTAAATTTGCTTTAGCCACTGTCATGTAAATGGACTTTCTATTCCATATCTTGGCGAACAGGACTTGTTGCAACTCGCTCACAAGGTTGTAACATAGTTTGGACATACCTGAAACTCATTTTTTCTTTCTTCCACAGACTAAAGAAAATGATGAATTAACGAAAATCTGTGATGACTTGATCTTGAAGATGGAAAAAAATTGATATCTTAACTGTCTTGTAAATATGTTTAGTTTCTGACTTGCTGTCTTGTGTGTTCACTCACTTTTTTTATGTATGTTGGGGAAAAAATAAAATTCTTGATTCACACTTGTCTTTCATATGATTGGCTGTATCTTTTGTAGGGAACATGTATTAAGTTCAGTTGCTGCTTCCAGTAAGTAACAATGTCTTTCATAACATTTTCACATGTTGCTCAAAGGAAAAAACTTTTAATCAGTGTACCTTCAGTCTGTTCCTTGTGTAAGACCTTCAAAGTTCTATTCTTGTGACCTGGCTGTGCTGGGGAGGGTTGCCATGGGCCTTGTCTCTATTTTGCACTTCCTGCTCTCTCACTTAAATCAAGGCATTCCAGAGTTACAAGACTGAAATAAAACTGAACCTGCACAAATGCTATAAAGTATTTAGTAATGCAAAAAGATTTGGAACTTTGGCTTTTGTTTGTGGATTTGGTTTTTCTTATTATTAAAGGGAGCTGGAGTGATTTTGTTTTTACAGAGAAGCTAAGCAGAGGGTTTAATGGCAGGACTGGTTGTCTGCTGCTCTCTCTCTCTGGGGTTTTCCATGTCATTAGTCTGTCTGACACTGACTTTAAAATCTCCAGTCAATCTCCCTGGCCCTGCCTGTAATGGAAAGCCTTGAGAGCTGTGGGCTGCAGGTCACAGGTTATGATGAAGTCAGCCCTAGGCAATAGCAGACTTCTTGGATAATCTGTTATTACCCAACAGACATCAGCAGGATTGTCTCAGTGCAAGCTACAATTTTGATTTCTAAAATTACTTGGGAGGTTATTCCCTCACTTCCCTGACTTGTAGATGCATCTTCCTCAGAAGGGCTGTTGCTGCTGAGCGTGCTGGGCTGCACTTGGAGCCCTTCCCTTACATTAGGGTAGGCTGCCAGGGCAGGTGGAAAAATGAGTAGCGGTCCCTCAGAGTCCAGAATCATCTCCTCTGTGAGGCAGCTACTGCTCAGTGTCAGTATCAGGAACACCCTATAGATCAAAGCTAGTTAATTAACATGCTTCATGATTTGTGGGATTTTCTTAGCGCAGAAATCACAAATGTGAGAGGGTGACAGCAGTGGCAATGATATTAAATGCCTGGCTCTTGTAGAAGTTGTGCTGTGTTTTTTAACTTGTATCTTAGGAAAGCGGCAAATGGAAGAGGAGAAAAAACAGCCATAGACCAGAGTGTACAAAACCAAAGTTTACTCTACCCCTGCCTCAACTTCAGATAGAAGAAATTGCTCCAGACTGCCTTGGGATGTTTCTTTGTAAATAGACAACCATACTGATGAGAAATCTTGTACTTAGTATAATTTGTGAGATGTCATAATTATGGAAACTGATTTTTACTAAATTTGTAATAGAGTGGTTTGGGAAGGACCTCAAAGATTATCTCATTCCAACCCCTGGTCAGGGGCAGGGACACCTTCCCTGAGAGCAGGTTGCTCAGAGCCCCATCTGCGGTGAGTGGGAAGAATTGCAAGACAATCACTGTGATTGGTAATGCAAGCTTCAATTTATTTTCAAAAAGCACATATATTTATACTCTTTAAATCATACGATTTTTATCAGCTTTTCTCATTGGCTCTTAGCATCGTGCGTCAATCAATCAATTGTATCAGTTCTTTTGTTTCTTCTTCTCAGGGTTCTTCCTCATATCGATGTCCCGTTTCCTTCTTCTAATCACAATGGATACNTACGTATGCAACATGGTGTGTGGCCTAGCAC
>VZTH01012009.1:267-26662 GCA_013397815.1 Aleadryas rufinucha
CGGGCAGCTCCCCGTGTCCCCTCCCGTGCCTCTCCCGTGCCCGTGTCCCCCTTCCCACACTCGCCGCCCCCTGCCCGTGTCCCCGTGTCGCACGGGAGCAGTTGAGCGTCCCCTTTGGAACAGCTCGAGTCCCTCCGCTGCCCCTCAGCACTCCGGGGACAGCGATATTTCCATTTCTCCCTGCCCTGCCTGTACCCGGAGGATTCCCGTGGCCTTTCCCCCCGCCGCAGATCTGCCGGTTGTTGCCGTGCAGGAGCTCAGGTTTCCCGGGAGCAGCCGGAGCCCCGTGCCTCTCCCTGCTCCCTCATTACCGGGGCTCAGCCACGACCAGTGCAGTGCCCAGTAACACCAGTTGGGCCGGTGCCTGTGTGAATAACTCCCCCTTGGAAGCTCTGATCCACCCTCCTGAAGGTCTAATTCCGTCTCTGAGGTCAGAGCTTTGGCCAAAGGTGTTTTCCTTGGAGCCAAGAGCTTGGAGCATAGGAATGATTGCCCCCATGCTCTCAGACATCACCCAGCACCGCCCCACAGCCGCTCTCCTGGGTGTTTCCAGGCCCTGTGGGAGATGGAAGCAGGAGGGAGGAGTGGGGGAACGTCAGGCTGAGGGCTCAGGGTGGGCTCTGCCCCCCTCCCTGACTCGGTGTTCCCTCATTCCCAGATTATCCGCGTGCAGTCGCCGGAGGGAGTGAAGAGAATCACGGCCACGAAGAGAGAAACTGTGGCAACGTTCCTCAAAAAGGTACCCCAGGATCCACAGGGCCTTGCCATGGGATAGGGCAGGGCTCCCGTGGCTCTGTCCCGTGGGAGATCCGTGTTTAACTCCCTGGCTGCAGCAAGGGACAGCATTCCGTGTGGAAAAACACACTTTGATTGGTGTAGCTTGTGTTGTTCCAGAGGGAAAACAACAAATTTAAAGAAAAAACTCTCCCAGCTTCTCTGTTGGGGCTTCCTGGGGTGGGAACTTTCCTGAGAAGGACCCTTTCTAGGGTTCTCCCAAAGAAGTGGGAAGCTGGGAAGCAGAAGGGGAGCTGTGGGCTGGTCAAACCTCCTGCTCCAGGCAGGATCCAGGCCTGGCTCAGCTGCTGGATTTGGGCTTGGATTGTTGTTTGGATGTGCTGTGTGTGCCCCTGGTTTTCCAGTATGGATGTGGAGAGAGCAAGGCAGGGGTTGAGTGAGATCTCAGGAGCCCTTGGGCTCTCCTGGGGATGATCCCTGAGGGTGGGGCTGGCTCTGCTGTGATGCAGCTGCTCTGTGTTCATTGGGACTGAGCAGTTCTCCATTTGTTTCCCTCCTGGAATTCCTCAGGAACCCTGGGACGGGGGGTTCCTTGCTCCATGACATGTATTCCCAGAGGGCTGGGCAGGGTCCCTGTCCCTGTGAGAGGGAAGGGAATGGCAGCAGGTGCAAACCTTCCCTTTGTGAGTCACTGGCTTTGTCTGGAGCTGTGGCCCCGACACGACAGCATTCCCTGACAGCATTCCCTGACAGCATTCCCACCTGGCCAGGAAAATTCCTGATGTTTTTCAGGGCTGGCTCAGGGACACTCCCTGCGGCCTCCCAGCAGCCTCAGCCAAGGGAAGAGGAGCTTCCAGGACCTCTGGAGCCTGTGCAGAACGAGCTGCTGCTTTCCAGGGCTGCTCAGGTTACCCGAGGGAACAATCGGGCTGGAAAACACTTCCTGCCAGGACAAAAGCACCTGGAATTGCCTGTTGATCTGGGGAAGGCTCTGTCCTCTGGCTGATCTGGAGCAGAGACGTGTTTGGGTTTATTTCCTGCTGCAGGGTTTGCTTGGAGGAGAAAAGTGGCAAATTTTCCCACCTGAGGTCTGTGTTTTTATCTAAATCCAGGCCTCTCCTACCTGTGCTGTGGATTTTAGCGCTGGAATGTTCACCCAGGGGCTGGGTTTGGTGTTTAGGGGGGGCAGCTGTAGTTAGAGAGGAATCAGATTGCTGCTTCCATACCAGGAATTAACCTGGATCTGCTCCAGAGGTGTTAAAGGAATAAGGGGCTGGAGAATCCTCCCTGTCTGCTGTGGCACATCCTGGGCAAAAGCACCAGAAAAAGTCACTCTGGGTGTGCTCAGGGTAGAGTCAAGTCAGGAATTAGCTCAGACCTGCTGTAAATGTGTTGTGGGATTTGTCTGCCCCCAGAAATGGAGTTCTGTGGCCTGAGGAGCAGGAGCTGATCCCTGTGAAAGGCTCCCATTCACAGGGATCGCTCAGTGCTGCAAATCACAGCCGAGCTGACGGGAAAAAACTGCTTTTCATGGCTTTGCTCATGTGACAGCTCTTGGTGGCTCATCAGATTTGTCCTGTGGGCAGGATCCTGTCCCTGACTCCGACCAAAGCCACGGGGATTGTTTTTATTAATAAAAATAAAGACTTTTCACTTCAGAATTTGGGTCAAAACCTGTCAAACAGACAAACTTTAAACACCACTTTTAAACTGATGAAGTTCACAAGTGGCCAAATGTGCAAATTATTTTTGCTGGGAAGAGGTGTTGGAGTGAGTCCAAGTAAATCAGACTTGATCTGAGCTGGGAAAACCTGCCTGGGGACTGAGGGGTGAATTCCATGGGAGAGAGGAGAAAAGGGAAGAAAACCAGACAGAACAGCAGGAAGAGGTTGAGTGAAGCAGCTGGGAGGTGGAGGTGGGGCTGAGGGCAGAAGATCCGCAGAGGTGAGGGTGTGGATTGTGGAATTCTGGTCGCAGGAGGGTGGGAGTGACTTGGTGGTGTGTGCTGGTGCATCTGGAGCAAGAAAACTGGGATAGTGGAGAAGGTTCCCCCTCCAGTCATGCAGTGCTTGCCTGGCTGCAGCTGAAACTCTGCATTTGTGTTGTGTGAGGCAGAGACAGTTCTGGTTAAGTTGTTCAAGCTCCTGTTTTAATCCATGGCTTGTTTTTCCAGGTGTTTCCATCTCAGTTGTCCCGAGCTCAGGAATGGGGGTGAATTGAGCTGGGTTTCTGCAGGAGAAGCTCCCTGGGGTTAGCTCTGGCTCCGAGCCCCTTTCGTGAGGCACCTCAGACCTCATCCCTTTTCCCTGTGTTTCAGGTGGCGAAGGAATTTGGCTTCAGGAATAATGGCTTCTCCGTGTACACCAACCGGAACAGGACCGGGGAGATCACGGCGGCGCAGAACAAATCCCTCAACCTGCTCAAGATCAAGTGAGTCCTCACTTGGGGGAGGGGGGCTCTGCTCCGAGCTTCCAGAGTGGGAAAAAATCACATCCCAGGAGTCCCCAGCTTCCAGTGTCACTCCTGGGATTGGGGAGGGAGGGCCTCAGTGGCTGTGCTGGAATGGGGGGGTCACAGTGACACGGGAGAGGTGGTGGCTGTTCCTTGGGTCACTCCTTGGGGTGTCTTTGCTGTGGGGAGGCTTCATCCTGGATTTCCTTCCCTAATCCCTGCTTTCACCTCTTTGTCCCAGCTTTCCCTGCCTCATCCCCATTTTCCCTCTCTCATCCCCACCTTCCCTCTCTCATCCCCATCTTTCCTTGCCTTATCCCCCCCCTTCCCCTCCTGTATCCCTGTTTTCACCCTTCCATCCCTGCCTTCCCTCCCACATCCCTGCCTTCCCTCCCTCACCCCTCTTTCCCTACCTCATCCCAGCTTTCTCTCCCACATCCTTGTTTTCACTCCTTCATCCCAACTCCCTCCTCCATGTTTTTCCCTCAGTTTTGTCTCCTGGTGGAAGGATTTGCATTTGTTGCAAATAAAAGCAGGAAGAGGTGGCTCACGGAGCAGCTTCCAGCTGCCACCTGTGCTGCTCTGGGTTGGAATTTGTGCCACATTCCACGCTCTTCCATGGTCCAGGAGGTTGGCTGCCTGCTGGGAAGCACCTCCAGCTCTCTGGGTGTTGTCTCCCACACCTCCCACTACCCTTGTGCTGTTTCCCACCTTGCAGGCACGGGGATATGCTGTTCCTGTATCCCTCCAGCCCGGCTGGCTCCTCCTCAGAGACCATGGACACCTCTGTCTCCCAAAATTCCCGGCCTGGGGGGGCCCCCCAGGTGGTGGAAGATGAGATTGACCAGTACCTGATCAAGCAGGATGGGAAGATTTACCGGAACCGAGACCAGCAGCTGTAAGTGGGGGTGGGTTGTGTCCCTGCCCGTGGATCCGGGGCTCACAGGAGCCTGGAATGCCATGGCCCAGCCCAGCAGTCAGGAAATTACTGTGGGAACTGCCCTTGGCTCCATCCTGAGTGCCCTGGGGACATCCACAGGGGAAAACAGCCCCTGCCATTGTCCTGGGAGGGTCAGTGGAGCCCTTGGGAGCCCAGGGAGGAAGCAGATGCCCAAATCCCAGGGGTTTTGGCAGGAAGGACTCGCTCAGAGCAGCCATTGTTCTGATGGAGGAGGCCCTGGTGCTCGTGCTCCTAAAACACATGGAATTCTCTAGATTAGAATGAGCACTCTGCACTCTTCCTGGGTAGGGTTAGATGAGATATTGGGAAGGAATTCTCCCTATGAGGGTGGGGGGACCCTGGCCCAGGGTGCCCAGAGAAGCTGTGGCTGCCCCTGGATCCCTGCAAGTGTCCCAGGCCAGGTTGGACGGGGCTTGGAGCCGCCTGGGACAGTGGGAGGTGTCCCTGCCCATGGCAGGGGTGGGATGGGATGGGCTTTAAGGTCCCTCCCAACCCAAACCATTCCAGGATTTGCTGTCCCAAGCAGGAGCACTCTGTGCCTCCAGATCCAGCCATTCCTCCTAAAGGAAAACACAGCAATGGAGGGAAGGAGTGAAGGTATCCAATGGCAGAGGTTTGGAAGTGGGACTTGGGTCTCTGCCTGCTCTGGCTTCCCTTCATCACGTGCCTGTCTGACCCCTCCATGAAACCAGGGAGTCCCTTTTGCTCACAAAAATGCACCAAAGTCCAACTTCCCAAAGCTCTTCCATGCAAGAGGCTTAGGGAAACAAAGCAGCTTCTCTTTGTGTAAAAATAACCCAACAATGAGTTAAACCCACTCAAAATCTACTCGGGTGCTGCTGAAACATCCTCTGCTGGGAGGGGGTTTTATTGCTCAGCGTTAATGACCCAGCTGGGTCCTGGCCTGATGTCTGCACTGGTTGTAGCCTTGGGGCTGGAACCCTCTGGAGTAACACTCCCAAAAAGGTTGGAGGGAAAATATTAAATGCAAGCAGGAATTCCTGCTCAAACAGAACGATTTGCCCTTCCCCGTGGGGTTCTCCTCCACGTGGTTTATCTTCAGCGCTGCAGCAATGAGGAAGTTTGTGGAAAATCCTCCCTGACCTTCCCAGCTGACCATAAATGATGGGATGTCACATCACTGGAGCAATAAAGGCAAACCCACCACTCTGTGGCAGAAACATTGCCTTGAAGTTGCCCACATTTTTCAGAGGAATCAATGAAGCTGTTCCTAGCAGCGAGCCGAGGCCCAGGGGAGGGTGTTGAGGATAAAAGGAGTTGTCTGGGCTGGTTCCTGGCTTTGGGAGGGCGGATCAATCTCCAGTGAAGAATGCTGAGTGCTTTAGCAGCATTTAACTCTCCTTTCTGTACATTATCTGCCACAAAACATCCTTAAAAGCACTCCTGCAACCGGATCCCATCCATTGTTTCCACAGCCCAACCTCCCTGCTCCTCTCCTGGGCCCTTCCTTTGGAAACCAGCACCGACCTGGTGCTGGGGGATGTTTTATTGTTGGTTTAGGGGGTTTTTTTAAAGCAATCACCACAAAAGGAGATGCTTTCCCCTCTGTAACTCTGCCCAGCAGGAGCTTATCTGCTTGGTAAACACACACTTCCCTGCTTGTCCCTGCCCTGCCTGATAAAGGATGAACATTTTGGGTGGCTTTTTGTTAGAATCACCCTGCCACGTGGGCTGAGAATTCTTTGAATTTGAAGGGTTTGAATTCTTTGAACTCGGAGGGTTGTAAAACCTGATCTGACATGGGTTCTGGTGGCTTTTGGGGCAGCTGAGCCCCTTCCCAGGGACTCTGGGAGGATTTGATCTTGACTGGGACTCTCAGGTTGAACCTCAGGCTGTTGCCATCTCTTTATGTGAAATTATCTTGGGGTGACCAAAATAACTGAAGTTAAATTCAACAGGAGGTGAAGTGATAGGGAATGGGTTCAAACTGAAGGAGGGGGAATTCAGGTTGGATCTGTGGGGAGAAATCCTTCCCTGTGAGGGTGGGCAGGCCCTGGCACAGGGTGCCCAGAGAAGCTGTGGCTGCCCCTGGATCCCTGGCAGTGTCCAAGGCCAGGTTGGACGGGGCTTGGAGCAGCCTGGGACAGTGGAAGGTGTCCCTGCCATGGCAGGGGTGGCACTGGATGGGCTTCAGGAACCCTTCCAACCCAAACTATTCCATGAGTCCATGATCCCTCTCTAATATTCCCTGAGGGTTGGAGAATTGCTCAGAGCTCGTGTAGATCTTCCACACCAAACTTACTCCAGAGAAACTTTTACAGGCTGATTTTTCCAAGATCTATTCCTCCTTCAATTTCCAGGTGAAATGAGATTTAACCCCAGTTCTCTCTCTCTCTGCCCAGGTGTCGCCACGGCCCCTTGGGCAAATGTGTGCACTGTGTCCCACTGGAGGTAAGAGCCCCAGGAAGGTGCTACAGACTCATCCCAGTTCCTCCCAGTAGGAACACCTTTCCCAGGAATGCTGCCTGCCAAGAGGTGGCAGCTCCAGGCTGGAATCCTGCCGTGCACTGCCAGAGCTGCTGGTTCTGGGATCTCTAAAGCTCGAGGCCTTTGTACTCCCGGGATGATCCTGGTTAAATCTGGTTTTCTGCAGTAATGAGTTTAACAGAAAGTGCTTCAAAAAAGTTCCATTTTCCCTCTGTCTTCAGTTATTCTTGTATTTTCTCATTTTGTCCCCTCTCTCCTGGATCCCAGCACTTCCCAGTTTAACCACAGGGTGCCCACAGAAGCTGTGGCTGCCTCTGGATCCCTGCAAGTGTCCAAGGCCAGGTTGGACGGGGCTTGGAGCACCCTGAGACAGTGGAAGGTGTCCCTGCCCATGGCAGGGGAGTGGAATGGGATGAGCTTTAAGGTCCCTCCCAACCCAACCCAAACCATTCCATGATTATCCAGGTTGAAGCAGCTTTAGTGACGCCTCCAAATGCTCTGGGCTGTGTAATTCATGGCACGAAGCAGCAGCCACCCCTCCAGAGGGGATCCTGCCTGTTCCAGGATGGCTGTTCCCCGCTGCTGGAAGTGCTCTGGGAGTCCTTGGCCGTGTTGGAACAGCTGGGCCCGTTGTTTGTCGTCAGATACTGAAAGGAAAAAGCTTTTTGCCGTTGAGATTCTGATTTGTGGGGCCAATCTGTTCCCGGAGCAGGAGGCCACCATAAAACTCCCCGTTGTAAAGCTCCGCTGTTTGCATCCCAGTAGTAGCTGCCTTGAAAATGAGCCTGAATTTCCTTGATTGCTTCCACATTGGCGGGGTTGAGTGTGGAACATGCATTTGCCGAGGGATCAGGGTGTTATCAGACAGGTGTGTGACCTGGCTCTGCTCTGTGTGGTGTTTTTGGCAGCCCTTCGATGAGGATTATTTGAACCATCTGGAGCCTCCTGTGAAGCACATGTCATTCCATGCCTACATCAGGAAGCTGACCGGAGGGGCAGACAAGTAAGGAAATCTCTGGGTTTAAGGGAATCTGGTGGGAGCTTCGGTTGTTTTAACACAAATGAAAGTACAGACAGATCTCGGCGTTGGACACGAGGATTGAATGGCAAACGGAGCAGAAAACAACACGTTAAAAAGTTGAGGATAAAAGGAAAAGGCAGGGGGGGAAAATTAAGTCTGTCTTTTTTTTTTATGTCCCCACTTTTTTTCTATTTTTCCTTTTCCCATGGCAATATAATTCCTTCCAGGAAACACTCCTGATGGGGGGGAAGGGCAGATGGAAGGAAAGAGCTTCCCTAATTACACCAAGCTCCAAGCCTGGTTCTCAGACTTGGTGGACATAAGTTACACAGAGGTGAAATCTTCTCCCTGCTATTCCTAAATACCATTGAGGCTTTTAAAATCTCCTTGGGAGATGCAGCTCAAGTCCATGAGACTTCCATGTGAAGGGAATTTCCCTTTCCAGGAAGCCCCGTGCACATGAAAGGATGGTTTGCCTTGGTGCTACAATCTCTTACTTCCCACATGCTACATAATTTATTATTCCAAAAGCATTTACTGTGGTAACAGGAGCCTTTTCTTCCCCCTCTTCCTTTTCTCCCTCTTCCTTTTCTTTCCCCTCTTCCTTTTCTTCTCTCTTTTCCTTCTCCTCCCCTCTTCCTTCTGTCCTCCCCCTTCTCATCCTTCTTCCTCTTCTTCTTCCACCTTTCTCTTCCCCCTTTCTCTTCCCCTCTCTCCCAGAGGGAAGTTTGTAGCCCTGGAGAACATCAGCTGTAAGATCAAGTCGGGGTGTGAGGGACACCCTCCCTGGCCCGAGGGGATCTGCACCAAGTGCCAGCCCAGCGCCATCACCCTCAACAGACAGGTGAGAGGAGCTCGGGCACCTGCCAGGGGACCTGGCTTTTAGTTTGGGAAAGGTGACTTCCAAAAAAGCCAACCAGGAGCACAGAGCCTGCAGGTGTCAGGGCAGTCCTGTCCAGGTCTTCAGGCCTTGCAGAATGGGCTCCAAAATGTCCTGGGTCAGAATTTCCTCCCAGCGTGAGGAGTGTGCTGGCAGCACTGCTGGTGAATCCTGGTGATTAATCCTACTGATTTTCCCCATGGAATCTAAAAGGCCACTCAGGTTCTGCTTGTTTCCTCCTAAATTTCAGTGTCCTCTTACCTGAGCAGAGGCTCTTGGGGCGAAGGTCCCAGTAAAGCCCCCGAGGTGCCGGGGGTGCTCAGCACACCCCACACTCCAGCCTGAGCAGGGAGCAGTGCCGAGGGGTGGGAGCTGAGCAGAGGGAAGAGGGAGGGACCCCCCCAGCCTCCCCCAGCCCTGCTGTGCAGGATCCAGCTCCGGAGGGTGGTGTGTGTCCTGGGAAGGGACCGGAGCCAGCGGAGGACGGCCTGACGCTTGAACTTTGTCAAACAGAAATACAGGCATGTTGACAACATCATGTTTGAGAACCACACAATTGCAGATCGCTTCCTAGACTTCTGGAGGAAGACAGGGAACCAACATCTGGGATATCTGTACGGCCGGTACACGGAGCACAAAGACATCCCGCTGGGAATCCGGGCGGAGGTGGCGGCCATCTATGAACCCCCCCAGGTGAGACCCTCAGGGACCACTCAGAATCGGGGAGCACTCAAAACACCTTTTTAGTTTGGAAAACCTCACATGGTATTTCCAGCTGCAGGTCCAAAAGGAAAAGTGTCCTGAGAAGAGGTGAGACCCAGGGGCCACTCAGAATTGGGGAGCACTCCAACACCTTTTTAGTTTCCTATTTCCAGCTGCAGCTCCCCAAGGAAAACTGTCCTGAGGAAAAGAGGATGTGCTTTATGTCCTTAACCTCACCATCCATTGCTGCCACAGAAAGAATTTTAAACCCCAGTTTTGCTTTTTGTTGTTTTTTTACCCTCAGATGATTTAAATCCGGGGTGACTGTAACAGTGGATTTCACTTTTAATCTTGCCTTGATTCCCGGCTTTCCAGCAGATTCTATGCTAGGAAAAAACAGTTGCAGCCCTTGCTTCAGTTCCTTAACAGCTCTCTGGGAAAATTGAAGCAGCTTAATTAGGATAGAATGAAGTCTAAATGATTTGAAGACAAAATGATGGAGCGGCTGAGGATGGGTTTGGCTGGAGCAGTCGGAATCCCCACTAGGTGGGGCACGGCACCACTCCTCAGCCGAGTGCTCCTCGGAGTATTTCCTTCCTCCTCATGGTTTCCTCACAGCTGCCAAGTGAAATCCAACAGATTGTCAGTGGAAAAGGAACAAATGGATCCTTGGGAGTGTGGTGTGAGAGCAGAGTGGCACGGGGAGGTCTCGGGGATGACCCCAGTCCATAGTGATGCCCGAGGAGAAGCCCAGCCCTCTGCTCCCATCCCCTGCCTCACTGCCCACAGTGGCTGTGCTGGTTTTTCCCCAGTTCTGTGTCAGTAACCAGTGTCTCTTTGCTGCAGATCGGCACCCAGAACAGCCTGGAGATCCTGGAGGATCCCAAAGCCGAGGTTGTGGATGAGATCGCGGCAAAGCTCGGCCTGAGAAAGGTCAGGATGTGTCGGATCTCGTGTGTCTGTGTGGCAGGGACGTGGTCAGCAATTCTTTCCAGCTCCATGGGGTTATCCAACTCCCTTTAGGTTACCTAAATCTTGCTAAAGTGTCAGCAGTTGTTACATTTTTAGATCTAAAACCCAAATCCAGAGGATTTTCCTGAGCGCAGGCCCCTCGCAGGGCTGTGTGGCTGCAGTAGCAGGAGCAAAGCAGCACAAACTCCATCTTCCCTTTCTTCCCTCTCCAACAGGAGCCATTCCTGGGAGCATCTCCCTGGCAAGTGCTAATTTGGCCCAGATGGAGCTGGAATTGCCTCTGTGCTCTGTTTCCAGGAGCAGGGAATCCCCTTGGATTGTGTTCCCTCCTTGGTGCTGCAGGGAGTCGGTGGTGTGTGGGGTTAGGGCTGCAGGTCCCCCTCAGCTGCAGCCTGCAGTGATCCCATCAGGATCCCCTGGTTTCCTGACAGCCCTCCAACCTGTGCTGATGTTTTCCGGTTTGGGAGCAGCATTGGTATGGTGGGAATGCCAGGAATGGGATGTACACAAACAAGATTTGGCTTGCTGGAGAAAACCCGCCTGGGAGAAGGCTCAGTGCAGACTGTAAACATCTGGGGAGGGCTTTGTTCTCCCAGATAAGATCCCACCCCTCGCCAGAGGCTGGAGCAGAACTTCTCCGGGTGTTATTTATTCCCATGTTCTCCCATCAGATATTTTTAATCCATGGGACTTAACACCTCACCGAGAGCTGGGTGCAGGGTTTGGTCTGCCTGGGCTCCGGGGGAGTTGGGATCCGTTCTGCCTTGGAAGGGTTAACGCTGTGGGAGCTGGGATTGGCCCCTGGGTGGAGAGGGATCATCCCAAGGTGTGTGTCCATGTCACAGCTCTGTGGAAGGATTGATCCCAAGGTGTTTGGGCACACGTCACACGCGTGTGAAAGGATTCACTCCGAGCTGTGTCTGTACCACAGAAAGCAGGAATGTGATTTCTGGGGTCAGTGCAGCCTCCAGTTGGGAATGAACCACACTCCAGTGTGAGCTTTCCTTTAACCAGTGAGGAGGTTCAAACTGGGATTGTGTGAGAGGTTCAGGCTGGGGCCACATGAGCTGCTCTGTCACCCACGGGCGCTGGATCCCGCTCCAAATGCTCCGTAGGAAATGCTGGGTTGGGAGCGAGTGGTGGCACAGAGGCCTCTTGCAGCCTCCAGATCTTTCCATGAAAAAATATTCCATAGTGAAACCCAATGCTGCAGGTGCCCTGGCTGGCCAGCTGGCATGCTGCTGCTCCTGGAAATGGGATTCCAAGGAGCCCGGCACAGCTGGGAGAGCCATTCCCTGCAGGCAGTGTGCACGGGGCCGAGAGGAGCCAAGAACATCGTGTCCTGTGAGCAGAAAATGTCTGAGCTCTCCTGGTTTCCTCTTTCCTTCTTTTTTTTTTGTCCTTTTTTTCCTTAAAGCAACGTTCTCCATCCCCCTTTGTAGGTTGGCTGGATATTTACTGACCTGGTCTCGGAAGACACACGGAAAGGGACTGTTCGATACAGCAGGAACAAGGTGAGATCCAGGTGTGACCCAGTGAATTCCCAATGAATTCCAGCTCCTGTGCCAGGCAGAGGGCTGAGCCAGGGCTGCAGGTGACACTGGAATTCTTGGGACATAGGGTTTTCCAGGCAGTTCTGAAGGAAAAGGAGCTGGAACCTGTGGAAATGTTGGGAATTTAACTGTTTGGGGAACAGGCAGAGCTGCTGGAGCCCTTCACACCCCTGCTTTGAGGAAATGGTGCTCGTGGAATCAGGGAATGGTTTGGGTGGGAAGAGACCTTAAAACCCATCCAGTGCCAACATGGGCAGGGACAGCTTCCACTGTCCCAGGGTGCTCCAAGCCCTGTCCAGCCTGGCCTTGGACCTTGCCAGGGATGGGGCAGCCACAGCTCCTCTGGGAACCTGTGCCAGGGCCTCACCCTGCTCACAGGGAAGAATTTCTCCCTGATATCCCATCTATGCCCTTTTTAGGGTTAAGAAAACTCCAGGGAGTGGAGGGAATGGGGGATGTGAGGGACAAACCCAGTGAGCCAGAGTGACTCAGAGGATGTTCCCATGGGCTGGGCTTTGTGACACATACGTGGCTCAAACTTCGACCTCCTCAGCTTCCTCTCCTTGCAAACCCAGTGATATCCGTATTTGGAAAGTGAAACTTGGTTTTTCAAAAAAAAAAAAAAGGTGTGTGGAGGTGGGTGGGACTCGATGTGGGACAGTCCTGAGGCAGCCCAGGGCTGGGGAGCTGACAGGTCACATTCTTGTCCCGGGCTCCGCTGCAGCTTTCCACGAAAGCATGTTTTCCTGGGGTGTTGGTCGTTTTCCTTGGCTGCAGCCCAGGGAAATAGGTCTGGGCTACGTCACCTTGTCCTTTCGCTGATTGGAGTCCCTGCTCTCCCCTCAGGACACGTATTTCCTGAGTGCAGAGGAGTGCATCACAGCTGGCAACTTCCAGAACCAGCAGCCCAACATCTGTCGCCTCTCTCCAGATGGGCACTTTGGATCCAAGTTTGTCACAGTTGTGGCTACAGGTACCAACTGGCCTCAGCCCTCTGGGCTTCACCTCAATTACCTCTTGTTGGTAGAAGAATATGCCAAAAATCACATGTCCTGCTCCCCATCTGTCCTATTTAACAAGGGTTTCACTCTATCGAACTAAAATACTTTCTCATTCTTTGTTTTAGCCTCTCTACAATTATTCACTCATTACTAATTTGCCTGTTTGTTACTCTACAACTGTTTAAAGAGACTTATTTGAGGCTCAGCCTCACCTCTCTGACCCAGAAATCACTCTGCCTGCAGCCAGGGCAACAACTGTTGCTCCCTTTTTGTTTCAAATCCTTAAGCTCCAAATTCTGTTGCCTGGAAGCAGCAGTGCAGAACCACAACACTCCAGATCCTCAGAGTTACGGATTAATTCCTCCTTCAGGAGGTTCAGGAGGGATCTTCACCTCCCTCATGTCGCTGTCAGGGAAACCTGACAGGGAAAAAAAAACCTGTCAGGGGAAAAAAAAAATGTTTGGAAACATTTTTTTGGCTGAGTAAAACAGAAGCTCCTGCAAAGTGCTTATGGTTAAACCCTCTGGTTTTAGCCGTTGTCAGGGAGTCTCCAGAGGCACCGTGGATGGGCTGGGCTGGGAGGGGGGACACTGGCATGTGCTGGGAGGGCTGGAGTGTTCCCAGTTCACTCTGTTCTTCTCCATGGGATGACACATGTCTTCATTTAAACCTTCCCTGGAGCTGAATCGCTGGTTCTGGCTCTGTTTAACACAATGAAAAAACCCTCATGACTTCCAAATAACATCCAGAGTGAAAAGTGAAAGTGGGATGGGACATTGCCTGCCCTGAGCCTGGCTTTGTAAGGGTTCCCAGGGCCTTTTTTTCTGTGAAAAAGCTCTTTTTTTAGTTAACAGGCCCGTGCCTGTACATTCCAGACTGCTAAACACATCCATCTCTCATTAAATATAGATCTGTATCTCTCTTTTTATATATATATATTTATTTAATTTTTTTTTTTAAACAAGGTGTTTTACTGAGCAAACACAGTGTGTTCAGGCCTTCCCCCGTCCTGGTCTATGTTTAATTTCTAGGAGTGTTTGTTCTGGAGCAGTGAGTGATTGAGGTTACAGATCAAAGGGTAGAAAAGGAATATTTCCTCTTTGCTGTTCCAGCTAATTTCATTCTCCTCTGTTCAATCAGCCCAGCAGGTTCTATTTAAACACTTGCATCCCTCTTTTTGTGCTGCAGAAATGTATTTGGACAGTTTGCCTCAACTTTGCCTTTAAATCCTCCTCATGGATTAATTCCTATCCCCTCCTGAATTCCTAGCTTTGGAAACAGTAACGTTTTCCTACCATCTGCCTCCCTCCCCTCTTTCCAGTTGTATTCCAGTGACACATGACCTGATGTTGCTTACATTATCCAAATGAAAGCGCCAAGCATGTGATCCTTCCATGAGCCAGGCTCTTAATTCCCACTTTCCATGTCAGATTTCCACCAAACCATCCAGTCCAGGCTGAGAAAACGCTGTTCAGGCCTGACATGACCAGGTGATCTGCAGCTCAGGGATCCTTGGGAGTGAAACAGGCCCACAGGAGCTGCATGCCTGGCTTTTGTTTGGAAAAGGAGACACCTGCAGGGTAGTGGGAGGGTGATGCTGCCAGAGACCCCAAAAGGGCAGCTGCTCCTCCTCCTTAGAGCTCCTGGCAGAGCATTCCTGCTGTTCCCTGGGCTCTGTGCTCTTGGGATAGTTGTGGAGATGTGTGTGACTTGCAAAAATGTGGAGTTTAGAGGTAATTCTTGCCTAAAATTCTTCCCATGCAGCAGCACCAGCAGCTTCATCTCGGTGTTCATCACCGTTAGCCTTGTGTTTAATCATGGAGTCTTGGAATTGTTAAGGTTGGAAAAGAGCTCCAAAATCATCGAGTCCAACCTTAGTGCTGCTCTTCCAGTCGTTTCTCCTGGAGTTACACCAGGGAGATCACCCCTGTGCAGGATTTTCAGGAAGAATTCCTCCATGGGAAGGGTTGTGGCACGGAATCCCCACCCCTGGAGGTGTCCAGGGATGTTGGGCTGGGTGACAGTGTGGGGATCTCTCACAGGTTGGACTCGGTGATCTTGGGAGCTGTTTTCCAGCCTCAGCCATCCTGGGATCCTTAACCATCCTCTCCTCTTGCAGGTGGTCCCGACAACCAGGTGCACTTTGAGGGGTACCAGGTGTCGAACCAGTGCATGGCCCTGGTGCGGGACGAGTGCCTGCTGCCCTGCCGGGACGCGCCGGAGCTGGGCTACGCCAAGGAGTCCAGCAGCGAGCAGTACGTGCCTGATGTCTTCTACAAGGTGAGGGCTGAGGGCCTGGGCAGCTCCAGGATGTGCCCCTGGATCCAAGCTCTGATCCTGAGGAGCAGCAGGGAAAATGTGCATCCAGAATGGGTCCAAAGTACTTAATTTCATGGAGTCGTGGAATGGTTTGGGTTGGAAGGACCTTAAAGCTCATCTCATTCCATCCCCTGCCATGGGCAGAGACACTTTCCACTGTCCCAGGTTGATCCAAGCCCCACCCAGCCTGACCTTGGACAATTCCAGGGATGGGGCAGCCACAGCTTCTCTGGGTGAACTTCTTCTGGGTAAAGTGTGCCAGGGCCTCACCCTGCTCACAGGGAACAATTCCTCTGGCAGTGGGAAGCCATTCCCCCTGTCCTGTCCCTCTATCCCTTGTCTAAAGTCCCTCTCCAGATTTCTTGGAGCCCCTTTAGGCACTGGAAGGGACTCTCAGATCTGCCTGGAGCCTTCTCCAAGTAAATATCTCCAGGTGAATATCCCCTCCTCTGGACTCACTCCAGCAGCTCCACGTCCTTCCAGTGCTGAGGAGCCCAGAGCTGGAGGCAGCTCTGCAGGAGGGGTCTTGGAAGGACATGAGGTGTCACTGCTGTCCCTGCCTGCTGCCCTTTGGGGTTGTTGGTGATGGATGGAATGTCATTAATCCCTTGCCAGTTGTTCCTGGAGCCCTTCAGCCCCTCCTGTGCCTGCATGGCCGAGTTGGGAGCTCGGGATCAGGCTCCCTGCAGATGCCGATAGCGCTGCCACTCCAGCCCAGGGCTCCTGGTGCCCCATGAGCAGGGACAGAGGAGTTAATTAATGGCACTGCTCACTGGCTAATTAGCCATCCATCACCCTCTTAGTTATCTCCTTCCTGTCCTGTCTGCTCGTGCTGCCTGTGGTAAAGCTGTCCCTTAAGGAGCACGGGATGAGGAAAGCTGCCTTCATTTGGGAGGAGTGGAATGAGTGATTGTGCTCCAGCAGCGGGAATGGAGCTGGTCAGGGTGTTCCTGCATGCCCTGAACCTGGGCCTGGGAAGTGCTGGTTTCCCTGTGAGCCTCCATGGTTTCCACCCCTTAGTGCCAGACTGCTGGCTTGGCTTGACCCCACCTGGAAACAAGGAACACCTCTGGGCTGAATCCAGTGCTGGAGAGGGGGAGCAGATGGAATCCTGCTCTCTGGAGCAGGCAGCTTCCTCCTGGGAGCTGATAAGCCGGGGCCGATTACGATCCAGCGGAGCCGGGTGTGCAAAGGTTGGCCCTGAACGTGAGCAGGATGAGATCATCTCCTGGCGTGCCCTGATCCTGCTCCGGAGCAGCCCGGGCTGTGCCACACTCGGGCAGCCTCGCAGGAGGTCCCGCAGGTCTGTGTCCCACATGTGGCCCACCCGGGGTGCTGGGAGCAGCAGGAAGCCGGTGGGTGTTCCCAGAAGGGCTGCACTCCCATCCCTAATCTGAAGCAGGGAGATAAACAAAATGGGAACGGATGGCTCCAGCCTTCCGTGGAAATTTCCATCAACCACTGATTCACTGGGTCGGGCTGCAGCTGATTTCATGTTTTAGAGCTTCTCTCCCTAATTGCCCTTTTCACGGAGTGCTCGAGGATGGCCCTGCCGGGTGGGATTCTCCCTCGGCCTTCAACGGGTTTGGCTCTAGGATCCCTCAATTATTTCTGAACGTTCTTAAATGTATGGAAAGCTTAGTCACTCCTGGCTTGGGAAACCTTTGGGGTCCCATTAAATGTGCAAGGCTTGAGGTCAGAGACACTACCTCATCCTGGGATGGTGACAACAGCCGTGTCCGAGCCCCGGTGAACTCCAGGAAGAGCAGGAATCCAGCAGCACAGGATGGACTCTTTGGGGTCCAGCACCTTGCTCCCTCTTTGTCCCCAGTGTGTGATGTGGGGGTTCCCCTCTGTGCTGACCCCCCAGCCGGTTTTTGGGGAGAAAGCTGCACTTTGGAGTAGTTGCTGTTTTCTCTGCGAGTGCGCAGAGAAAAGTCCATGTGCATTCCCATACGATATCCAAGTATTCATCTGAAAAGCCCTTTAGGATGAAAGGAGCTCTACAAATTAATTCTAATTGGATGAGGACCAGGAGGCCGATGTTTGTGGAGTGTGGGTGTATTTATAGAACAGCCAGATGTGAGGCAGGATCCATGGAACTCGGATCTGTCCGAGGGCAGCGCGGTGGATTCACCTCCGGCTTGCGAATGGGAAAAGGGGCTGCTTTTCTTCCATGGAAATGGGAAAGCTGATGGCACTGGCATTGTCCTGCGGTTTTCCTGAGCCTGCAGCTGTGTGGTTTCTGTGTTCCTTTACCATTCCCTTTATGTTGGCCCCTTGCCTGCTGCTCCGAGGAGCCACCGCCGTGGAGTTGGCTTTGGACACACGGCCGTTGCTCTCCTGGCCCGGGGAGGGAGAGCTGTGCTCCAGTGGGAAACTTGGGGGGTTTGGGGACTGTGAGAACGAGTTCCTTTGCTCTGAGGGGCCTCCCCAGGTAAGGTGAGCCAGGAGGAAGAACAGATTCCTGCTAGGGTGTCTGGGAAGTGTCAGGGCTCAGCACTGGTTCCAGCTGGAACGGGGCACAGCCAGCACCTGCTGCTTGGCCAGCTCAGCACACGGAGCTCAGGAGGGAGTCCATGGTGTGGAGACACAGACACAGGTCGGGGTAAAGACCCTGTGAGTGAAGATGATGATGTTGCAATGGCCGCTTCACCCAGTTTCTGAGCCGGATGAGGGTGAGCCCAGCTGAATATTCCACACGAGCGTTTTCCATCCTGCCTTCTGTCCTTGAGCAGCCTCCTCTGTCCATCTGGTTTTAGAAAACAGTGGGATTGATTTGGATTTCACTGAGAATGTACCTTGGGTTGGTATTCAACACTGGGGAGGTGCTCAGGGTGCAGCTGGGGGATCTCTCCCTGGGGCTGCTGCACCCCGTCCCTGCTGTCACCTCCTCCCAGTCCACTGGCCCAGGAACTGTGGTGCTGAACTGCTCCACCATTAACTTCATCAACTGGGGGAAGAGATTCCTGATGTTTTACAGATGCCTTAAAACGCTTGGATAATTGGATTTGGGGGCTGGCTGGCTTTGTCTCTTATCACAGGTATTTGTGACAGCTCAGCGCAAACACGATGTCATCGATGTCATCGTCATCCTCGCAGTGAATTGCATTTTACAGCTGCCTTAACATCCCCCCAGAGTTTCTTTAGGATGGTTTAACATTCCCCCAGAGTTTCTTTGGGATGGTGTAAGACAAAAGCCCTTTACAAGCGTTGTGCAAGAGCCCTTTGCCCTCGAGTCCCACACGTGCTCTGAGCTCTCGCTGCGGCTGAGCCGTGTCTGAGCCCTGGCCTGGCACCGGTGACACGTGTCCCATCCCTCCCTGGGACAGCCCCGAGCCAGCACCCTGCTTTCATTAGAGCCCAGCGGGACCTCTGAGCCAGGCTGTCCTACCATGGCATTGGAAATCCTCTTCCCAGGGAGTGTTCACTGATGGGGAAGGACTTCCCTGGCTGCCCTCCCACCAGCTCATGAGCCGCCTTAGCCTTAAATGTCCCAGCTGCTTCGGGGAGGAGGATGCTGGATTAGCTCAGCAGGAGTCTCCTGGGAAGGGTTTCAACTCTCCCCGACCTGTCACTTGCTCTTGGAGAAGTCTCTTCGTTTCTGCGCCTCAGCCGCGCTCCCCGTGCAAGGAGCAGGACTGCCCGGGAAAGCGCCTGGAAGTCAGCAGAGGGAAGAGCAAAGCTGGGATTTATTCACACATGGGAAGGACAGATGGCTGCCGAGCTCCGCCGTGCCTTCAGCAGAGGGAGCAGGTCGGGAATAACGGCGTGGGATGCGGGATGCTCGCAGCATGGGATGCTCGCAGCATGGGATGGTGACAGCGTGGGATGCTCACGGCTGTCCTGGGACGCGGATCCGGAGCCTCCCTCCTGGCTGGCAGCTTCCTGGGTTCCTCACTTGGCTGCTCCCTTCACCCTCTGTGGATAATCCTGAGGCCACCCAGAAGTCTTCCCATCCTGCCGAGGTGTTCCCATCCTTTTCCCTGTTCACCCTCATCCCTGTGCGGCTCCTGCCTCCGAACAGTGGGTTGAAAGGCTCTAATCCCAGCCTTGATGCAATCTCCACTGGGATGATGCATTGTCCAGACCCTCCAGGCCTTGCTGCTGGATTTTTGTCCCGGAGCCAAACGCTGGTGGCTCCATTAACCCCTTCCTGGCCTCCCTTTGGAGCAGGTGCCCCTGGGCTTTGGGGGTCTCAGGATGCAGCAATAACAGGGCGCTGGGAGGGTCCTGGTGATACCAAGCTCAGGATAAGGATCTTTCTCCCAGCAATCCCAACTTGATGTTCAGTAAGGCCTTTAAAACGTAATTAAATGATCCATGGTGTTGGGAGAGGAATTGTTGGGGTTTGGAGGGGCTGTCCTGTCAGGATCAGGACATGTCCTCAGCTCGGGGGAGCGATGTTCCAGTCTCTGGATGTCTTGGAGGCCTCAGCAGCATGCCATGAAAAAGCAGGCATTTAACATGGAAATCCCCAGAGGGGGAGATTAAAGCCAACAGGTGCTGGAAAAATGTTTCTGCATATTAGAACTTAATTAGATTGGAAAATGAATTCCAGATGGGCTAATTATGCGTGAGTTGTTGCAGGTCCCTTCATGCAGCGGCAGGATTGTGTTTGGGAAGCTGATTGGATCTGATTCCTGTCTCTTGTGGTATCACTGAGATCTAGAAGCAGGTTGGCTCTGGGGTCCTGTGATCTCCCAAAAAAAGGCTCCATGGCTCCTCCTGCTCCTGTCGGAGCCGGAGAGATCTGAGGCCACAACCTGTCATGTGCAAGGAGCAGAGATCCTTATCGGGATTGCCTTTCAAAGGAGCTTCAAAGACTGGAAGGGAGATTTTTTTTTTTACAGAGGGAACAGTTCCTGGGGACAGGGGGTGCTTGGGGAGGGGGTCAGGAAGGGGGGCTGTGCCTAGAGGGGAGCAGCGTGCCGGAGCCTGCTGGGGCGAGGTCTGACTGGGAGAGGGATGGTGCTGGCTGCTGCTCCGCATAGCTGTGCTGTGTAAACACCAGGGAGAGCGGGGGAGTGGTGCTGGAGTGGTGTTCTCCAGGAGAAAACACGGCTGGGAGAAAGGGGAGGGAGTCCTGGAGTCAGCTGTGGGCAGTGTATCCCTGCATGGTGCTCCCTGGCCCAGCCCATGGAATGCTGCTCCCATCCCATGTGGGAAGAGTGGGACTCGCAGCTTTTGGGGGTGACAGCTCCGGGTCCGGCTCCCACCAGCCCATGGAACGTCCAGTACAGCGTCCCTGCCTGGGAATTATGGGCGTGTGATTTATGTGGGGCTCCATGAATGATTTATACCACGTTAAGTGATGATTTAGGGAGAAAACACAGCCCCCTCGTACGGAATCTTTAATGAAAAGTGTCAGTTCTCCAGGATTTATTTCCGAAGCGGTGTTTGAACCCGGCGTGTTTGACATCAATCACGTCTAATTGTCAGGTTATGATTAATGAACATATGCCGGCCGTTTGTCTCCCTAATTAAACTTTATGTTCCCTTCGTCTGGCAAAGCAAAACAAGTTTACGCCGTGGGATGTGCTGGTTCCAAGGGTCTGGGTATGAGAAAGTGCCCGGATTCCCAATTTCCAGGTGAAGAGTTGGTTGAGGGACTCCTGGATGTGCAGAAAGGCAGGTTTGCCTCGGCTGAGGAGGCAGAGGTGGCCTGTCCCTCTCTTTAAGATGGAGCTGCTGCCTAAATGGCATTTAAAATCATGGAATCATAGGATATCTGGAGTTGGAAGGGACCCATGAGGATCATGGAGTCCAACAACCCCAAGAATCCCACCTTCACATTCCTTGAATAATTCCAAGCCTCTCTCTAGTGGGAGACAATCCCAAGGTGGTTTGTGACCCCACACTCTCTTGGCTCACAAGGAAACAGAGATCCTGATCTCAGAGATGCTGGAATTACAGAGATCTCCAGCCCCAGGGAGCAACAGGGAATTGGGCAGCCCTGCACCACTCATCCAGGTTCTTTTCCACACCCTCAGTGATCTGCCAGAGCTCAGGATTCTATGTGAGCACCTCCAGGGCAGGATCCCTTGGGCTTCACACCACTTTCATGCTCAGGAATAAGCCCAACTCTTTTTCTTTCAGGACATAGACAAGTTTGGGAACGAGATCACCCAGCTGGCTCGCCCGCTCCCGGTCGAGTACCTCATCATAGACGTGAGTATTCCCTGCACGTGTTTGCTTCCCACAGGAGATGGTCAGAGTGGAGCAAACTCCTAACCCACCTCTGAAATTCCCAGTGGAGGTGATAGATTACTAAGATTATCCTCCTCTGCCTGCTGCTGCCAGGCATTCCTATCAGGGAGGCGGCTGCCCTGCTCCGTGGGGTCGGTGTGGTGCCAGGGAACACATTTGTTTTCCAGGAAGGCACTGCCTGGTGCCTTATCACAGCTCTGAGCTGGCCCAGAGCCACGTGGCCGGGAAGCAGCAGCCCCACAGACCCGTGTCCCGGGCACTGCCTAATGAGGAAACTCCAGAGCAGCAATTAGGGATCCATCTCCTTCAAGTGACTCAGCAGCTTGTCCAGAAATGCCTTTTCTTGGAGGAGGGAATTCGCGCTCTGGCACGGCTTGGCCGTAGCGGAGCTGCTGCCAGGCACGGCACGGCTCAGCCCCGGGGCTGGGAAGCAAAGTTACAGCGTGGAAGGCAGGAAAGCAAATAATTGGGATGCCAGATGATATTGCTGGAGTTGGAGGTGGTGCCAACAACCATTAGATCCACCTGGAGCAGCCTCTCTGGTCCAGCTGCCCCTGGCACAGGCAGTGCTGGAGCATGGGAATTCCTGCAGGAGTGAAGGCACCTGTTCCTGGGATACCTGGGATGTCACTGGGATGAAAACAGAGGGGTGGAACGTGCATTAGGATCCCCCCAGGACCTCCCTCCAGCAGCAGCTGCCTGGCACAGGGCAGAGCTCTGCCAGGATTGCTGTATCCCGGTGACCTGTGCAGAGAGGGATGCTCTCCCTGGCATCTGTCAGGACCAAACCCATCATGTCCCTCCAGCTTCCTTAGAAAGGGAGCCAAGGGGTGTGGTGATGGAATATCACCTTAAATTAAAAGCCATCAGATCCCTGCAGGGTCCCTCAGTGTTTGGCTGAGCTGGGATCAACAGCCATGGCTGTTCTCAGCTATGTGGACTTGCTTCCCATATCCCACTGGTCTCTGATCGTCCTTCCCTGGATTTTTTCTTTTTTTTTAGATTACTACAACTTTCCCCAAGGATCCAGTCTACACTTTTTCTATTTCTCAAAATCCATTCCCCATTGAGAACCGCGATGTGCTGGGAGAAACTCAGGTGAGGGGCGATTCCTGATGGAGGCGGGTTCCACAGGGATGGGCTCTGCCTGCCTCGTGCTCACTGACATCTGCAGAGGGACAGCTGTGCCCTCAAGTCACCCCTTCCCAGTTCAGCTTGCCAAGGTCCTTCCTGCACGGAGCAGTGTCTGCATGCCAATGCCGACTGCCGGCCGGTGCCGAGCTCCCGCCGGATCCGTGATGGGATCAGGGCTCCCTGTGCCTGCCAGGCAGCTCCAGGGGGGCCAGAGGGCTCCAGCCCCGTGGTGACAGCACAAACCTGCTGAGACTGGGGTCTGTTCCTGCTCCCAGAGGGCTGCCTTCTCTTCCTGGATGAAATCTTTAAGCACAGAAAGCTGTTCCTGCAAGAGGCTGGGGCAGAGGACGGGGAGGAAGGGGCTGCTCTGTCCTCTGCTCCCTCTTTTCTGTAGGAACAAGGCTGGAGTTGCCTGGCTTCCCCCTCAGCACCTCTTGGATCTGAGATTGGCTCTGTGGGTTCTGGGGTTGGTCAAGCGGAGCTGTTGTGGGTCCAGAGCTGTTTTTTCCTGGTTTTTTAGCTGGGATTCAGTCAGCCAGGCAGGGATCTGATTTTGGAAATGTCCCTGCACATTGCAGACAGTAGCCAGAGGGACAGGAATATCTGTTGGTGGATCCAAATAGGAATTGACTTCTCTTCGTTACTGTCCCCTCTCTCCAGGACTTCCACAGTTTGGCCACGTACCTGTCCCAAAATACTTCCTCCATTTTCCTAGACATCATTTCCGATTTTCATCTGCTCCTCTTCCTGGTCACAAACGAGGTCATGCCTCTGCGGGTACGTAACGGGGCAGGGAGGGTCCTGTCCCCACACCATCCCCCCATCCCAGGGCCCTCAGCCCCTCAGGGGTCCCTCAGGTGGGTGGAGGTGACCATTCCTGCCATCCCCTGTCCCTGGGCAAGGCCTTGTGCTGGCTCTTCCCTGCCAAGCTGTTGGGAGAAGGTTTAAGGACTTTTAAAACCTTTTTCAAACTCCAAGCACAAAGGCCCTGAGCTGCTGGGAGCACTGAGGGGGGTGGTTGTCCACATGATCCCAGAGCCAACTTGGCTGCGGCTCCCAGAGCTGGAAATGTTTTAAAAAATTATCTCAGAATCAGGAATTTGGTGGGAACAATAAGGAGATCAGAGCCCCCAGAACTGAAGGCCAGCGAGGTCCTGGCTGTGCAGCTCTGCTGCCCTTGGCCGGGCACCGGGGGCCCTGGCGGCTGCCCCGGCCCCGCCGGAGCTTCCCAGTGAGATCCAGCTGGGCCGTGTTTGCCAGAGGCTGCGCATGTGTGAGGCAGCCGGGATGACCGTGGGCAGCTGGAGATCGGGATGGGGACAGGGATGGGGGCTGGAGCGCTCCAGCACGGAGGGTTTGCACCTCTGGGAGTTGGGATTGGCCCACAGTGCTTGGGACGCTGTCCCGCAGTGGTAGGGAATACCTCCTGGGAGCTTTTGGGGTGTTGGGGTCTGTCGGGATGCTGGGGGAGCAGAGGGATAAACTGGGACACCCCAAGGACGTCGGGAAAGGGGGAACAGCTCAGACTCAGGGTCCTGCCTTGCACTGGAGGGGTCCTCAGTGCTCATTCCCCACCTGTGACTTCCAGGACAGCATCAGCTTGTTGCTGGAAGCCGTGAGGACCAAAAATGAGGAGCTTGCACAGACCTGGAAAAAATCGGAGCAGTGGGCGACCATCGAGCAGCTCTGCAGTAAGAGGGGGGTCTCTGGGGCAGGGCATCCCTCAGGGAGGGGGTCCCTTGTCCCTTGGCAGAGCTGTGTGGGGGTTGTGTGGAGCTACTCCCAAGCTGCCAAAGAGGCTTCTGTAGGCTTGTGGGGAGGAAGCTGTTCCTTGGTCATGGGATCCTGGAATGGTTTGGGTTGGAAGGGATCTTAAAGCTCATCCCACCTCCCTGCCATCTTCCCACTAGACCAGGTTGCTCCAAGCCCCATCCAGCCTGGCCTGGAGCAATTCCAGGGATGGGGCAGGGCTGGTGAGGGGGTGCTGCAGGGTGGGACGTGCAGCGGGATCCCAGCACTGCCCCGGGCTCTCTCCCGCAGGCACGGTGGGGGTCCCGCTCCCGGGACTGCAGGAATACGGCGCCATGGGGGGCTCGTCGCACGCCGTGGCCGCGGCCATGTGGCCCTGCCAGCACTGCACCTTCATGAACCAGCCGGGCACGGACCACTGCGAGATGTGCAGCCTGCCCCGTTCCTAGCCCCGCTCCTGCCCGGAGCGGCCGGCGCGGCGCCCGTCCCTTCCCTCTCCTCCCTTCAGCTTCCAGCCCGGGCTGCGGAGCCGGGCACGGGTGGCTCCAGCCCCCCACTTACTCCTCGCTCCCTTGTGGGGGCTCCCAGCCCGGACAACCAACGCTTTCCTCAGCCCGTGCCCGGGCTGGCCCCCCACCACCCTCAGCTGCTGCCAGCCTGCCCTGGGGGAGTTGGGGGGCTTAGGGGGCTGCCCGTGCCCGCTTCCTACCCAAGGGGAGAGGGAGGCTTTGGCATCTCCCTGCCCACAGCTTTGCTCTCATTCCCTGCCCGCCTGAGTGCCTGGATCCCGACAGCTCCGGCACTGACCGGCCCGGCGGCACGGGCAGGTGGCTGTGACGTTCCCGGAGCAGGACAGGCACCCCTGGACACCGAGCACAGGGTGGGCATGTGCCAGTTCGTGGCTTGGCACTGCTTGGTGAGCTTTGGCACCCCGTGGGGGCTGCGGGAGGGGCGTCCCCTCCGGGTGCCGTGTCCCCCCGCTGCGCACGGTTAGGCTCCCAGGGAAGGGGTGCGGGGCAGCCGCGTAACTCGGGCACCCACCTCGCCTCCATCGTGCCCTGGGAGCCAGTCCTCCAGTTGGTGCCTTCCCACGTCCCTCCGGAGCGTGTCCTGGCCGGAGCTGGGGCTCGGGGGTCTTGCCCCCCAGCCTCCCTTCAGCCCCCAGCTGGGGCTGCCCTGGGCACCGCTGGGCAGGGGAGGGGCAGGCGGGTGCTGGAGGGGCTCAGCCCTCCTCTCACAGGGCCTCTGACCCCCAGGCCCATCCTGGAGCTCCCCAGCCCTGGCTCTGCGGGCTCTGGTTCAATCCCGGGGGCACCGGTTCCAGCGCTGCCCTGTGTCCCCTCATGGGAGGGGTCCAGAGGTCCCGTCCTGCTCCAGGACAGCACTGCCCAGACCCCAGTGGGGCGGGGACCCCCAGCCCCCTGCCCCTCGCTGGGGCTTTCCAAAGGCTTCATCCCAAGGCCCGGCTCCGGGCTGCGGTTGCTTTTCCCCTGGGTGTGCTGGGGTTTGGGGGTGCAGCGCTGGGAGCGCCCGGGCCGGGCTGGGCTGACCCAGGTGTGGGGGCTGCAAGTAACGTGGAATAAAAGCACCTCAAACCAGAGCCTCCTGCACTCTGTCACCTGGCCTGGGGTGCTCCACATTCCCAACGGGGATCGGGGGAATGTTGCACCCCAGTGCGTGCCTCTTGTGGTCCCTCACCTGGGCCTGGATGGGGCTGGGATGCTCTGGGATGCTCTGTGTTCCCAGTGGAATCTGGCAGACCCTGCGTGCCAGCCCTGTCACCTGGGATGGGGCTGGGATGCTCTGCGTTCCCGATGGGAATGGGGAGACAGTGTGCCCCAGCGTGGTGCCACTTGTGCTCCGTCATCTGTGCCAGGATGGGGCCAGGATGCTCCGTGTTCCCAACGGGAACAGGGGGACACAGCCCCGTGCCTCCTGTGCTTTGTCACCTGCTACCAGCGGGAACTGGGGGACCGTGCTCCCCGGGGCCGTGCCACCTGCACCCCATCACCGCGACGGCCCGGGATGCTCCGCATTCCCGCCGGGCCTCTGTGTCCGGGCTCGTGTCCGCGGTCTGTTTGCAATCAGCCCCGGAGCCGCGTGCGGCCGGGCCCGGCGCCAGCCCCAGCCTGGAAAAGGGGGAGCCGGGAGCGGCGGGAGCCAGAGCCGGGGAGCACAGCCCGGCGAGCGGCCGCGGGAGCGGGGAGGCGGCGCGGAGCTCGGCCCTGGGGGACGCGACACCCCTGGGGACACGGGGAC
>VZTH01012010.1:191-13386 GCA_013397815.1 Aleadryas rufinucha
CTGCCCACAGGCCACACCACTGCCCATGGGTCACCCAGCCATGCCACCCTCGCCAAGTCACCCCAACCCTTACTGTGCCACCTGCCCCACACTGCTCCTCCTCCTCCCCAGCCCTCCCACACTGTGACCCCATCTCCCCATCCACAGCCCCCCTGACTCCCACCTTCCTTCCAGCCTCAGCACTCACCTCTGAGGCCATTTTGGTGTTTTCTGTGCTGCTCTGACCAGACAATTCCTAAGAGCAGAGAGAAACAGGCATGTTCTAAAAAGAAAGTTTCCAGCCACTCCCCAACCATCCTCCAGCCTCGTGTCCCCAAGGCCAGAGGAGCTGACACAGGCTCCCAAAACAGTCCCAGAATTCGCACAGATTTAACAAGGAATGAGGATTTATGTTAAACTGAGGGTTAAACAGAACCAGGTGTGACAACTTCTGAAAGGGCAGAAACTGAAAAACATGGGAAACAGGCACAAAACAGGAGCAGGGGCTGAGCTGGAGCTGGAGGGGGTTCACAGGAGCTGGCGGGAGCTATCACACTTTGCTTACATCCAAGACAAAACCACCCAAAATTTACTTTGAAGAAGCAGAGATGCCATGAGAAAGAACGAAATCTGTATTAACTGGGATGCATAACAGAATACTGGATGAGTAGAACTACAGGGGGAGGAAACTGATCCACAGAATCTATCTCTGAACCAGGAATCCATCGGGGTAAACTGAGAACTGCAAATGAGTTATGGAAAAGAAGAAAGCTTTATAATTACACAAACTGAAAGGACCCACAAAAAGAGAGCAAGGAGATGACCTCTGGCTTTATCCAAACACACTCCAAAACTCATTCAGAACTCGAGTGGATCGGCCTGAGCAACCTCCTACGACTCTAAAGGCATTTGAACAATGCTCTTAGGCACATGGTGGGATTCTTGGGGGTGTCCTGAGCTGGACTCAATGATCCTTGTGGGTCCCTTCCAACTCAGGACACTCCAGGATTCTATGATTCTAACACCCAAGGCTGCCCTGTTTTGCACTGGGGACTGAGGCAATGACCTCCGAGGCCTCACCAAGCCTGGACTGTTCCATGATTCAACTACATGGAGGGGAAGGGTTCCAATGAAGATCAAAATCTATTCAAAAATGTCTCAGCACAGGTTTAGCCTGGCCCTGGAGTCTGGAATTTCAGAGTTCCTTTGCATGAGAACAATGTGGTTGTACATCAGTATCCCAACGCCTGGGGAGAATAACAACACCGTGAGACTCCGTGAGCTTCCAGGACCTGATACAGACAGGACCCTGCCAGGATGACCACCTGCACCATGAACAGACTCCAACTTCACGGGACCTCAACACGTCCCTCCTCTACAGCAGCTTTTTCAGGAGGGAACGAATCACCCCCTCGTTCCCTTCTCACCCCTGGCTGCTCACAGCTGTGCTGGTGCTACCCCAGCAGCTCGAGTTACCTGCGTCCCGAGCAGTGGGTGGGACAGGGGCACGGCTGCGAAGGTCTTGTAGGCCTGCTTGACATTGATGGGGGCCTCGTCGGGGGAGGGTGGCGACGGTGGCGATGGTTTTTGCTACAGGGACAGACAGGAGGTAAAGGTGAGCACAAGTGGGGTGGAAAAACCCACACGGGGGAAACACAGCCCAGCTCTTGGCCCGCAGAGCCTGACGAGTGGGACAGGGAAAGGAAAATGTTAGGGAACACGTAAGGAATGGGTGAGCCTTGCAAAGGCTGCTCCTGAGCCTTGGGCAGGAACACGAGGAGCAGAGCACTGCACACACACTACACACAGCAGCACGAGGGTCACAGCCCCACTCCATTGCCTGGATGGTGAGGGAATGGTACTTCTGGTGGCACAGACCTTCACTGACCTGATGGGAATCTTGTGACAGATCCTTTGGCCAAGCGCACATTGCTGTCTCAGTCCTTAAGGATTTCCACCCAATTCAACCAGCAAGTGCCTACCTGAATCAGGGTTTTTTGGGCTAGAACAGGACAGCTACACATTGACTCTGACTCCTATTTAGGGCTGAACAGGATTCCCTCTAGTGGAAGGTGTCCCTGTCTTTAAGGTCCCTCCCAACCCAAAGCACCCTGTGATTCCACAATCTGATCCAGGGATCTGTGATCTGGAGGAGATCTGCCTCATCTCAGATTTCCCCTTTGTAGAATTACACTTACTGAGAAACATCTGACAAGCTCTCAGGGGACCTTCCTACTGCTTGTCACTGTCTTTGCTGGTCCTTTCCTCACCTACCTTCCCTGTGACCCCTCCTGCCACGTCTGGGGGGAAGCAGCACTGGGGTCACCTGCTCAAAGCATCACAGAAATGAAAGGGGTGGGGGGCAATGACTCCACAACCTTCCTTCTGCTGGAAAGTAAATCCCCTTTGGCTGTTCATCCCTCCAACCCTCCAGCTGCACTAATCCAGTCCCAGGCCTTTCTGGTTTTTCTTAGTCCTGGACTAGGGCTAAATTACGCTGTTTGCTGATGCTCCTTCTGCATGGGCTAAAGGACAGCACAGTGGGATCAGAAGAGACTGTAAAATGTGAACCTTGTCCAATTCCATGGATCCTGTACAGCTGTTTGCCTGCAAACCAGGTCTCTGTTCTGGTATCACATTGTACAAGCTCCGACAGGGAGAGAAGGGCTGGATTCATGGAATCTCACCCAGGATGGTTCATGTGGGAAGGGACTTAAAGCCCATCCAGTCCCTCCCCCCTGTCATGGCAGGGACTCCTTCCACTTTTATACTGAAGGGACACAGGTCTTCTGTCATGACAAAGACCAAAATACCTGAATTTTTCTCTCCCATCAACAAACAGCCCCAGGAATATGAACCTTTCAAAACCAATCATTTTGCAAACCATAAAACCCATCAGCAGGATGGTATCAGCTTTTTCTCCAAGGTGCCAGACATCAGCAAAGGTTCTGTATGTCTCCACAGAACTCAACACATCCCAGATACGGCTCTAAACCTGTATCTGCTCTGGGGGTTTGGCCACAAAAGCTTCAGCAGTGCTGACTCCTGGGACAGGGTCATGGAGCCATGGGGCAGCTGAGGAGGCCCAGAGAAACAAGCAGGATGCACTGAGCTGGCTCCACCTGTGAGGAGTGTGGGTTCCTTCCCAGGGAGCCCAGACTGGTGCATGGACACCACCAGCCTCAGCTCAGGCACGTGGCCATGAGCCACGGAGTCACCGCTGGGAGGGTGTCCTGCCCCCACAGCGTGGCCCTACAGCCACCCAGGGCAGACACAGCTTTCGGGGAGAAAACCCCAGGCCACTTACAGAGCTGTGGATCCTGAAGCACGGCTCGGGCTGCTGGAAGGGGTTGGGGCTGTCCCCCTCCTCCGCGCTGTGAGAGGCAGCACTCTGTCGCACGCGGGAGAGAGGCTGAATGACGCCAGGCTTGGTCTGCTCGTGCCAGTGCCCCAGGACAGGATGGGGAAAGGCAGAGGAAGAGAAGGGGAGGGAGAAAGAGAGAAGAGAAATGAGCAGTTAGAGCAGTGAGGTGTCTGCCATGCAGGTGAATAAACAAATCCATGCAAATCCATGCACACCCACTTCTTTCCTCAGCTGTGCTGCCCGCTCCAGCTGCTGGCAGGGAGAGCTCTCAGAGCCAACACCAAAAGAGACTCAGCCAAGGAAGGGTTACCCAGGACCAGTGGATTACAGAGAAGGCCAGGACACAAGGAAGCACCTGCCATAGCAGCAGCAGCTACAAGGGGTTGCAGGGTATGGTAAGTGTGACAAAGCTCAGAAAATGCGAGCACCAGGGATGGAAGTAGGGAAACATCAGCCAGGAATGGGAACTGGCAGCAGCTGTGGATGGAAGTGAACTAGACCGAGTCAGAGCTCTGACTAGAAATGCAGTTATTGGAGCAGAGGCAAGAGTCTGAAACTTCTCCTAGATATCACCATCACTGCTGGATGTTGTGTGAAAGTGAACAAAGCATCTGCAACTAGAGAGAGTGGCAGCAGCAACTGGGTAAGCCAGCAAAACCTGCAGGAGGTGAAGCTGTGAGGGGAAACAGGAATAAAAGCTGCAAAACAGTTGTGTTGGGTTTTCAGATGGACCATATTTAAGACCTGATGCATTTGTACAAACTTGAGGCATAGTGGAGGACTGGAGGAGACAGAATAGGAACCAACAGGAGGAAGAGACAAGCTCCATGTGCTGGGGAATGCACAGGGACACCACAGTCAGGTCTCACGGCAGCTGTACTCACTGATTTACTGTCATCCTGCGAGGTAATGAAGTTAATGGAAGCCTGCAAACAAAAATACAGGGGTAAACCTGGAGTCCACCATGAAAGCCTTCAGTTTACCCCTGCCCCACTGCCCACCCTGTGTGGAGAGCTCCAGGTCCCACAGAACCCCTGCCGCCCCACACCTGCTTCTTCGGGTGAGGACAGGCCAGAGCCCACCTCCAAGAGCCTCTCCCAGCACCTCTGCTATGTGAGGAGGCCCTTGCAGCTCTCTGCACATCTCCAAACTCTGACCCCAGCTCTGGGACACTCCTGGCCCATGGGCACAGCCCCTGCTCCTGGTGCCTGGGCACATCTCCACGTCCTGGCCTATGGGCACAGCCCCTGCTCCTGGTGCCTGGGCACATCTCCACGTCCTGGCCTGTGGTCACAGTCCCTGCTCCTGTCTCCTGCTCATATCCCCAGGTCCAGGTCCCTGGGCACATCCCCTGTTCCTGGCCCACGGCACAGTCCCTGGGCACGTCCCCTGCTCCTGGCCCACGGCACAGTCCCTGGGCACATCCCCACCCTCGGCACTTGCCCCCCAGCCCGAGCAAAGCCATCCCACCGCAGCTCCTCCCGCAAGCGCTCGCAGGTGCCGTCACAGCAGCGACTCGGGGAGGGGGAGCAGCCCCTCGTGCCTCGGGTGCCACCGGGGTGCTGCTCCCCCAGTGAGCCCCGGGGGAGCCCCAGGGAGTCCCAGCCCCCACGGGGACGTGGGGCCAGAGGAGGGGGCGCGGGCAGCGGGAGCAGCCGGAGCAGCAGCGCACACCGCACACCAAGAGCACTTACAAAGCGCGTCTCCCGGCCGGCCAGGTGAGGGGGCCGGGGGGCTGCGGGCACCTGGAGAGGGGCAGCGGCAGGGGAGAGAACGGGAGAGAAAACGGAGAGACTGGGTTTTCCGCAGGAGAGAAGCCCAGAGACTGCAGCAGCCGGAGCTGGTGGGGTCCCCAACAAGGGGGAAGCCCCTCTGCCCTGCTTGGCACACTCAGATCCACCACAAACACCTCCTGCCTCCCCCCACCCCTGCCAGGCACGACCATCACAATGCCAACTCAGGGCAAAGGATTCCATTTCCCTCAAGGAATTCTCTGAAATAAGCCAATAAATTCTGGCTGGACTACAAGATGTTGAAACCAAAGAATTAACATTAAAAATAGAGCCAGAGAATAAGAGACAAAATTCCTCAGAACTTCTGCTCTAGACCAACAACCTGAATGTCAAGACTCCTGAATCCCCAGAAATGGAGAGATCTGGGAGTGTTCAGCCTGGAGAAGAGAAGGCTGCAGGGAGACCTTAGAGCCCCTTCCAGTGCCTTAAAGGGCTCCCAAGAGAGCTGGAGAGGGACTTTGGGCAAGGGCTTGGAGTGACAGCACAAAGGGGGAGTGACTTCCCACTGACAGAGACGGGACTAGATGAGATTCTGGGAAGAAATTTTTTCCTTCAAGGGTGGGGAGGCCATGGCACAGGCTGCCCAGCGCAGCTGTGGCTGCCCCATCCTTGGAAGTGTCCAAGGCCAGGTTGGACAGGGCTTGGAGCAACCTGGGATAGTGGAAGGTGTCCCTGCCCATGGCAGGGGGCTGGGATGAGATTGTCTCGAAGGTCCCTTCCCACCCAAACCATCCTGGGATTCTATGAAAACCAATCTCAAAGAAAATTGGCACTTGTGGTAAAAGGAAAACTTACAAAAAACCCAGCTGCTGTCAGAAATGCAAATAGGGAAACGCAGCTGGAACAAAGTGCATTGAAATAGTTTAGCTATAACAGTGTCTTCTTCTAATCTGCTGTGTTCCTGATGAACACTCAATTCTAAATGACCCAAGAACTGAGGGAGACAGGCTGAGAAGCAGCAGAAGATGGACTGAAGTGCTGCTCCTACTGCTTCTACATGGTCCTGACCCTTCTCCTCAGCCTGTGCCAGCAGTCACCTCACCCCAAGGTGATTCTGTTCACCTCAAGAGCTCCTGTCCAGCTCCGAGCACTGAAATGGTTCACTGAGGACCAGGGAAGTGCCAGAGCTGGTGGGGAGAGCAGCTGGAGAACAGCTGGACTCCAAAGGGACCACAAGAGACCCAAAATGACTAAGGACAGAGAACAAAGTGCGAGTGGCAGTTCACTCCAGCCCCCAGTATAACACCCAGTAGTAGGCAATCACTGTAAAGGGAAAATTTAAAAATCTATTTAAGTTCATTTAACTTCAGAAGGCTCAGCTGAGCTGTGACACCTCCTGCCACGGGATGGACAGGGGGATCAAAGACTCAGATATTGAAAAGGAAAGTTCAGAGATCATATAAGGAATATGAATGTCTAGGGAGAAGAGGTTATGTTTATAAAGAAAAAAATAATCAGAAGTTACAAGAAATAAAGACACTTCCCATTCCAGAGGAAAAGCCTCTGAGCAAGGAGCTGTAGCACATCACTCCCTGAGGGCAGGGTCACTGAGAACTGGCTGTGGCAGGACCCTTCACCTCCTGCCCAACAGTTCATGGGGTCACCTCCAGTGTCACACACAGAACCAGGGATCCTCTGCAAGCCTGGGCAGCAGTGGGCAGCCCCGGTTTACAGACCCAAGATCACTTTCCAAATCCTGACTCCTCCATTTCTTACCACATACCAGTTGCCAGAATTAAAGAATCTCTGTACAAGGCACTGGTGAGACCATTCCCAAAAAACTCACAACTACATGTTGTAGCCCCTCCTCATCACCCTGCAATTAAGTTACCCCTCAGAGCTTATTTATGATCAGCTAATTACCCTCCTGGCTCTCTCAGACATTTTGAAGGAGGGAGTTCTTCTCTTGCTCTCTGGTTGCCTGCTGTGATGGATCCCCTCCACCTTGAGGGTGTCACTCGAGGATGGAAACTGCCCTCAGCTACCTCTGTCCTTTATCCCTGAAGTGCCTCCCTGCCTTTCCCCTATCACCTGTCCTGGGGACAGTCTCACCTGCGGATTACTGGGAGAATAGGGGGTTTCACGCCTGGAATTTCCTGTCCCAGACTCGCCCACAGGAGCCTGAAAGAGAGAAGACAAAGCTCAAGACAAAGCTCAAGTGTTACTCTACAGCAGGAGGGGGTCTGTACAGCCCAGCAGGCGTGGGACACCCTGGACATCAGCCATGGCCCTTCCCCAGGGAGCAAGGTTAGCAGGGCCCAGCAGCAGCTGGCACATGCCAAAAAGCACCAGAAACAGCAAGAGATGAGGTTAAACATTGGAACCAGGATCACATCCCAAAGCCCTGCGAGGCCAGCTGGATCAGGTTACAGCCTCTGCCTCACAGCACGGCCCAGGAATCCTCCTCCCCGACTCCTCACAGCACTCACAGGCAGGGTCACGGTCCAGGCAAACCTCCTGCTGCACTGAGCAAAAAAAGCCATTCCTGGCCGGAGGGAAACAGGGCTCTCCTCGCTTCCAGAGCAACCTCTGGCACCGACGCTCAGCTGAGCCGGCCGAGAGCCCGGCCCAAGGGCTGAGCAGAGAGCAGCGGCCCAGGAACCACCTGCACTCTGACTGCGAACGCAGGAGCACGTTTCACAAGTATTTCAAATGCCTTACGGTAGAAGCGGGTCATTTGGGATTTGGGGAACTATTTAGGCAAGCCTACAGCTCCCAGTCACTAATACCACAGCCACACACATGCTCAGTTGATTCAAGTCAGCCTTGGGCAACAGTATTTTGACAGACCAAGCCTGAAGTGACGTGAAGTTTATACTGGAGCACAAACTCCAGATACCTTGCTCTAACCTCACCTGGCTACACACCTGTGAAATTCCTACCAAGGAACTAAAACACCTCCAAGATCGCTATAGCTGATGGGTTGGTTTATCCTCCGTGTATGGGGCTGTTTACGTGGGGCTGTTTTGCTTTTCAGACCTCCCAAAAGGCTGAAAAAGAAGAGGAGAGCAACATGGTGCTCATCTGGAGGATGGTATCTCTGGGTCTAGTCCCTGCTCCACCACAGGCTCCCTGTGCAACAGCAAGAATGTCAAATACAAACAGATTTCCCAGAGCAGAAAGCAAAGTTCTCCCTTGAAATTCCAAAGTCTTAATCTACTGAACAGTGTCACTTGGAGGAGCAGCCCTGCTTTTCAGATGTCTGGGAAGGGCTGTGTTCAAGCCCAGGAACGGGAGTGTGGCACCAGCACCGATCTACCAGTCCCGCCAGCTCCCGCTGCCAGCTGAGCAGGCAGGGACGCCACTGCTCCCAGCCAGACCCAGAGGGACAGCAGGGAAGTCACAGATGCCATCCTGTCCCCTCAGCGGGGCTTGGCAGTGCACACATCGCCATCACCAGGGTGCACTGGTGGCTGGAGGATGACACACTGACCGTTGGGGACCGATGGCCTTCACGCAGCGCTGGGGCACGCGGGTTGGGGGAACCGGCCCACGGGCGCCGTGCTGCCCGGCACCGGGGTTTAGTAGGGTGCAGTGGCCCGACTGTGTGAGTGCATGCCACACGCCACACGCTGCTTGCCTTGCAGTACAGGCTGGTCTTCAGCACGCCCCCCCTGCCATAGCCCAGGGGAGGCCCCCCCAGGCCAGCCGTGCCCGTGGCCTTGCCCCTGCGGTTGGCCACCACAAAGGGGTTCTCACTGAAGGGGATGGGCTGCGAGTCGATCAAACACTCTGGCGTCTCTGGCAGCTGCTCCTGGGACAAGGGACACCCCACGGGGTCCTGCTCGTCTCCCCGGGGCTGTTCTGCCCCGCTCGTGTGCTGCTGGGGAGGCGCGGGGTGCCGGGGGGGCCCGGGCGCGCCTGCCGCTGGGTCCGGGGACGCTTCCCGGCTGTCCCATGCCGCGGGCAGGGACAGCACCGCGCAGTCACCCTCCATGCCGGAGCTGGGCTCAGCACACTGAACGGGCTGAGAGGAAAACAGAAGGATCAGAGAGAAATAAGGAGAACAGAGTAAAGGAGAGGAGGGAGAAAACACAGAGCAGCTGCTGAAGGACAGGGGAGAGAATTCCAGTGCTAATGCCCACACACCATCCCGACCCTCTCTCCTGCTCTACGACCAGTCTGTGACCCCCAGTGTCACCTCCAGGAGAGGACCTTGCCATGCACACACACCCTGGGGAAGTGACAGACATGAGTACTCCCCACACTCCTCCAACTCACACACATTCCTGCAGCTGCTCCCCAGCCAAACTCACTTCCAGCACCTGTACAAGCACACATTTCCCCCACTCACCTCAGCACACAGAATCACAGAATAGCTGGGGTTGGAAGGCACCTCTGGAGATCATCCAGTTCAACCCCCACTTCACTGAGCCCCACCACCTACAGCCTCTGCTGTCACCCCAATGCTGCCCACAGCCACACAACACCCACCCCGTGCACTTCCACCACACCTGCACAGGTGAACGCGCTCTGACGGCCCCACTGCTCCACAACACACCCGAAACACCAGAGCTCAGTGCAGCGGACAGAGCACAGACCCTTTGGGTGGCTCTTGCTGACGGCAGGACTGAGGCAGTCCCAGCTCTGCTGGGGCTCAATGCACACAGCCCGAATGAAGCCCTGACCCTTCCTCTTAACATCATAGAAGAGAGTTTGTTACCCCAGCCAGAGCCTTCCTTAGGGGAGCAGTGACAGTGAGAGAGCAAAGACCAAAGCTTCCATCCAAGTGCCTCCAGGGAGCAGAAAGACCTCTCCTGCTCAGAGCACATTCTTCAGCTCCTGTGTCACGGCAGTGGTCACCAAAATAGCTCTCAGGGGTGGGCTGGTGACTACAATGGCAGCTGGGAGGCTCAGGAATTTCGGAGGCCCTCCCCTAACCCCCAACCCAACCTCTGTGGTTGGCAGAGCCCTGGCTCATATCGTGTTTCCTCATCAGTGAAGCCTGTGCTACCCTGAGAAATTCTGCTGCTGTGGCTACCTGGTTTTTCAGGGTAAAAACCCTACTTCTAACCCCTTTTCCCCAGAGTGCTATAATGCCTGACAGTCGATGGGGAGCCTCAACCCCTCTTTTGTTCTTGGACCTGACTGGACCTGGGCTGGATCTGCGTCTCACTGTGAGCTCCAGCTCCTGCTGCAGCGTGTCCTGGTGTGGGATTCCTCGCTCCCCAGCCTCACGGGGGCTATTCCTGTCAGACAAGCCACAATTTCTATTTTGGGTGAGCAAAAATTTGGGCAATGCAGCGAGCTTTCCCAGCTTGCAGACGGGACAGACATGTGCTACCCTGCATCCTCCCTGGCACTGAAAGAAATCCAATCCTAAATCCGATGAACAAGTGAAAAAAAAGAATCAATGGCAAGAAACTGAAGAGAAATAGATTCAGAGCAGAAAGTACAGGTTGCTAATTAACTAACCATGGTGACCTGGTATTGAGATATGTCAAGTCTTCTCCATTTCTCACAGTCCAGAAAGCAAAACTCGATTTTGATAATTTTGCAGAAGACAGAGACTGTAACAGCTCTTTGACTTTTGTAAGGAAAATGTCAGAGAGTCACAGAATCCCAGGATGGTTTGGGTGGGAAGGGACCTGAAAGCTCATCATGTTCCATCCCTTGCCATGGGCAGGGACACCTTCCACTATCCCAGGTTGCTCCAAGTCCCATCCAGCCTGGCCTTGGACACTTCCAGGAACGGGGCAGCCACAGCCTCTATCGAGATGCTGCAGTGCACTGGGTACACAGCCAAAGAGCATCACCCAGACCAGCATTTCCAGGCTGCTTCCAATGGGAGTTTTCACTTTGGCTTAGAACAGTGGACAAACAGAACAGGCATCTCATCAGCCTTTGTTAAACCCTGCTCACAAAGGGACCCAGATGCAGCAACGCAGATCGAACCAAGACAGACAACCACCTGCTCCCCTCTCTGGGGACCATTCCTGGAGAATCCTCATCACTAATTCCACCCACAGTTACAGTGCTCAGTGGAGAGATCTACACCTCCTGTTCCACAGTGGACAGAGGGACCTGCACCTCCTCCTGCTCCACAGCAAGAACAGTTCCCTGCAGCTCCCTCCCAGGGAACTGTGTGGCAGTAAAAGACACCCAGTCACTGTTTAGAGGAGAACGTATGTGGTGAGAATTGGCCTGGAGACAGGAAGAAAGAGAAAACCACGATGGGAACAGGGCAAGAGCACCAGTCACCTGGATGAGGTTGTCCAGAGATAAACATCTGTCACTGACCCGCCTGCTCTTCCACTGGCCGGACTGACCCTGGCTGAGTCTTCCAGCGGTCACCCAACAGGCCAGGGAGCTCCTGAGGGACCACCAGAACCTCCCTGTCCCCACGATCCAGGCAGATGTACTTTTCAAACCGGAGCAAAGACAGGGCTGGTGACAGCTGGACAAACACAGGCACCTGTGGAGCCTTCCCTGCCATGGGACATTTATAGATGCCGCCCATGGCTGCAGCATTCCGGCGTGCTCGGCCCCACATTCCCGTGCCGGGCGTTCCCAGGCTGACACCGGCTGCAGGGCACAACCCCAAATGCTGCTCCGCTCGGGACCACGCTCGAGCTGTCCCGCACGGAGGCAGCTGCTGCCTGGGGCTGACTCTCCCCTCTTCCAGCTCCTGAGTTACACTCAGAGATACTAAAAATAAACCTTTTCCTCATCCTGCTTTTTCGTGTGAACAGCAAGAGGGAAAAACCAAAACCTGGGAAGTGTGGGAACAAAAGGAGGCAGAGCTGGAGCCAAAGCAGAGCTGTTATTGGAGTAAGGCCTGGAGTAACAGAGGAAAGAGAACAGGAGAGGAGACCTGTCTGCAGGGAATGAGACGGAGACAGGAAAAGTAAAAGAGATGATCCTGAAACACCGGAATGGGAATGCAGAATGGGATGATGACAGCAAAGGGAGATCTTGCTGCAACAGGAGGAAAGGAAAAAGACTGAGGATGTGTGAAGGAGCAGGCAGAAACCCAGTAGAATGGGGGTGATGCAGGAAAGATAAAAGGAAGAAAAGATGGAGAGGTGAGATTTTAAACAACCCAGGAGGGAGGTAAGTTTGTAATCTGTGAAGTTTGTGAAATCTGGAATTTCTCTTGGCCACTACATACGAGGGGCTGCCAGCAGGGCACAGGGCAGGAATGCCCAGGGCAGGAGTCACGATACACAACGTGATACACGAGCCACAGAGCTCAGTCACGGCACACAACCACAGCCACTTCATATTCTGCAGGCCTGGGGGAATCCTGGCTTTCAGAGAACCTCAGGGTAGTTTGGGTTGGAAGGGACCCTGCAGACCAGCCAGTCCCACCCCTGCCATGGGCAGGGACACCTCCACAAGATGGATGGCTCCAAGCACTGTCCAACCTGGCCTCACACTTCTTCTATTTTTAATACTTTCAGTTTCAGCAGCCTCATCCCTCCTCCTTCCTAAACACCATCCAACCATGGATTTACAGCTGAGCTGTGCACACAACACTGTCATCACTGTGTCAGGAAGAATCTTTCTCTCCCTCCTTGGCAGCTTTCTGGAGCCTCTTCCTTCCACAACAAATCCCCGAATTCTCTCACCCACATCCCCTTCTCTCCCACCAGGCTGTTCTTTCTGCCTTGTTCCCAACTCTGCTTTTTGCAACTTCTCAAACTTTGCCACTTCCCTTCCCAAAAGGCAAAGCCGCCTGGCTCTTGCTCTCATTTTCTTATTCCCATCTTTCTTTCACAGCTACTTCCTCTTTCAGTGCCACAATTCTGCTTCCCAGTTTTGCTTTGCAGAGGATGCTGTCACCTCCCACACCATGGCACAGGTGGAGGGCAGGTAATGGAACCACCATGGCCTTCTCTGTCAGGACCCAACCTTCATAGCCCCTCACTGGCCTCTCTGTTGGGAATCACACCTCCACAGCCCCCCATGGCCTCCCTGTTGGGAATCACACCTCCACAGCCCCCCATGGCCTCCCTGTTGGGAATCACACCTCCACAGCACCCCATGGCCTCCCTGTTGGGAATCACACCTCCACAGCCCCCCATGGCCTCCCTGTTGGGAATCACACCTCCACAGC
>VZTH01012010.1:13724-30893 GCA_013397815.1 Aleadryas rufinucha
GCCCTCCCTGTTGGGAATCACACCTCTACAGCCCCCCATGGCCTCCCCTGTAGGGACCCCCACCTCCACAGCCCCTCACTGCCTCCCCTGCAGGGACCCCCACCTCCACAGCCCCCCATGGCCTCCCCCCACAGGAGCCCTCAGCCCCACTCACGCCGCGGTTGCCTCTCTGCAGGCCACTGCTGGGCAGAGCTGCCAGGGTCCGGTAGTCCAGGCGCAGGGGTTCACTGGGGACGTTCTGGAGAGGGGTAAAAAAACCACAAACACCAGGAACAGGTCAGGCCCAAAGTCAACTAAATCAATGAGAAAGAGCAATGAAAAGGGAACCACCCCAGTAATAACCAAGGCCTTATCTCCAAACTCGTCAGAGTTCCCACTGCCTGGAAGAAGCTGGAATTGTTTGAAACACAACCATGTGAACTCATGGCAGGAGCCAGGCTTGAGAAACCCTGCAGAGATCGTGTCCCTGTGGACCCCTGTTCACCCACTACTGCTCAGATCCCTCCACTCCTCCTGCCCCCATGCCCACTTCCTTACGGAGGAGAGAACGTGCCACACCTACCCATCTGCTCCAACAGCATCCAGAACAGCTGGATCTGGACACATTTAAGGATGCAAGTCTGCAATTCCTCTACAGTTTCTTTTTCCAACCTTAACTCACACTCACTGTACAACTTTGTTCAATTTTGCTTCCCCTGTGTTGCCTTTCTAAGCCTAAATAGAAACCAAGGTTTCTAACTCAGCCCCTGTTTTTCTCAATCCCTTACACATTTCTTCAGTTCTGATCTCTTATCCCCAAAGCCACATCCTTTTAGGGGAGGGAGTGGAGAACACAAGCTTTGGGGAACAAACTCTTTTTGGGGACTTCTCCAGCCTTCCAGTCTAGCTGTAGCCCTTTTCTGGGACTCTCCAGCCCTTCCCCTGTGCTGCTCACCTCCATTTCCTCCTCAAGCTGCTGCGTGGCTGCCTCCCGCTCCCTACGCATCCGCTCCTTCCACGGGACACAACAGAGCCAGAGCAGAGAGACAAGAGAGAGGCAGAGAGGTCACACATGCTGGGCAGGAACTGCTGAGGGGACAGAGGTGCAGTGCCAGCACCAGGAGAGGGGGAGCAGAACCCCAGCACCAACACTGGGACTGGGAAAGGAGGAGCTGGAATTCGGCACTTGCACCGTTACTGCCAGCAGAGTGGACAGGGGCAGAACAAGATGATCTGGGTGCCACAGGTGAGAGGGGAGAGAGAGCAAGTGTCCCCTCAGCAGGGACAATCCTGGGCAAAGTAAGGAGAGCTACAGTGCCCCCAAGCATAAGCTACACCAGCACCACGGGAGGGGAGGAGTTTGCTCACTGCTGGAAGAGACAGCTCGGTGGAGCAGAGACAGGACAGGCTGGAAGGGAAAGGAGAAACAAACCCACAGAGCACAGGCCTCGCTGGCTTACAGCACCACACACAGAATGGTGCAAATACATACAAAGGGACAGAAGGGTCTTGGCACAAGGTCAGCTCAGCACCAGCTGTCAGCCCGTGGTCACTCAGCACTGCAGGGACATTGGAGAGTGACCAGTGACTAACCCCAAAAGCCCCAGCCATGGGCTCGCTCCCAGGCTGCAAGAGGAAGGGAACAGTGCAGGACCTGTCCCAAGGACTGATTTCTGGGCACTGATATTTCTGTGACTTGTCACCCAGCACCTCTGGGCACAGCCAGGCCTGGGGACAGCACAACAGCATCCTTCCCTTCTCTTGCCATGGAACCCTCCCAGCTGCTCTTCCCAAGCAGGAACCACATGGTCCAGAAGTCCTGACGCTGGGAGGATGGGAGGTGGAAGGCAGCTGAGAGGGAGTCAACTGAAACTTCTGCTGAGCACCGGGGCCCTGTTCTTTAACAGACTCCATGTATTACAGATTCCCACTGTCCCACATCACCCCCTGACCTCCAAGCAAGGATAAGCAGCATGAGAAGACACTAATGCCCTGGAGGATCACAACTCACAAAGGGATATTGAGGGATCTTTAAGTTTAAGTTTATTCTGAATCTTAATATGCTTGTTCTGGCCAAGAGTCCTCTGTAGGGTGAGGGTTCCAGGTGACACTAATCTGGTGTGTGGCTCTTCTCTGAGGTCATATTCTGAGGAGTGACAGGAGCACCAGTCAGCCCAGACGGAGCTGTGGCACGCTCCAAATCCATCTCTGACAATATCTGGGCAGCACCTGGATTAAGCCTAGAAAAATAACTCCAGCCAGAGAGCCAGGAGAGAGCACCAGGAGTCAGTCCACAGAGACTCGGAGTTACTGACACTTGTACTAGAAACTGAATTATCAGAGAACTGGAGGCAAGAGGTGTCAGCAGTGAATGGGTTTGAAAACTTCTGCTGTAAGTAGAGCAAAGGTACAACTCCTCCCAGTTATTCAGTTCACAGCTTGCTGTGGGCTGCAGACACGTTTGGTCCCTATTGCTCTTGTGCAAGAATGAGCATGGAACACTGAAGAGTGAGAAAAACGGTTCAAAAATGGTGACAGAAATTACCAGGGATCTGGCACTGAGACAGGAACTTCCTTCAGTATTCCAGTGGCCACCACGGAGTGCTGGCTCCATCACTGGGATAAATTTAATCATCAAAACCAGTTTTAGAGACATAATCCCAGATGCAAGGTTTAAAAGGCCCAGCAAAAAAACATGCCTTTGCTCATGGGCCTCAGGATCCTGGGAGGTCCAAGGAGCCTGGAGCATCCATTGCTGCCTCCTCCTGGCACACCAAGGGAAGGGGCACCAAAATATATCAGCATTTCTTAAAATGAGATATGGCCAAGGCTACTTGACCAATCAAAGGTTTTTCTGTTTTTTTTTTAACCCAAGTGTTTTTAAGTAATCTCAGTATAAATTTTGGCAAAGTCCTTCTCTACCTGAGCCTGGACAAATGCCACCTGCTCAGCCTGAGCAGCACAGTTTGGGGCCACACTTGGTACATTCACAGGTGTTAGGAATGCTGATACTGACCCACAGTACCTGAAGTCTCCTGGAATGTATTTAAATCCATATATCCATATTCAAATCCATATCCTGCCAACATTAAAACTGGCAGGAATACCATTTGCTCAAACAGAAACACAATGAAATCAGGTTTGCTCAAACCACTCTGAGTTCCTTCCCAGGCAAGGAATAAGGCATTTTACAGGGAAAACCTAAATCTGATCTGAATTGCCTCTGCTCTGGGCTGAACCAAGAGAACTGCTGAGGTCCCTCCTACCCAAATCATTCAGGATGGTTTGGGTGGGAAGAGACCTTTCAGGGTCATCCCCCTGCAATGAGGGACGTCTCCAACCAGATCAGGTTGAGTGAGGATCATTCTAGAAAGTCATTCGACTTCCAGCCAGAATTGCCAACCTCACCCTGCTCTTGTGGGGCAGCAAATGTGAACAAGCTCAGAAGCTGCAGCTGCAGAGAGAACCCAGAGAACCTTCAGGTGTATCTGAATGGGAAACCTGACAAAACACCTCAAAAATGTACACACTCATCTGCCAGGAGAGCAGATTCCCCACTGACAACACTGAAGAATTCAGTTTTCCCTCTTCTTCCAATGTCTCTGACTGGATATAAATTACCATTTTAAGAGGGATGACTGGAAACTCTGAGTCCTCAAAGGGCTTGAGTCTGCTGATCTATTTCTGTGAAATTCTGCTTCTGTGAAACTCTCTTTCTGTGCAAGGCTGAACCAGTGGGCAGAGACACAAAACTCTCACAGCAAAGCAAAGAAATGACCATGTGAACTGAGGAGCACAAAGCTGTGACCGATTAACAGCATCACTTCCCTACTCAGGGCAGCTTGGAGCTGTGTGTTCTCATCTTTGCTCACAAAAGCTCTGTCAGTCACAGGGTGCTGGACAGAGAAAACTGATTAAATGTGGGACTTCCAAGCTCACTGGCCATTTTTCTTGAAGTTGTAGCTTGGCCACAAGGTACCAGCAGGTAACAAGGGTGGTCTTTGTGAATATCACAGGAGCATCACCAGAGAGGTGCACAGGGAGGTACAGCAAAGCCAAAGAGCAGCCAGGGCAACAGAGCAGTGCACTACAGAGAGGAAATGCCCAGAGCTCTGCCCCATGGCACTGACAATGGGGCAGAGACCCACAACTCCCATGGCACTGACAACAGGGCAGAGACCCACAACTCTCATGGCACTACAGTGGAGCAGAGATAACCTGTGACACCTTCCTTGGGACTCACAGGCTTGGCAGAGCCACTACCACAAACAGATTCTGCTACACAAACAATCTCTCACCACTTTCTCCATTTCTTCTCTCTCCCACTGAGTGGCTTCTCTCACCATTTCCATCTCCTAGGAGAGAGCAGAGTTAGAGCCACCTCACCCAGTACTCTCTCCACACCTGCAGCATCTAGAACCTCATGAAGGTGTCACAGGCCCATCCTAGAGCGATCCTGATCCAAGTGCTGGGTCCTGCTGCTCCCGTGCCATGTCCACTGCCCATCACACTGCAGGCTGCATGCACCAAGGGAGACACTAGAGATGTCCAGAAACTGCTTCCAGTCTGGAACACGCTCCCAGTTCAGCCACAGCACGCACCTTCTGCAGGATCTCCAGCTCCTCGGGGCTCAGATCCCGGTCGATGGAGGAGATGCTCTCCAGGCTGTTCTTGCGCCCAATGCCAGCAGCAAAAGGGTTTGCAATGATTCCTGGGGACATCTGCAAAGCAAGAGGCAAATCACGCCTGGTGGAAGCCCACAGAGTGCCATTCCAAAAACTCCCTGTTCCAGGCTCCCAGATAAAGAGTACCAGGACAATCCCAAGCAAATCTGAACCAGAACTCTTTCAACAACTTGAAACCTTATTCCATAGAATCCCAGACTGGTCTGGGTTGGAAGGGACCTTAAGAGCATCCAGCTCCATCCCTGCCATTTCAGCTGACAATTGTTCGAGGAACCTGAGGTCTAAGTAAGCTGAATTTAAATTGACCCAGGTGCAAGAAGGGGATAAAGTGAGCAGGGATTGGGTTCATGTTCTACTGCAGAATACAAAAGCTGACTGGCTAAGCCTTGGAAAGAGAAATCTGAAAGGGCACAGGATTGCTCCAGGGCAGTTTTACCCTGTGGGGAAAGACGAACACCAATAAAGAGCCAGACCATTATTGTAAATGTAATACTGGCCAAGAAAAAATGGGCATAAATAGCCTAGTGAAAATGAGCTTGAAAACTTTTTTTTTCAGTGCAGTGCTATTGTGGGACACTTCTGGAACCAGCAGGAGAAAGACAGTCCTGAGGGACCACTGCTTTTCTGGACTGGAGACCCCCTCCAGTTCATATCATACATCAGACTTTGAAATCTGGGACCTCAAAAAACCAAAAAAAAACTACAGCAAAAGGCTGGGGAAATCCAGCATTCTGCGAAGAAAGAGGTGGGATCCCTGTGGTGGGATTCTGGTCACTGCAAGGGCACCTGCACTCCAGCCCTCACCTCGATGGCAGCCGCAGCCTTGGGGTCGAAGCCGTCGCACACCAGCACGAGGAGCGCGTCGCCCACCCCGCGGAGGATCTGCACGGCTTCCGTGTGCGTCATTCCCAGCAGGCTCTGGTGATTCACCTCCAGGATCCGCATCCCCACCTTCAGGCGCCCGTCCCGGGCTGCAGCCCCAGAGGAGCTCACCTGGAACACGCCGGGCAGTCACTGGAGCGGGTCAGAGGCCATGGGAGAGCAGGGGACACGGAGGGGAAGGAGCGGACAGCACACACAGGGAACGGGGACGACAGCCTGTGGCTGCAAGGCAGGGGAGGCACCTGAAGCACTATGGACAGGGCAGGAAAGGAAGAACCTGGACAGGCTGGTGGAGGGAACAGCTGTGGAAGAATCTTTTATGTGAGATAAAATAATGTGAATTTGAAATGTGTTGTCCCAAGGAAAGAAGCAGGTGAGAAGGAAAAGCTCTCACATTACGATGCATCTCACGGAAACAGAAGTCATTTTGTGGTGGGAGAGAGACACAATGGAAATGCAAATGAAGACAAAATAAGGAGGAAGGAGGCAGGCACCAGACATGCAAAGAGGAAGAAGAGGAAAAGCACCACTTTGTCTCTTGGTTACCAGAAATACACAGGGAAAATCAGAGGCAGGAAAACCCCTCTGGATAGGACAGGTAAGAGAGGCTGAGGGGAGTGACACAGCTCAAGGAGAGCTGGGAATTTCAGAGTTTTGGTTCTCTGCAGGCTAAAACAACCAGTATTGGGAAAAAAAGGGAGGGGAGAGGGGGTAAACTAACTCTGTGCCATGGCTAAATTGTGAACCTTCCAACCCCCAAATGCTGTAAGGCTGCAGGAGAGAAAACCAGAGCCAATTACTAAAAATAGCTGTCAGGTAGAATAATCCCAGGTTTTCTTTTCCTGCTGTTACAAATGTCCCAGGTGAACGTGCAACTGTCACTGTGAAAGAAAGAATTTATTCTCTTAACTTTAGAACTCAGATAAAACAGTTACAGCCACATAATGACAAACGCTGGGTGTTCCCTTGCCTTAACAGCAACCAATTATCAATTATCAGGGCTGACTGGGAGTTATGGAGTGTCTTCAGCCATGAGGATAACTCACACCAGTTTCTACCCCAAACAAACAGCTAAAGAGGGAACCAGTGACACCAAGGTGAACACCCAGAGTCCTCTTTGTCAGCAGCAAGACCAAAATGACATCACTTATTGCTGTGCTCTGCTGCCAGCCAAGAAGAAGAAGCAATAAAAACTTTTTGGAAAGGGTTGGGAGGAGCCTAATCTGATAAGCATAAACTGAACAAGAAAATGTGTTATTTCTGGGAGAAAAGTGATATGAGAAGTACATGTGACACAAGCAGTTGTGGTAGCACAGACTCTTTCCCATGGGAATTTTTCTCTTCTTCTCCCTGTGTTCTATAAATAAAGATAAGGTTTGGATGTTATTGAAACTGTCTCTGGAAAGATGGGCAGTTCAACCTGGCCTATGGGCCTAGGGGGAGGTTTTGAATTGACCCAATCCGGAGAAACTTTTAAAAGTCTATATAAGTTTTAGAATTAAATAATAAAATCAGAATTCCGCCTCACCCGATCCAGTCTGGTTCTTGCACTCGGCTAGCGCTCAACAGCGACAAGCAGTCACTTAAAAAAGGAACAAAGTTATACACAGGGTGCATGGCACAAGAGAAAAGGTTAGGAATTCCTGATGGTTTCCATGGAAGGAGGAAAGAGCTTGCATGTCTAATTGGGCAGGAAGCCACAGGCACATGGAGACCAACAGGAATGTGGGTAAAAGGAAAGGTGTGGGTTTGCATTATAGAAAAGAACACAAGAGAAGAAACACAAAGCAAAATAAAGGCAAACAGGAAATAAAAAGAAATTGTTGTAGAGGAGGAAATATGAAAGGACAAGGATTTGTCTCCTTTGCTGGAGGGAGAATCTCCAGAACTGATGCACCAGTGAAAGCTGAGAGCGAATTCCAACAGCTCCCCAGGGATCACCCTTCCCCTGGCAGTGCTTGCACAGCACCGACCTGCAGAGTTTCTGCTCTGGTACCTTGGAGATGAAGATGCCTTCGTCAGTGGGATCAAACGGATTGCCAGCATGGCCCTTTGCTCCGCCCCGGATGCTGATGCCCAGCTTCTCTCCTGGAGCCTTTTCAATGCAGATTTCCTGGAAACACAGAAAAGTCTCCCTGTTTCTGGGCCAAGATCAGCTGAGGGAACACTCCTTGGAGTGACCACAATTCTAAATGCCCTGAAAAGGGCCTGAATTAGCCCCATCCCTCATCTGGCAGTTTATTCCTGTTGGTGAGGACCTGCCCTTTTCTGTTCCCTGCTCACATCTGGTATCTCGTCATTCTCTGATGACAGAGTCACCACGGCCACAGCATGAGATCCTCACCACTCCCCAGCTGGAGATGCACTTACCAGAGACTGGATTCTGCCAAAGGGGAAGGAAATTCCAACCAGGAGTCTGGTTGTATCCTAGTTCCAGACCTCCAGCCCGCTAAGAAACTGCCTCCAGAAGCAACCCTGTGTGATCCCCCCCGAGTCCTCTCACTCAGAACCCACCTGCATCCCAGGTGGAGGTGGGTCTCTCCGGACCACCATGGTGAGCTCCTGGGCGTTGGAGAGCAGGGCATTCACGGCCTCCTGGTGGGTGGCGTGGCGCAGGTCGATGCTGTTCACCTCCAGAATCCTGTCCCCGACGCGGAGCCCGCTGCGCGACGCCAGCCCCCGGGGAATGACCTGCAGAGAGCCAGTAACACAACTAGAGAAGGGAAGCCCATCTCTCCTTGGAGATGTGACTGTGTCCCTGGGCATCCTCCAACACCCTGCAGGCCTGCTCTGACTCCTCTCTCTGCAGACAAAGTTCCCTAAGTGTGACGTATCTGGGAACACTGGTGAAGAATGAAGTGGGATGTGCTTTGAAGCGCTATTCCATATGTTATTCTCATTTTCCCAATTTAATCTGAACCAATCCTGTGTCAGTTTTGCCATTACTTTGCCCATGATTGTAACCAGGACTGACAGCACCAGTACTACAGGGGATCCTGAGAGCTACAGAGGGACTAAACCCTTAACCAAACCTCTGTTCCTGGTGAAACAAAGAGGTCAGCAAGGAAAGGGTGAAATCTGTGAGCACATGGGCAAGCAGGGATGGTGGGAAAGAGTTAGTTAGGCTTTGAGAAGAGCAAATCCTGCCTCATTGACCTGCTGATGCACTGCAAGAGAAACCATGGGCACATGAAGGAAGAGACCTGGCAGGCATCGCTCCTAGAATTCCCAATAGCCCTTAACAAGGTCTGAACCCAGCCACAGGTGTCAGAAGAGTCAGATTCAGCATCTCCAAGTGACAAGTCAGGAAGTAGAAAGGGCTCAGCAGGGATGTCCTCTCCAGCATCCCTATTCCAATGAGCATGGATGTGCAGGACTGTGAGGGAATGGGCTGCAGCCAGTGGCCAGCCTGTGTGCTGTCCCTAAATGGCAAATGATGTCACCACTGGAATGGGAACGTGGGATCAAAGGACACTGGCCTGAGTGCAGCAGAGCAGCTCTGGGTGTCCCAGTAGTCACACACTCATCCCACCAGCCCTTTCCCAGTAATGACTGGCTTTCTGCAATGCCAGCATCTTCCCAGGACTCACTAAAGCCAACATGAGCTCCGGAATTTCAAAAGCTAACTGGGATCCCTCCAAAGGGTTCAGCATGGATTATATAAGTTTTTTTACATGCCCTCAGACGGCTCCAGCAGCAGCAGCACATCCAGTACAACCCTTCACACATCCCTCTTCTATCCCCTTATTTCACAAATCCTGTATGTCTGGACTCCCAGCGAAATCCTTCACCTTAATCCCAATAATCCAACAGCTCAGGAACAGCTCTCCTGGGACTCTACCTTGGAGATGAAGACCCCCGGCTCATGAATCCCAAAGGGATGACTGGAATGGTCACTGCCTCCAACGATGCTGAGGCCCAGGGGACCCCCTGCTTTCACCAGGTGAATTTCCTTAAGGGAACAAGAAGTCGTGTCAAAGGGAATGAAGGATATCACACATGGACCACAAACACTGACAAACATGGAGTCAGTGGTGTTGCACAGGGGTAAGCACAAGGTGAACACTCATGGGATAAGGGGGTTCCCCATGTGGGTCTCTGCAACCTGGAAACGAGCTAGAATGGGGCTCCAAGAGAGCTGGAGAGGGATTTTGGACAAGGGCCTGGAGTGACAACACAAGGGGGAACGGGTTCCCCCTGAGAGTGGGCATGGTTAGATGGGATCTTGGGAAGAAGTCCTTCCCTGGGAGGGTGGGGAGGCCCTGGCACAGGTTGCTCAGAGAAGCTGTGGCTACTTCATCCGTTTTTCAAGGCCAGGTTGGACGGGGCTTGGAGCAAGCTGGGGTAGCAGAAGGTGTCCCCACACATGGCAGGCTGTGGGTCTGGATGGGCTTTCAGGTCCCTTCCAACCCAAGCTTTTCTACAATGACTTCTCCAGGCCCCAGTAACCCATCAGGCTGGTCCCCATCACAACACCAATCTTTCCAATGAAACCCAGCCGGGATTGCACCATCCCCCACCCCAAAGCCCAGCTCACCTCGATGGGGTACTGATCCTCCAGCCCTTTGGAGAGGTGGTTCCTCTGCGGCGCCGGCGTCTCCTCGGGCGGGCTGTCCCCGGGGCCGGGGGGCGGCGGGGGGGAGTGCATGCGCACGCGGGGCACGCCGGGCGAGTCTCCCTCGCCGGGCTGCTCCGCGCCCTCTCTCTCTACCAGCAGCACGATGGTGGGGGAGGCCGCGGTAAGCAGCGCTACGGCCTGATCATGCCTGGCTTCTGTCATGTCTACCCCATTGATCTAGAACAACCCGCAAACTCGGCGTCAGACCATCACCCCGGCGCTTCCCGGCGCTCCAGCGCTCAGCCAGGCCCCTGAGGAGCCCTGTCCTGCTGGCACGTGGCCCCGCTCAAAGGCCTGTGCCCCAAAGCACCTTGGAACTCTCCCAGCTCCCTCCGACCTGGCAAAGGGACACAGGCACCTGCTCATTCCCACCTGATCCCAATCCCCTTCCTAGACAGCTTTCCTGCCCCCTTCCCACATTCCCTGCTCACCTGGTGCCCTGCAGCACCACTGACACGGTGCTCCAGGGGACCACGCAGGCCAGGTGAGATGTTCCACCTCCCACAGCCAAATGTCCCAGCATGGGAGAAGCCAAACNCAGAAGGTGTCCCCACACATGGCAGGCTGTGGGTCTGGATGGGCTTTCAGGTCCCTTCCAACCCAAGCTTTTCTACAATGACTTCTCCAGGCCCCAGTAACCCATCAGGCTGGTCCCCATCACAACACCAATCTTTCCAATGAAACCCAGCCGGGATTGCACCATCCCCCACCCCAAAGCCCAGCTCACCTCGATGGGGTACTGATCCTCCAGCCCTTTGGAGAGGTGGTTCCTCTGCGGCGCCGGCGTCTCCTCGGGCGGGCTGTCCCCGGGGCCGGGGGGCGGCGGGGGGGAGTGCATGCGCACGCGGGGCACGCCGGGCGAGTCTCCCTCGCCGGGCTGCTCCGCGCCCTCTCTCTCTACCAGCAGCACGATGGTGGGGGAGGCCGCGGTAAGCAGCGCTACGGCCTGATCATGCCTGGCTTCTGTCATGTCTACCCCATTGATCTAGAACAACCCGCAAACTCGGCGTCAGACCATCACCCCGGCGCTTCCCGGCGCTCCAGCGCTCAGCCAGGCCCCTGAGGAGCCCTGTCCTGCTGGCACGTGGCCCCGCTCAAAGGCCTGTGCCCCAAAGCACCTTGGAACTCTCCCAGCTCCCTCCGACCTGGCAAAGGGACACAGGCACCTGCTCATTCCCACCTGATCCCAATCCCCTTCCTAGACAGCTTTCCTGCCCCCTTCCCACATTCCCTGCTCACCTGGTGCCCTGCAGCACCACTGACACGGTGCTCCAGGGGACCACGCAGGCCAGGTGAGATGTTCCACCTCCCACAGCCAAATGTCCCAGCATGGGAGAAGCCAAACCAGTGATTGCCAGCAGCAATGCCACAACACAGGCATGTGCCGAAGCACCTGCAGCCTTGCCACTGAGCCACCTGCCCTTATTTGTCACCCAAAGCCCAGACACAGACACTGAAGGCACGATTTGATGGGTCACAGGACCTGTCACTGATCACTGGGCCACTGGCTGCCCATGCTGGACAAGGTCATGGTAGCCCAGGGAAGATGCCAGCTCTAAGGCATTAAAAGTGACCCCAGCTACAGAGAGACTTGAAAGAACAGAGAGCCTTTCCTACAAAATGAAGATTTAAAACAGCCTCCCTGGAAACTCAAAGAACTGGAAAGGACATGACTGTTCTCCATGGATGTACAAGGGGACAGAAACCTGAGGAGAGCCAAGCTGAGAGAACACAGCCAAACAACAAAACTTGACAGGAAAGAGTTGAAGCTGAAAATTAAAAGGTTTCTAGTCATTAGGTTCTGGAAAAGCTTTCCAAAATGAACAATGAGGACATGAAAACAGCAGCTGCCAAGATGGAGTTTGATCAGCTCATGAAATAACAACGTGACTGTAACAGTCACAGCAACCGGGCTTTGTAGCCCAACTCCCTGCTGCCTGATTCCCAGAAATACTGTTGTTACTCCCCAGCTCCTTCCCAGAGAGCAGTTTCTGGGCTAAGCTGGCACACACTGTCTGACAGAGCTGTGTCCAGACTCCCCGTGACACCCCCAGCACTCACCTGACCTGCCCCATCCCACCCACAGCTGCGGGCACTGCTCTCCTCAGGACAGGGAAGGAGAAGCACAAGCGGCCCTGCACTGTCCTGGGACCTCCACAGTGTCACCTCTGCTGAGAGGACTGTCCCCAAAGGGACACCTCCGGCATGAATCAGAAGGATGCCAAGGCAGCAGCTGGCACGTGCCCACGGGAAGAGGAAGGATGGAAGGGACCTGGGAAATGGCTGCTGAGCACAGGACACTGGGCATCAAGCAGGAAAGGTAATAAATTGATCACACAGGTGCACAGCCCTTAACAGAATGCAGGGAACAGACACACGGCTCAGACACTCCGGGGTGGATCCTTAACACAATCACCAAAAGAATCATCCAAAGGAATCACCCACATCAGAAGTGTGACCAAGCTTGGCAACTGATTCACAGAAGAAATGGAGATTATAAGGGGTTGTCTCAGCACATCTCTTGTAGGAAAGGGCCAAGTGGCTGCAGGAAGCTTGAAGGAGGTGTTGTGGGAATATGCAGCACTTATTATGGGATGTTTAGCAGAACAGAAAGAGGACTGGAGGTGAGGAACAAGCACAGGGAAAAACAGAGGGTGGAGAACATGAGGCTGCTGGTCAGTGCTGGTCTGGCCAAGCCCTGGGCCTGAGTCCACATCTGTTCTGCCTTCTCCCCACATTCTGTATGTACTGTGCCAGTTCACTCTGTTCTGTGTGCAAGAGCTACTGGTAAAATTCAAGCTGGACTAGCCAGCAAGTAGAAATCCAAAATGTGGGAAGACTCAAGAGGTGGCCCAGAAGCTGGATGAAAGGCTTGGGGTCTGACCAAAGAGCCTGGAAGACCTCGATGCTTGGGGCAGAGGCTGGAGACCTGCAGACATGAGCATTCACTCGAGTGAGTGAGGGAGTGGTGTGCATGTTCCACCAGCAAACCGAACCCCGATGAGCCGGAGGGCGAGAGCAGGGAGAAGCTGGCTGCTGCTCCTGCCCTGGGAGGATACTTGTGCCCAGGTGTGCACCTGTGAAGGTACTGCCCCCTTCCTGCCCCTGTGACCTGGGACCAGCTGTGTCTGCAGTGCGTTCCACGTTTGGAGTCTGCCCTCATCCCTGCTGATGGCTGCACCTGGGAGCACGGAAAGCAGCAGCCACGTGTCCAGGGGACTGGGAAGGGAGGATTCCTTGGGTTCTCTGATGGTTAACAAAGGCAACATGCAGGAGAGACTTGGCTCTTTGGTTCTATCACCAGATCAAGGCCAAACACACTCATCAAGTGTGATGATCTTTAAGGTCCCTTCCAACCTAAGCCTTGCTCTGACTCTACGACACTACAATGACACCACACACACAGACCTGCCACAGCATGACCCACTCTCATTTCTCACATCCCCTCTGCTATTTCCCTGCCCCTGACAGGATGAGAGTGGTCAGACAGGGTTGGACCAGAAGGGCACAGCGTTGCCTCCCTGGAGCAGGGACCAGGGCACAGGACTCCTGGAGTCAGAGGTGTATCACATGTAACAGCCCTTGGTGCATTTCACCCTGTAATTCTCCACTACCTGGCAATCCGGGTGGCTCCCCAGCTTCTGGGCAGCTAATTTTCCATGGTCTTTATCTAGCTAGAGAGCAAGGCCAGCCATGCAGCATGGCTCTCCAAGTGACATGGGGAAGGGACAGTGTCCGTCCTTTCCCTGCTCCACATCTTTCTCTGTGTGCCAGGGAATTATACTATCCTAAGGGGTCACACTGCCTCATTAGGGCTTCACGTGTCACCTACCACTGTCCTAAATCTCCCCTGAATCAGTTTTCTTCCCAGTCCCATCCCAAAAAAATCAGCTGCCCTTAGCAACTGCTCCCAGCCCTGCACCCTCCCTGCTAGATTCCCATCCTACAATTCCAACACCCTTGCACTCCCCCCAGCAGGTCCCTGTCCAGTGTCTTCCCCCACCAAAATGACTCCCAAGAGACACAGGAATACAGGGAAGCTGGGGAGTGAGTGACAGTCACTGGGGAGTGTTGAGGGGTGTTAACTCAGAGGGGAGACCTAGGCTGGGCTCTTCAATCCATGTGCTCAAAGCTCCCTTAAGAAAGTGAAAGGAGCAATCCCAGTTCTTCTCCTGAGGAGAAGTCCAGGAGGATTTAGAGTACAGAGGAAGAGCAGGAAGCTGTGCTGTATTTCTTTCCTTATGAAAACAGGAATTCTTTGGCAAAGTGAGAGCTGAGCATGACCAGGAGACCACGGCTTTGGAAACGGGCCCTGCCTGAGGGACCCATGAGCCCTGTACCCAGTGAGGGTCCTCCCCTTCCCCATGCAGGTAGAGGAAACCTGCACCCACATCCCAGAAATCATGGCATCTTGGGAGCTTTGCAATAAAACTGGGCAATTGCTGCTTCAAAAGAGTGTGGTAAGCAGGCTTGGAAGTTATGGGAACAGTCCTGGGGAGTGTTCTCCTGAAAGGTAACGTGTTCCTGCATTCATCAGAGGTGAGCACAGGATCTGAGCTTCAGCTGGTGCTCAGCACCAAACCTGCAGGGCCACACACACCTCAGCACAGGTAACGAAGGGGACCCCGCTGGGGGTGTCAGGACTCACGACAGCAATGCCTCAGCCACGTCAAAATCCAGCACAGGCCCCAACTCCATAAGCCCTGAGCTCACACATCCCATAAGGAATCCACTGCAAGCTATTACTAGGGAATTAGATCTGCTTTTCCTATGAAGCTGCCCATCGATATAAATAGAGCTGCTGAAGCGGGGTGGAGACAGGTTTGACTTTTGAATCTGTTCTGAGATTTTGTGTCTCCTTTTTGCCACAGGTCGAGCAAACCAACCCCAGACGATGGGCCTCAGTTCTGCCTCTGTACCATGGAGCATCAAAACATGAGCAAATCCAAAATAATTCAGTCTATCTGGCATTAAACAGGGTCAGGGCTTGATTTTGGGGAGTGGGGAGCACTAGAAGGGAGGGAGAGATGCTATACCAGTTCAAGCTTCCTGCCAAGACACCAGTGTCAGATCTGGGCCTGAGCTCTACTAAAATGTTGTGCCTGAGCAAATACAACACAGCCCCAGCCCAGGGATAGAGCAGACAGAAGCCAGCACTGACGAGGCTGTATCAGTGTTTACTCACGCCAGCGCTGTGGTAACACGTGCTCTTACCACAGCTGCTGGGCCAGAAACCCACCACCAGCAGCAGGATGTCGGAGGTTTCCCTCAGAGGCAGCATGCGAGCACGGGAGGAGGGTCGGGAGGCTCAGGAGAGGCTCCCCCCAGGAGGGGAGCGAGGACCAGTAGGCAGAGACACGAGGTTAGAGCAGTGAGAGCCGCACGGACAGGACGGGAGACTGGGGCCAGAGTTCCAAGTGAAGCACTGAGGTACCCCTGACCTGCTCCACAGCACCCTTGGGCAGCTCCTTCTGCTCCAGCCCATGCTGACCCTGCTACCCACCCTCCTGTGTCCCAAAGGGCTCCTCCTCTCCCCATGGCAGAGCCCCCCAGGCTGCCACCCAGGCTCCAGAGGGACACCAGGCTGGGGCAGTGCTGCCGTGCCCCCTCCCTCCATGCCATTCCTGGGGAAAGCTCTCACAGAAAGCATTTGGGGAAAGGGGAGCTGTAACTGCACCCACCACCAGACAGGGTACAACCACCCAAATGAAATCCTCTCTCCCAGAAGGCTCAGGAGCTGAGAAAAGGACCCCCAAAATCCAGTTCCAGTAACAGAGAAGCAGCCCCTGCACGAGGAAGGGCATGGAGCCGAGTCAGCCCCTTCCCTGTGCCCACACTCACCGAGATGACCCGGTCTCCGACGTGCAGGATCCCATCCCGGTGGGCTGCACCACCCTCTGCGATCCGGGAGATGAAGATCCCCTGGAGCACAGTCAGGAAGGTCAGAGCAGCCCGGGCTTTCCCTCACCTGAGCCTGGCTCTCCAGACCCGTTCCAGACACCAGGCAGGTCTCAGTCCTCTCCCCTCCACAGACCCTTCCCCTGCTCTGATGCTTCCTGTTTGTTCCCCACTCCACACAAGCCCTCTGCTCCCAGAGCCCCTGGCAGCAAAGCATTCCCGTGGCCCAGAGCCTGGAATCCATGCCAGGAGGGCAGCAGTAGGATTAGATGTCACTGGCAGGGATTTGGGAGCCCCAGCCCCCTTCCTTCTATAAAAAAGAGAGAGGGATTTTGGACAAGGGCCTGGAATGACAGCACAAGGGGGAATGGCTTCCCACTGCCAGAAGGCAGGGATAGATGGGATATTGGGAAGAAATCCTTCCCTGTGAGGGTGGTGAGGCCCTGGCACAGGGTGCCCAGAGAAGCTGTGGCCACCCCATCCCTGAAAGTGTTCAAGGCCAGGTTGGACTGGGCTTGGAGCAACCTGGGATAGCAGAATCAACCAGGAATGTGTCCCTGGCCATGGAAATGATCCATCCAGAGGATGGAATAGGTGAGGTTTACAGTCCCTTCAAACCCAAACCATACTGGAATTCCATGTTTCTCTGACTTAAGAGCACCTGGCTCTGAGACCACCTGGCCCACCAGCCCAGGGCCAGGCTGCACTGCTGCATGCCCAGGGATAAGGAAAATTCGGGGATCCCAGGGAATCAGGACTGACCGTGTCCCCAGCCCGGTAAGGAGTGGAGCCCTTGCCACCAGCAATGCTGAAGCCGAGGCCCTTCTCGTTGCGCATGAGGCAGGTGGAGAATCTCTCGGTGGCAGCTGCTCCCTCGGGACGCTCGGGGAAGCGCAGCCCCCCGCGCCGCTCCCGGGGGCTGTAGTCGTCCTCGGGGCGCAGTGGAGTGACGGTGATGGCGTTCTCCGGCTCCACCATCCGCTCCCGCAGCACCGTCATGGACACGGAGCTTCCCGACCCCCGCAGCGCTTCCACGGCCACGTGGTGCTCGGCACAGTGCAGGGACACACCGTTCACCTGGGCAGAGACAGCAGAGACAGCCCCTCA
>VZTH01012018.1:0-13455 GCA_013397815.1 Aleadryas rufinucha
TCATGACAGCTGGGGAGAGAGATGCTGACCCCAGCCTGACTGACACCACCAATGCAGCTCTCAAAGCACCACAGGACTTTCACATTCATCACATTTGGTGCTCTTTACAGTCTACACCACCAATACCCTGAACCAGGCTCGTGACTCCAGGTCCAGCAAGAGCAAGACTGGTCACAGACACAGAGATGCCACAACAGTTATTTCCCCCCTCAACTGCTGAAACAATCTGCCCCATCACCTGGCTGACTACAGCTTTCTAACCCATTGGTCCAGGTTGCTCCCAGAGGCCACATTCCCATGTACCTGCTTCTTTCTGCCACGCAGAAGAAACTGCACATGAAAGTAAGAGATGGCAAGGGCAAGCCATAAAGCCGAGAAAAGATGCCCTCAGCAAAATTTGTTCTAAGGCATGACTAGCTCGTACCGAAAGCCAAATCCTCTAGTTTTCAGTCCAGACCCTTGTGGGAGGACAATTTATGTTCTCTCTCTCCAGCCAGACGTGGTGCTGTGGGACTGTTCAGCAGTAACACCACTAAAGCTCTTTGCTCAGTACTGCTGCGGGGAGATCCAGGGGCAATGAGCACTGGTATTTAGGGAAACATCACCTGTACCAAAAGGGACACCCATCACACTGATTCAGCACNCAAAAAAGCTAAAAACAACTCCACTGCCTGGACTTCCAGGGTACCAGGAGGTGAAAAAGAACAAATCTGAGCAGGAAGAGGTTTGGACTCTCTGCTGCAATGATGTCCTTCTGTAGCTGTGCTCCCAAAGCAACACGTTGCTACCAAACAGCGAGACTTTCAAGAGCATCCCGCACCCAACCTAGAGCTGGGGTGACTCTTCCCAAAGAGTTTCCACCCACTTTCCTCATCATGCAGCAGACAGGGAGAGCACCAGACCCCTGGTACACATGGAGTGGAGAGAGGGCAATTAACGAGTGTGAAAGAGCACAAAGACAACACAGGAACAGTGACAGAGCTGGACAGGTCCACAAATTGACAGGGGACAAAATGTTGTCAACGCAGCCAAGGACCATCATGACAGCTGGGGAGAGAGATCCTGACCTCAGCCTGGCTGACACCATCAATGCAGCTCTCAAAGCACCAAAGGACTTTCATATTCATCACACTTGGTGTTCTTTACAATTTACACCACCAACTACAACACCCTGCACTGGGCTCGTGACTCCAGGTCCAGCAAGAGCAAGACTGGTCACAGACACAGAGATGCCACAACAGTTATTTCCCCCCTCAACTGCTGAAACAATCTGCCCCATCACCTGGCTGACTACAGCTTTCTAACCCATTGGTCCAGGTTGCTCCCAGAGGCCACATTCCCATGTACCTGCTTCTTTCTGCCACGCAGAAGAAACTGCACATGAAAGTAAGAGATGGCAAGGGCAAGCCATAAAGCCGAGAAAAGATGCCCTCAGCAAAATTTGTTCTAAGGCATGACTAGCTCGTACCGAAAGCCAAATCCTCTAGTTTTCAGTCCAGACCCTTGTGGGAGGACAATTTATGTTCTCTCTCTCCAGCCAGACGTGGTGCTGTGGGACTGTTCAGCAGTAACACCACTAAAGCTCTTTGCTCAGTACTGCTGCGGGGAGATCCAGGGGCAATGAGCACTGGTATTTAGGGAAACATCACCTGTACCAAAAGGGACACCCATCACACTGATTCAGCACCGGTGCCACCACAGGTGACAGGAGAATTACACAAAGCACTGCTCGCTCCCCAAACACGAGCCTTGTGGGGGATGAATCAGTTTCCATCTCCAGGGACACCAAGGAGGGGTCCTGTAAATCTCCCTAAGCCTCCAAGGGGAGGTAAACCAGGTGGGAGGGACAGAACAGTCCCAGAAAAAGCCAGTGGAGCTTGGCTGTGGCTGTGCTGCCCAATATTAGATCTGCCAGTGCTGGATCTGCTGCTGGAGCAAAAAAAGCAATTTCCCTGGGAGGGGACCAGTGAGCATCCAAGGGACTCATGAACATCCCACCAGTGTGGCATGGGACCAGCACTGCCCTGCTTGCCTTCCCCACTGCCCAGGAGACCAACAAGGCTTTACCACCCTGGCAGGAGTTTCCAAGATGAGGAACATGAAGTTAAACCTGAAGACCTACAGAGCAATACGGTTCTCAGTGATTTTAGTGAATTTGGGAATGGGCTTTTTTGTAGGGCCTGTAGTGTAAGGGTAACAGTTTCAAACTGAAAGAGGGTAGAGGTTCAGGCAAGATAGAAGACGGTTTTTTTACTACAGGGGTGGTGAGACACAGAAACAGGTTGCTCACAGAGGTGGCAGGTGCCCCATCCCTGGAAAGATTCAAGGTCAGGCTGGATGGAGCTCTGAGCAACCAGATCAAGTTGAAGATGACCCTCAATGAAGCTCAATGAAGGGGAGCTGGATTTGACGACCTTCAGAGGTTGCTTCCAACCCAGACTATTCCATGACTCAAATTCTGCCTGGCATCCTTAAGCACCCAAGTTTCAAAACACAGCTATTCTCCATGTTTATTTTATTCCTGTGCATGGTTTGCTCTAGAGATCAAAGACATGGAACCAGCAAAGGACCAGCACAACGAGAACACAGGGAGAATATGAAAATATGGCCAAAGTTCTGAGACAACTCTTGGATAAGGTTGCTTTCCATATAAGTGAAAAAGCACTCCCTCCCCAGGTTCATCAACAAAACCTTCCATAAACCAGCTCTCCCTTTTGGCAACTCAGTTAAAAAGAGAGTGAAACTACTATAAAGTGGAAATGATGGGGGAAAAAAAAGTGTTCTCAAGGGCAAAATTTTATTGGCATCTGCCTGAGCCCAATCATTCCACATTCAGGGGACCCTCTCCTGAAGAGATGCTCTTACCAGCTGCTTCCCAAGTCCTGCTCTCCTGGGCACACAAAACTTTCTTCTAATCTGGAAGAAAAAGCAAGACAGCTGATAAGTACTGGGAAAAAAAACCTATTTCACTGTCATTGTTAAGTACATGGTGACCATCGGCACCAGGAGCTCTGGTACCCTGACACAACCTGCAGCCTCTGAGCTGGGCTGGTACAGGTACAAAAACTGTTGGTTCCTCAAAAAATCACTGCTGAACATGGGAAACAGCACCTCCTTTTCAAAAGAAAGTTGATACAAATCTTTAAAATTGCTAGAAGGTTTTAATATTTCCAGATTAGCAACGGTACGAAAGTAGAGGGCTGTAATTGTTTGCAGGACGCCTGCAAAAATAATAAATAGCAAATTAAAACCTTGAATAGAAAAGGAGAAGCACTTGTTTAGGTGTCCAGTCTTCTTTAAGATCCCAAACCTGCTGTGGGAGGAACACTCTGGCCACAATCCAGTTGAGCACTCCAGTGTGTCAGGTTTGAGAGAACAGGGAGAACCCTGCTGAATCAAGGTCTTGGCACTTCTCACCAGCCGCTCGTTTCTCTCTCCTGCTGGCCTTCGAACACGCACACACACTCCTACCTTCCAAGAATTTCCAATTTTAGTTTTTATTCTAGAAACAACACCTCTTGGTTACAAAAGCAGCGGATTTTGCTGCCAGGAAGAAGCGCTGGTGCAACCCCAAGAGGCAGGTCCTGCATTAGACGAGCAGCAGGCAGCTCTCAAGAGCTCATAAAAAGCTTTTTAATTAATACACCTACTTGCTTTGCTCAGTTAACACCAGTGAGGAAGTCCTTCACACACTGCCTTCAGCTCTGGTCACTGTGGGCTGAGCACTTCAAAAATCCTTTTGTATTAATAAACAGTTCCTATATAAATACTATAGACTTCCTACATATGTGCTCTATACAGAAAGCTCAGTAAAAAAAAAAAATTAAAAAAATAAAAAAAGGATGCAATTTCCCCAGAGAGAAAAATTCAGAGATAAAATTGGAGCAATGATTTGTATCTGCCCAGAGCAGCAGAGCAGCAATCCCAGCCCTTGGTGACCTCTGTGCAAACACACCAAGCCAATTACACACTGTGACAGCAGATTTTCCCCTCCTGGAGCAGCAGCTTCTTGTTGCTCGGAGTGAGAAACATCAAAAGGCAGTGCAACAAGTGAGTGTGTGCTACTGAGCAGGCTGGGGACAACCAGCCTCGAGGTTTAATCAAGATTTGGATCCAGTTGTGTGAGGGGTTTTGTAAACATTGGTCTTATTGAGTTGTTACATCTGGAGGATGTAATTCCCAATGACCTGCTCGTTTAACCTATGGAAATCACCACGGGGCAACTCAGCTTAGTCCTCCCACTCCATCCTCTCTTGTTTGCCAGGGTCTTCATTAGCAGATGAGTGCTAATCCACCTCATCCTTCAGCATCCCACACTTGGGACATGCCCAGCAGCACTTCCACATCCTTTGGCAAGACAGAATTAACAGGGAAAACACAAACTTTTTAAAGCCACCAGCCATAGCTGACAGGTGTCAGAAGAAATGCTCTCATCTTCTAGAGTGACAGCATAATTCAGGCTAGAAAAGACCTTTCAGATCCATTAGTCCAACTACTAAGTACTGCCAAGGCCACCACTAACCCATGTCCCCAAGTGCCACATCCACACGTCTTTAAATACCTCCAGGAATGGTGACTCAACCATGTCCCTGGGTAGCCTCTTCAAGTGCTTGAAAAACCTTTCAGTGAGGAAATTTTTCCTGATATCAAATTTAAACCTCCCTGGTGCAAACTGAGGCAGTTTCCTCTTGTCCTGCCACTTGCTGCTTGGGAAGAGTGGGCAGGACATGGTGATGTGCAGCCTCCCCAGTCCCCTTGTTTTGCCCAGGACATCCTGGTTCCAGCTTCTTGTGGAGCCACATCATCACTGATCAGGTTACAAGGATGTTTTTTCTGCTGGACATCCCAGAGCCCCTTTCCTTCACCCTGTTTCTTTAGAAAGAAAACCAAACAACAGGGGCTGAGAGCTGGGAATTTGTGACTTCACGGTCATTCTTTTCTGCTTCAAGAAAAAAAAAAAAATTAGGAAGAGTATGATGAGGAGCATGTAAGAGGTGAGTTTAGGTCTGGATTTCAACCATCACAGGTTCACTATCCCTGTTTACCGCAGGATACAGCTAAGAGTAGCTAAAACCCAGGTGACTCCAGCAGGAGAAAGAAATACAGCAGCAGGCACTTGAGAAGATCCAAAACTCAGCTCATCCTACCAGTGCCCACAAGGACGCCGTAATCCCAGATCCCATCTGCTCCCCAAAAGGGGAAGTGATCCCTCCTCCTGAGATGTTTACAACAGGGAAACCACCTCAACTCCCCAGCTGGTGCTTTGAGTCCTCCCCAGTCTGCTCCATCTATGCTATGCACTCCATCATCTGCTTGGAACTGGGAAGGGAGCATCCTTTTCTAACACCCCAAATGCACCAATTTAATTATTATACTTTGGGCCTTTTTGGATGGTTTTGCCTATTTTCATCTTTGTCTGAAGCCTTCAACCACGGGACGAAATGATTTCTGCCTGCATTGAGAGAGGAAAAGCTCCTGACTGTTTAGATGAGATTAATTTCAGGATTGTGGCCAGGCTGAGGAAATTGGTGACAGAAATCCTTCATAGCTGCATAATGAGGTTGTGGCTTTATGAGTAATTCTCCTGAGTTATGCGCCCAGCACCTTGGGTGCGGGTGACACATTCCTTCCTCCCCTCCCTTTTTGAATGGGAAATGTCATCCAAGCACACAAACACAATATTTATTAAAAAAAAAATAAAAATAGCAACAACACAATTCATGAGGTGGAGGCACAGATTGCATCTCACTTGTCCAATGTCCAATCAACTGCTATCTAGAGGAATCTCCCTGCTGGGTTCTCCAGGAATGTCCCCAAACTCCATCACAACCACAACGTACCCGAAATCCCCAAAATCTAAAGAGCCTCTGGAGTGGAAACCAGGACAGTACCACGCCAAATCAACAAAAACTCCCCTGAACATCTCTGTTGTACCAATATTTTAGATATGCAGAGATGAATCCAGGCTTCCTCACCCCCTGCTGCTGAGCCACCTAGCATCCACACCCATGGTCCTGCACACACTGTCCGTGCTGATGCCACATTCCTCCTCCCAGCCCAAAATGGCATCAACTGGATCGCAACCAGTTCCCCCTTTTTGAGCAAGCAAAAGCTTTCACAAGGAGGTTTCCTGAAGTTTTAATGCTGTCAGAGCTCAGCTGCAAGGAAACTGGAGAGGAGAAAGAGCAGCCTTTCTGTGGAGATGCCTCTTCTCCAGCTGAAGCCACCACCTTCCATTACCCAGCTGCCTTTTTTGGGGAATTCTCCACGCCTTCCCCTCTGCCATGTCCAGGCACTAGACATGAAGATAGCTCACAACAGTTCCTGCTGGCATGACATCCACCCTGCTTCTCCTGGAGGATGAGTGAGCAGATGGGACCAGTGGAAGATGGCTGAACTGGAGAGCTGGACAACTGGAGTCCTTCCAATCCAGTAACTCCAGCCCAAAAGACTGAGGATGCAAAGATCCTTCGGGGTCAGAACATTTCTCCTAGGGGTAGGAAGAGGTCAAGGAACACACACAGGTGGTTACTGACAGGCTGTGCAGACTAACTCATGTCTGAGTGGTTTGTTTTATCGTTCTCCAAAATCCTGCTTTGCTTGCTTATTCCCCAGCCAACCCACTGCACCATTCCAGCAAAATAAGCACAATCCTGAAGAGTTTTGAAATTAATATGATGGGCTTGCAAGCATCTTCCGTCACGCAGAACTAAAATTAAAATGCACACCCGCCCTCGCCTCACTCCCTGAAATCCATCAGGCAGAAACTTCCCTGTGTCACGTCAAGAGACTCCGACAGCTGAAGGAGCTAACGGGAAACTGCACTTCCAGCTGCTCCCAGGCTTCAGAGCAGGGCTCCAGCCCCAACACCGCGTCTGTTCTCCTGCCTGAGACAAAACAAGTCTCCTCCAATACAAATGGATATGAGATAAACAGAGGAATAGCCATTTCCAGATATTTTGGAGAAGGAAGAGGCAACCATGAGGTTTTCTCAGGAAAAAAGTTGCTGAAGAGCTCATGCGTGTTCTGGCTGTGCCATCACAGTGACACGAGAGAAGTGAAAAATAGAAACCAGAAGAAAACTGATTCAATATCTGCAAAAACCTCAGGGGACAGGTGGGAGCAAACACAAAATTCAGGGGCAGCAACAAAATGACACCTCACGAGGCTGGGCATCCCTAAGGAAAAAAAGCTTCTGAGAATCACAGAATCACAGAATGGTTTGGGCTGGAAAGGGACCTAAAGATCATCTCATTCCAAGCCCCTGCACAGGCAGGGACACCAGACCAGGTTGCTCCAAGCCCCATCCAACCTGGCCTTGGACACTTCCAGGGATGGGGCAGCCACAGCTTCTCTGGGTAACCTGTGCCAGGGCCTCACCACCCTCACAGGGAGGAATTTCTTCTCAATATCTTATACAAACATGCCCTCTTTTCAGTCCGAAGCCATTTCCTCTTGTTATACCACTCCATGCCCTTGTCCAAAGTCCCTCTCCAGCTCTCTTGGAATCCCTTTAGGCACTGGGAGGGGCTCTCAGCTTTCTCTGGAGCCTTCTTGTCTCCAGGCGAAACAACCCCAACTCTCTCAGCCTGTCTCCATAGCTCCAGCCCTGTGAGCAGCTTATTCCCCTCCACCTGAACCACCTGGGGAAACATCTCCACCCTCAATGCAACATCAACAGAGAGGTTTGGGGAAAAAACATAACACTGCACTACCAGACCAGGGCAAAGCCTTGATATCTGAGCTACACCTGCTCTTAGGACTCTGCAACTCCAGATCAGATGAACAGTTCCATCAGAGGGAACACCAGGACAGACACTGACTCACAGCCCTGAAGTCATTGTGAAAACCCTGCTCAGCAGCAAGGCACCAATATGGCAAGACAAGACATTCCCAAGATCTTGCTGCAAACCCCAACCGATTTTTTTTTCAAATTACCTCCCTCATGCACGTGGCTGACAGTTCCTTCATGGCTCATCACACCATCAGGGCCACAGCAAGAAAACTGACACCCTCTCAGACACCTTTTGGGACAGCAAACACAGCTGCCTGCACTTGATGGCTATTTTGGGGTTGAAATTGAGATGCAAATTGCTGCCAAAACAACCACCATGGGGGAGCTGTTGCTTTTTCTCCTGAAATGCAGAGACACTTTCCATTTCTTCCCTCCCATTCCTTCTGCTGATTTTACCAGATTTCTTAGAGTAATAAACAGCAATTGCTTGACTCAGAGGGAGAATCATCTTCCACCCATCACAGAAATGCTCATGTGCACGCAAGAAGCTGGGTGAGACACGGTCTTTTGTCCCAGGCCGTGGGTATCAGACTGGCACAGCTCTGTAATGTGCCCAGGAGGAAACACAGGCAAGAGAAGAAGCAACAGAACCGAGAGTCAGAGGCTAAAATTGCAGGCCTGTGACGAGCAGAAAGAGGTTTCCTCCAAGGAACCACCGAGCCAAACATGGAAGTCCTCATCCCATGTGCAGAGGAGGTCACAGGAGGAGAAATCTACAACTTTCTGCGTGGAAGAGGCTGTGTGGGATCAGGTCAGGGTGATCAATGTGGTCAAGGGATAAAAACCATGCCCAGGAGCAAAGTGAAAGCAACAGCCCTTAGTGATACCCACAATATCTCACCTACTATGCTGACTCGCCTTCTTCACGTGCTTTAAACTTTTGGAACACACTTCCAGAAGAAGTTGTGATTTACTGGAATATATTTTCCATTGTCTTCACTTTTGCTGCATTTTTATTGCGGTGCCCAAATATCCAGTTGTTGAAAAGGTGGAGTGGGGATGGGAAGGGCACATGAAGAAGCACCAGGAGAAAAGGGTTCCTCTGACGCAGGAAGAGAGGCCTGAAAACAGCTCCTTGCACTGCAACAAAAGTCCTACCATAGGAACAAGAATGTGATCCCCTGCAAATCTGCAAAATTCACTCGATGGTGTGCAGATATTTACAGCCCCCAGGGCTGTTTTCACAGTTATGATTCCTCCTTATCCCCAATACAGCTGACAGCAACACGTGTAGGATCTGGAGATTCAGTGCAGGGGAAGACAACTCACAAAGGCATAAAGGCATCAATGCATTTCAGCAAGGCCTTCAGAGTCAGTTATCTGATGCTTTAGACTTCACTGATGGCATTTATGAGTTTAAAAATGCATATGAGGCTTCAACATCCACTCCCAGCCGCTCTCTTTAGGATGCAAATGCAGTTTTAACACACTTAGGCAGGACAGAAAGCCCAGACATTTTACAGGATCAACCGCATTCCAGTCGTCAGGGAAAATAAAGAGACACCAGCTCAACAGGCAGGCTGGACAAAAGCCTGTTGTCATCTCTGGATGATTTTCAGATCAGCACAGGACTGTGCAAGGAGGAAGAGCCTTTTTCCAAAAGGCATCAAGCCCTGCTACAGCTCTACACGGGGGAAAAAAATTGCCAAAAAATAATCAAGTAATCTTATGTTTGTTAGCAAGAAAATACAAATAAAGAAATACAAATACACTTCTTAAAAAAAAAAATCTCATCTTTAAAACTGGAAAAAAACAAAACTCCAAGAAAGTTGCAAGGGCACTTTGCTCCATTTATGGAGGCAAACTAAGCAGGGAAGGAGTAAATGAAGGAAGAGAGGTTTAGGTCAGATATTAGGGAAGAAATTCTTTACCATAAGCGTGGTGAGACTGTGGCACAGGTTGCTCAGAGAGGTTGAGGACTCCCCATCCCTGGAAGTGTTCAAGGCCAGGCTGGACTGGGCTTGGAGCAACCTGGTCTAGTGGAAGGTGTCCCTGCCCATGACAGAGGGGTTGGAAATGGATGATCTTTAAGGTCCCTTCCAACCCAAACCATTCCATGATTCTGTGATTCTCTGTGTTATCTGAAATTCCCAACATTAGGACAGAAAAGAGAGGGGAGAGAGAAAAGGAGAAAGCTCTCAGTGTGAGGCTTCTGGAAGCTCAAGGCATTCATTTCCATTGCTCAAGGTTCAGAACTGAGAAGCTGTGACAAAGTGTCTGGAGGTACCTTGAAACATTCCCATCATGACTGCTCTTTGCAAAGGAGAAGTGACTTGGAATTGGCAGGAAGTAGATATTTCTATATAATTTGTCATCTTTCACAGAAAAAATCAATCATCCCTAATTCTAGGTATTTCTTTCTTTTCTATTAAAAGACCTATATAAAGCATTTCTGTTATTGTAGACTGCAATTAAAAAAAAATTTAAAAGAAACAGATTTATTCATTAAATCTTCTGGATCATCTTTTCTATGAAGACAGGATGAGAGAGTTCTTGTTGTTCAGCCTGGAGAAGAGAAGGCTCCAGGGAGACCTTAGAGCACCCTTTCAGTCCTAGAGGAGCTCCAAGAGAGCTGGAGAGAGACTTTGGACAAGGACCTGGGGTGACAGGACAAGGGACAATGGCTTTAAGCTAAAAGCAGAAGGATTTGGCTCAGATATTAGGAAGAAATTCTTTACCATGAGGATGGTGAGGCCCTGGCACAGGTTGCCCAGAGAAGCTGTGGCTGCCCCATCCCTGGAAGTGTCCAAGGCCAGGTTGGACATGGCTTGGAGCAACCTGGTCCAGTGGAAGGTGTCCCTGCCCTGCCCTGTCTCTTCCAACCCAAACCATTCTGTGACTCCATTAATGATTTTTGGATCTACCCCTGAACTCCCCAGTGATTCCAGAGGACCTTTAGGTGGCAACAGAAACACTGACAATATGTTTCTAGGAGAAATTCGAGAGATCTGAACTTGTCCTTCTCTTTCTAAACAACAAGGATGAGGAGGCTCTCAGAAATCATCAGTTTGGCTGCTCTATCCCTGCAGGATGAGAGATGGAAAAGCACCTGAGCACAGGTACAAGGCGCCAGGTGCTGCGTTGGCACGCCAGACACGCTGAAGGTGCTTGGGCCACTCCCACATCCCCGTGCCTCCATCTCCCACCCTAAACCTTGCACCACAGCACTGACCTCTGGGAAGTGCTCTGAGTACAGGTGCTACCACCTCGAGTCCAGGCAATCCAACACAACTCACTGCAGAGAGATAATGGCGTGGCCTATCTGAAAATAGACAGAAATCCCCACCAAAAACATCCAAGTCGTCATGATAGAAAAATAAATCCGGGCAGATTGTTGCTCGCATTGTATGAATCATCATGTTGTTATAGCAACTTCGTATCTGCACCCAATCTGAAAACCAAGCACAGCTGAAATAATATAACAGCATTAAGTTAAAATGATATATAACGAGACAAAAATGGATCGGCTCGATCTCCGAGGAGCACCCACACTTCTTTCGCACCCTCTTCCCTCCCTTTGAAAACATTTCTTTGCTGTATTTAAACAATAAGAAAGAAAAAAAACAACAGACTTGGAGTTCATGGAGAAGAGGAGCACTAATGAGCTTTTGAATTCAAGGAGAATCTTCAAGATGAAAAATCATAGAATCACGGAATCACAGAATCCTTTAGGTTGGAAAGGACCTTAAAGATGATTTTGCTCCAACCCCTCTGCCATGGGCAGGGACGTTTTTCACCACCTTTAAATAAAAACAAGTGCAATTCCTAGTTATAACCACCAGACCCAGCCAACTGCCCCTATTGTTCCCATGTACTCCAAAATTCATGCATTGAATGAATTACATAATTTTTATCCTTTTTTAATCTTTTCTATTTTTTTTTTTTTTTAATTCATGCAATGCAGGGATTATAAAAATATATATGCACATTGTGTCCTGTTCTGTTCAGGAGTCCTGAGCAGAGATTCCAGCCTGACCAGAACATGTAGAAGCAAGAAATGGGATGCAGAAGTTCTAGTTTTAAAACTGCAGGTCTGTGTGGTTATCTTATTGCTGGAGAAAAACTGAAAAGTGTCACCAAGGTTCTTTCCATTGGAGCAGGAAAAGAAGAAAGGTAAATAAACACAATTGTTTCAGGGACTTGGCAGGAAAGCACAGCTCCTCTGAAAGGCAAGGAAGCAACCTCCAAAACACTGCAGGTGCCTCAAAAGACACCGTTGTGCTCCAATTAGTGCCAAGAAGGACCAGAAAGCACCACGGGGAACTGAACTGCTCCTCTCCCCACACAACGCTGCCAGCAACAAGGTTTGAAGGAGAAACAAAGGAAATGGAAAAGGAAGGAGCTTGGGAGATTTGCAAATTTTGCTCTTGATGTTTCAGGCAAATTAAGACCAAATAAACCCCAAAATAGAAAAAGCAACCCACAAACCCGCAGCTCTAGTCCCAACAAAGTCCTATTAGTCTTAACAACAGCACAAAAGTGATTCAATTAATTAAAAGCAAATAAAAAGAAGCAGCCTAACTTATTCTTTCAGAGTTCAAGACAGCAAAAGCATCAGTCTGCCCCAGACAGAACTCTATTTTTTCTTTTCTTCTTTTTCTTAAATGCATTTATTCATTAAGGCTTCCTCGTAGGCTGTGTAATGAGTCACTTCTTGCTTCTCTATGAAGTGCAAAAGGATGGAGAGAAATAGGATTTAAATGGAGGATGGGGACACTCACAAAGCCTGTTAAAAAAGCTTGAAAAGCTTTTGAAGGAATCACAGATAAAGTGAGGCAACTCCTCACATGGACCCCAAACCTTTTTCTCTCTATCACCAGAGCTTTCCCAGGGTCTAAGCCTGGCTGTCTCCTCGCTCACAGCCAGCACAGAAAACCACCCCCTCTCCTCCATGGAGCTTTTTTCCTCCCCAGAAGAGCTTGGGATGAGAAATCCAGAGCTCAAGCAGGAAGCAGGAGCGATGCTGCTCCTCCCATGGACCCGGTGGCCCACAAGTGTGGATGTGGCTGCCTCTGCACCAGTGAAATATGAGCAGGGGGGGAATCACATCAGTTGGTATCATCAACAGCACAAGGCATTTTATGGCTCTTACCCTGGCAGCCAGAGAACCCCAGCAGCCTCCAGCTCAGAGCGAGCCACACATGCCCAGCTGTTCTGCAGTTGTTTTTCCAAGAATCGCAGAAACACAGAAGGGTTTCTGTTGGAAGGGACCTTAAAGATCATCTGGTTCCAACTCTCCTGTCATGGGCAGGACACCTTTCACTAGACCAAGCTGCTCCAAGCCCCACCCAACCTGGATTTCCAGTGGGGAGGAAGAGTCTGTCCAGTCCATCAGATGAGTAATACCAAGCTCAAGGAAGACAAACTCTCCCATCATCGGCCTTATCTCAGACCGGATCTGGAATACCCTGATTTGGTCCCCCAGTTACTGTCAGGAGTTTCCCTGGGCTCCCCAGGTCCTTTGAGTCCTCCCATCACAAGTTTTGAGGAAGCAGAGCCAGCATGGAGATCTGACACAAGCCTGCAAAGTGGCTGAACAACAGGAAGGGCACATGTGTCACTGCAATAAACACAAACCCCAAAAAAAGCACAACCTGAGCCCAAACCCACTGCTGTCCAGCAAGGACTCCCATCTCGTCCATGTGTACAAGTAGAAAAAA
>VZTH01012021.1:0-10259 GCA_013397815.1 Aleadryas rufinucha
TCCCTTTTTAATTAGCAGCACCCGCAGCAAATGACAAATGGGTCAAGCACTGGAAGGGGCTGCCCAGGGAATTGGCTGAGTCACCATGCTAGGAGGGGTTTAAAAGGTGTGTGGATGTGGCACTTAGGGACAGGGTTAAGCGGTGAACTTGGAATCAAGGATCTTAAAGGTCTTTTCCAACCTAAATGGTTCTGGGATTCCAAGTGCTTAAACGCATGCCAGACTGAAAATCCTATCTTGTGCGAATTAAGAGAGCAAGCTCTGTTGAAAATGAGGATAACAGCGCTCCTAAATCATGCAGAGATTATTGAAAACTCAATCCAATAATATTTCATTTGATCCCACCCTCTTTGTTTCGCAGACAGAGAGGTTGAAGTCAACAGTGGGATGAGAGTGCAGGAATTCCTGGATTCTTACATTCAGCTCACATTTAAACTCCAACTAAAATTCTTACAACCTGAGCAGGATGAGGTTTTTTTCCCCCTCAATAATTGTGCTTTCTGGTCAAAAAGTAGAAAGATTAATCCAGAAAACTTTGATGGAAAAATGTTATTTAAACTTAGGCATTTTAGCCTTTCTCTGTTCTATGTCAAACATTTGAAACTGATAAAATACGTTTTGATCTAAAGGTGATTTTGGTTTGTGTGGGGTTTTTTTTCCAAATTCAAGAAGGTTAGGGTAAATTTTTAAAAAGCTGTTAGCATCAGGACAGGAAGCTTAAAAATTAGATACAAAGATAATTAACTTCCTAGAAATCCCTCCCCCTCAGATTTCTAAGCATTTTGGGGTGTTTCTTGTTTGTTTGGGGGGTGGTGGTGTTGGGTTTGCAATTTTCAGAGTTTCATTTCTCACCCCTTTGCAGGGCAGAAAATAGATTTAACACAAATTTATTTATTTTCTGCATGAGGGGAGAAAACATTTCTAGTGATGATCTAAGAAACTGAGGTCTGAGGTGGGAGGAAGTCATCCTGGCAGAGATAACACCAACTCCCTGCTCATCAGGCACTCCAGATCACACCCACAATCAGTTTCCAAGCCCTTGGGATAAAAACTTTTCACCACAGGAACCTGTGGAAGCGTGAATTTTGGGAATGCCAGCAGAGCAAAATGTGAAATCCAAATGTAGCTTGCTAAGCTTCCCTTACGTCTTGATTTTCCTGGAAAAGGACCAGATACTCCGAGAGGTGTTGTTTAATAAATTTCTTGATGATTTCCTGTTTGATCCTGGGATCCAGGACGTTGGCTACCAGGCAGGCATCACGCAGGACATTGCTGGGCCCACCAGTCCTCTGTCAAAATAAACAGGAAGAAAATCATTTCAGGTTAAATAAGTTGAATGGGTGACTGTAAATGAGGTTATCTTGGGTTTATCCTTTCCTATTATTCTCTTTGCTGCTGCTACTCTTTATTTATTGCTGCATCTTTCTTCTGTTGGATGAAAACTACTTCCATTTCACTGGCCATGAAATTGTTCCACGGTAAAGGCAGAAAATTTAGAAACATCTTTTAAAAAAAGGCTGTTTTGATGTTGCTTCACACGGACACAGATTTGCCCTTCACCAACTGTTCCAAAGAGTTTCCTCCTTCTTGAACTTGTCAGTTGGATGAAGAAACCAGCAGAGCTGGTACTTTGAAAGACAGAACCGGTGTTTTCTTGGAAGTAAATTCAAATTCACACCTACTCCCCTCACTGTTTTCAAATGTTTGGATGCACAGTGTTGGGGAAGCACAGTTGGTGCCTCAGCCTCAGCCCACATTTGTGTCTGTGCTGCGTAAACCTGAGACAAACTTGGTGGCACTGTGTCAGCAGCCAGCCTGTGCTCGGCTTCCTCTGAACAAAACACACATTTCTGTGACAAACAAATAACCAGGGGCTGGCTGAGACCCCAGGGAAACCCCACTGGGGTCCCACACGTGAATTATTGGGGTGTTCCCTGACTGGCTGCAGCCCTCTCTGCAGCAGCTGTGTGCAGTGTGACAGGGGAAGGGCGGCACTTCCCTCCCACGTTCCTGACAGGAACAATGAGAAATCACCCTCTGCTTCCTAAAGAAGCTGCTGAAACAGGCAGGCACCAAACCCAGAGGAAAAATGAGGCTAAACCCAACAACAATCGTACTGAACAGTTTTCAGTGACACTTTTCAACGGGAGGAAGAGGGAAAGTGAGAACTTTACCTTTGTACCTTGGGAAGGAAAGGCTTCCTCGAAGTCAGCCAGGATCTGCTGCCCCAACTCGTTCTGTGCTGCCTTCACCCTGAGGGGGACACAGGAAGGGCTTTGGTGGTGGCTCCACAACCTCCCTGTTCCTGCCTGCAAACATCACTGCAAGGTGCCTGAAACACCAACAGCTGCGTGAAGGGATATAAAGGATGCTGAAGAGAAAACATCCACACTGAGAAGGTCTGTGTGTGTCCAAACTGGGAGTGTTTGCTCCCTGAATGACAACTCCCCACAGCACTGACCCCTCAGCTGCAGCAGAACATGTCCTGGATTCTCCTGCCTTTTAATATTTCAATAAGGGCCAGTTAATCAGCTGAGAAATCAGCAGGGTTCCTTTAATGCCAGTGAGATCAACACTTAAATGCATTTAGGTTGATCACATCACAATAGAAACATGTTTCTAACACGTAGAAAGCTTCACAATGTCTCAGTCTTCACCATGAACCTTTCTCAGTTCCAGGTGTACTGATCCACTTCTAAATTAACACTGCTGGCAGCAGTTTTATCCTATAAATTCTCCATGTCTTAGAGAAGCACAAAAGAGCAAAGGTATGAAATGGGAGTAGAATAAACCACAACCTTGCTCTTTATTTGGCCGAGAGAATAAAAGCTTCCAATTTCCAGAAATAAAAAGTCAATACAGCTTAATTGATACTTCTAGGGAAATGAAAATGCCTACACACACTAGAAAGTGCCAAAGCAAACAGTGAGGCACTTATATCCCTCTGCAGCCCTTGAATTCTTCCATCAGTTTTTATTATACTGGAAACGCTTTCAGGTCTGAGCTGATCACTCAGAGCAGTGGATTTTTCCACTGAGATTGATACTTTAGCGAGACTGGCGACATTTACTGTTGTGAAAATGTTTGTTCAGACTGTGGGGAGAAGACTTAGGAATTTTTTTCCATGCTTGTTTAAGACTCCTCAACCTTATCAAGGAATGATCTGCTGCTTTAACCTTCCCATTTGAGTTCCATTAGGAGCAAGAACCTACGGGATGATCTGACAATGCTGGATTCTTTCACGGTGCCAAATGCAGAAAATTCTAGTCCTTTTAAAAGTGATGGCTGAAATATAACTTTATATCTGTGATTTAACTGGATGTACGACCTGCCTTCCCCAGGATTTATTCACGGGGATTTTGTTGGAAAAGCTTCCTGCCTGCCATGTCAAACATAATTCTCACTTAAGCTCTCTGCTTCGCAGGAATGTCCAGAAACTCCTCTGCTCTTCCAGGTAAAGATCCCCAGTTAACACCCTCATAAGTGGGAAACAAAAGGAATTCTCAAATACATTGAGATAAGAGTGGGAAATTTAATCAGTAAGGAGGCAGCTGCAGGTTTACTCCTGCTTAAATTCTACAAGAAAGCACTTGTAGCTCACGTGAGAAAGCATCACAGAACCAAACCCTTTGATTCTCCAGCAAAAGAAAGGGGAAAAAAGACCAAAAAAAGGGCACTGAACACAGATTGAAAAATTTTATCTTTTAAATAATCGAGAAACAAGAAGTGTGTAGAATTAGGAGTCACAGAAATTAAGGAGCTTGTATAAACAACTGGAAGCTATTAGCAGTGATACTTCTTTCCTTAGGAGTGGCTGTGGGGACCTTTCCATTTGACAACAGCTGCAGTGCAGCACAGTGGAGGCACTGAAAAGAGCAGCAGCCAGGTTCCTAAAGACTCCACAAATTTAAAAGAGCCCCTGTCAAGCAGCTAAAAGCCCTGTCCACAAGCTTTGTTGTTTTAGGCTCTCATTCAGGAAAGTACTTAAGGATAGTCTTAATGGGGATTCTCATAGCCTTAAATTAAGAAACTTGCAGGAATGCCTTGCTCAAGTGGGATGTTAAAAATATGTATTTTTTAAAAATAGGTCCTGCACGAAAATCTCTCAAAAGCAGACAGGGAGAATAAGTTTGAACCTTTTTTTTATTTTTCTCCTTCACATTTTCTAAGAGAGGGACAGGGCAGAGCCATCCAAGCAGCCAAAAGTATAGGTGTGTGTGAGCAAGGACAGGGAGCCCCAGTGCCCTCCCAGTAAATATCACTTTTTATACAACCACACACACAGACACACTCAAATTATTTTCACAATTATGAACACACACCCAGAAGCAAGGAAACCTTTCTGCCACCTCTTTTAGAGCAGGCAGAGAACACAGGGAGCACTTGCTTTAGCCACTGGAGATTACTGCCCCCGTGGAAAGCTTTTCAATAATTCAGAATATTCTCGATGCAGTGCAAACTGCAGAGATAAAAACCTCAACATCCAGTGCTGAAGGAGCTCCCTGCTCGTGCCTGAGTGTGTGTGGAACCACTTGCACGAAGTGAATTGGCTCAGCAAGCCCAGGTAAGAGATTCAGGATCTCTCAGAGCCTCAGGTGGGTTTGATAAGGGTTCTTTCTCTGGGTAGGTTCCCCCAGAAACGTGCTGGGATATCCCAGCAGCCATCCCGCATCCCACACAGCAAGGAACTGCCTTCTCCTGGGGTTGCCAAACCCTCTGGTTATCCAACTATGAACCATTTCTGTTCCTCTGACTTTTGTTTTATTATTAGTGGCTTTTGTTCTCCGTTTCCCCCGCCTTTAAAAAATAAAAACAAGAAAACCCACTGCTATGTTTCAAATGACATTCAATTACTAGAAACCACAATTCCTTTAGCCAAAGCTACCAGAAATCTTAAACCACGCCTGGCAGCTTGCTGAGATAAAAAGAGGCTGAGCCAGCCTGTTTTCCTGTGGCAAACTAATAATTATCTTTCTCCTAAATACTTTCCAGGCTTTTTTCCACTATCTGCTAGGCCTGCAAGACCACTTTTTATGGGTGGGTTTGGGACCACTAATTGTACCTCCCTCCACAGACAGAAAACAGCAGAGGATTGGAAGATAAGAAAATATTCCTGTTTACTACAACAGCTACCAATGCACCCCATTAGAAGTTGTTTTAGGAACGCTCTTAGGAAAATATTTACATTTGGATGTGAACTGTGACATTTTTACATCAATACTCAACAGGATCAGCACAAGAAGCCAACTAATTGAGAGTTCAGTCCAGGTTTCCAATTAATCCTTGCAGTGGGATTTTTGCTTGGTTATTTTCAAAGGGACAGAACAGGTGGAAAACAACATTAAAAACACATCATTACTTCTCACAGCATCCAGGAGCAGCAACCTAAATGGAATACCCCATGACAAAGAGCACATCCAACACCACCGAGCAGGCACTTCTCCTTCCCATGGTTTCCCATTCACACTTGGCTTCCTTCCATTCACACCGTGAAAAAAGAGGCTTTTTATTTCAGAGAGCAACAGAATCTGCTCGTTTAGCAGTGTGTATAATGGGCTTATTGTATATAACAGACATTGGTTGCTGTCACAGGTCTGTGCCAACATCTACTAAAGCATTTCTTGCCTTCCCAAACATCCTAGAGGCTTCACTTGTACCATTAAAACAAATCCATGAGATATCAAACCCCAGCGATTTCACAGTCTAAAAATACCCCTGCAAGAAGCCAGGCAAACTTCCTCTGATGTTCCATGAATCACAAAAGCATTTCCAAGCAAAAGAGAGAGAAAAGTCAACTCCAAACCAGGCCCTAACACACAGACATGGAGTGGAAACTCCAAAAGCAGAATTATGGTGCCATGGACCTCCCTGTAGGAATTTTCTGCCTGGATGTGGAGCAGTAAAGAGCTCCCAGCAGCACCCCAGAGCAGCTCCTTTCGCCCCACAAGCAGCCTCCTCTATCACTACCAGATGGTGCAGCTCTCCCTGTATAAACACTGGGAGGAAAACCCTGCCGAGGCAACTCTAAAAATAGGAGGAACAGACTTTCTTGAGCTTTTCAGATCCTTATCTTGAAGGGAGAATAAAACAAAAGAAGTTTTCCTCCACGTCCTTGCCGGTCTCGCTGGCGTGACTCGAAACCACCGGGCCTTTAAGCACGAGCCTGAATTGGTTTTTGTAACAATCAGCAACTACAAAAGTATTAAACAATCATCCACCAGAAAGGGAAAACCATCCAGAATCCTGGACCAAGGCTTAAATTGTATTTGGCCTTAAAATGGCCAGTGACAGCAGGTTTCTGCCCAAAGGGCATTACCACTCTGGAAGGAAATGAAGCTTTTCTGAGCACAAGGTTGGAATAGACAAAAGCCTCAACTCAGAAAAGCACTGACATATGTTTACATTGCCTTGATGTTCATGTTCATTTAAGCAAATGCTTATGGTCAAATGCTTTGTTAAACAAGGCCCCATCCCTCTCTCTAGATTCAGAGAGGATTTTTCTTTTGCTCTGTTTCATGGATTCCATCTGTGTTTTCTGGAAGAGGTATCTACACCATAAAGAAAGTCCAACAGATTTACATGAAAACATTATAAACAAATCATTCAAACCCTTTTTCCATCACTAAACAACACAGGGAGCCAGCTGCTGTCTTAGCAAAGGGAGTCACCAAAATAATTAATTATTGTGCCTGGAAGACTCCTCCGAGCACATCTGTAATGAGCAAAGCCACCTCAGGCAGGGACAGCAATGTCCCCTAGGACAGGGAGGGCCTTCTTCCCTCAACTCCCAGCTGTCACAACCCAAATGAAGCCAAGACCAAGGAGAAATGGTGGCTTAGTGACCACTGAGCCTTCACCTGCTGCTGCTGAAGGTGGTGGGGATTTGCCACGGGAGTTGCACGAAAACTCACCAAACTGAAGTGGAACTCTGCTTCAGAAAATCAAAACTGTACAGGCCCAGCAGAAGAAGACTGGCTATAAGCCTCAAACCTCAGCAGAACAGGAGCAGGTTTTGGCAGAAGAGACTCAAGGTGCTCAGAATAACCAAGTTTGGCAATGGCACAAGGAGAAATTCTGTCTAAGCCCTGGGGCACTGCAGGCTGACAGCAGCTCAGCAGCAGTGATGTTCATGCTGAGGCAGAAAGGGGCCCCAGACATCACCATGTGCATGAACAGCTTTGTGCTTCATGCCAGGCTGCTGAGCCCCATCACTGAGCTGAACAGAGCAGGAGAAAGCATCTCCTGGGGGCTCCCCACAAACACCTGCACGTGAAGATCACACAGAACAATTTGCACTTCTTCTTCCAGGTAAGAAGATGGAAAGCCAGTCAGTAAAAAGCACAGAGCAAGTCACATCCACACTAATTACTGTTATTTAACAGAATGGGCTGCTCCAGACTTGAGCAAACTCTGTGCAATTTTAACCTGTTTGTTTTGGCTGTAAAGAAGCTCCAAGGACCATGTCCAGACTTCACATCCTTGAGACTCTGGATCTGCCTAAGACATTTCCTACCCTTCCTCCCCAGCAGGAAAGGAAGTGCTCAGGGTCTGAACCTTTTACCTTTCAGAGAGCTGTCGAATCTGAGGGATCCCCATGTATTTGTTGAAGTGCTCCAACACATTCACGACACCTTGGAGAAGGTTGGCAACTTCCCCATATTGTCTCCTCCTGGTCATAGCCCTGCAGAGGAAATTAAAGATGCACAAAGGCAGATTCAATGAAAATCCTGGGTGGTAACTCCACAGGTTACTTCATCCCCACTGGGTCACGCTGGTCCCTATTGACATTTATTTTTCCAAAATACACAGCTCTTCATTAACATTCCGCTGCAGCATTAAAATTTCACTTAAGCGACGCTAAAATAAACCAGTCTGGCACACATCTAACAATGCCTCAAAAAACCAGAAATGTCAAAAGCAACACTTGGCAAGGAACATGTAAACTACTGAATGCATCCGCTTCCCAGTATGGGTCCGGAGGCAGTAAATGTTATTTCGCTGTAATGACCTGAGTGAAGCCATTCGTCATCACACACAAAGTGTGAGTTAAAGCTCCTCTGGAGGAGAACGATGCTGAAAAGCCATTAGCCTTGACTTCTCTGCTAATAACTTTCACAGGGAACTGACAGCTAAAAAAGAAAATCAAGTTAATTTATTTTTATATCATCCTTTAGGATCGTTCCAGTGGAGACAGCAGGCTAAGTAAAATTTTATTCTCAACGCTTCACGACCCCGGCGTTCGTGCAGGATTTGCTACGAACCAAGAACAGGCTGTGCGACTTCAAAGATGCAACATGTAAAAAAAATGTATTTTCCCAGACTGTGTGCTCCTCAAGAATATTAAAAAAACCCACAGTGGATTATTAGAAATCTTTAACCCCCAATTCATACGCAGTCCAAGCTGTAATTTCAGGCTAGAATGAAAACTAGAGTAGACATTTACCAAAACTCATTGCAGTTTTTAGATGCAAGACTGATAAAAATCCTCCCAAATTCCCAAGAGCACATCCCTAATGAGGATTCCCAACAGGCTGTCCTACTCCTTAATGAAGCCAGACTCATTCCCTATCACCAAGGATCAACTCAGCCCTTCAAGCAATCGATGCTGCAAACTCTTAAACACAACAACACAGGCTCAGGGTCACTCACAGCGACACGGAAAGGATCTGCCAGCACAAATCCACACTGTGAAGCCAAAATTCCCTCCAAAATAACCAGGCAGCTGTGACAGACCCTTAGAGAACACTGCACAAACTTCACAGCTCAGCAGTGGTGTCAAAGTGCCATCAAGAATTCCCACACTTACTCCAGAGAATCCACCCCCCCTGCCAGCATGTGGAGGTGGTTGAGGGTGGTGATGGAGGTGGTGAGGTGACGCTTGGCATGATCCAGCTGCTTGATATCCCGGGTGATTTCCTTCACCTAGCAAATGAAAAAGGATTCTGGTTAAATATCAAGCCACAGCAATAACATTTTCAGGAGATAAGAAGCCACTTTCTCATCTTTGGGACTGCAGAGGTGTCAGCTCAGCAGCCCTGTGAACACTTCAGGTTCAACACAGGCTCTGTAGGAAATTACCAACCAGTCAGGACCAAGGACAAAAATGTCACTGACAGGAAAAGTCAGTGTCCCCTCCCTTACAAAGGCCAGAAAGAAAGTGCTGCTCACCATTTGCTCAGATTTTTCAGCCTTGTCTTTAATATCCTTAATTTTACCGAAGAGCTGTTGAATGGCTTTCTGGGCTTCTTCCAGGGCCTGGAAAAGAAACAAGGTCAGAGTGGAAAGAAAATCTGCATTCAGTTTTCACCTTTCTAAGAAATACACAGTTGCTCTTAACAGTCCCTGAGGTTGGGGCAGTGGAGGGGAGCAGCTTCCTTACAAAATAAATATCAGCACAACTGAAGTCAATGTACCATGTTGGAATATTGAACCTGAGTGAACCAGGGTTTCAGTATCCATTTTACAATAATGCTTTGGCAAAATTTCATCAATTTTCTATGAAAGCAGCTTTTTAAGGTTACTGGAATATATTTTGACACGCTAAGTGTGGAAAAAATGGGTAGAACTTACTCCTGATGAACACATATTTAGAGCAGAAAAATGAAACCTCCACAAGACCTCTATGCTCACCATTAATTATAAATAAAAAATACACATACAGAACGCTGAGTGCTTGCCTAAACTCCTTGCTGAATTAGCAGGATTATTACCCTGGTGGAAAACATGATGCTGATTCCTTTGGAATGGGCAGCTCAGCCTCCCACCCACCTGCAGGAGGAATGGCTCTTTCTAAGCACAGGTTTGGCAGGTGAAGAGGTGGAGGCCAGGAAATGGCTCTCACCTGGATTTTAGAGCTGTTTTCTTGGGGCACCTGGTCCCTTTTATACAACCATGGCACACCCTGACCTCACACAACCAGCGTGAACCACACGTGGATTCAGTGAGCGAAGCCACATGTCCAAAATCACACATCCAAAATCTGCCTTCTGAAGTAATCCAACACGTTTTTGCCTTCCCAGTCTGATAACATTTCCAGCTCCAGCTCCACTTTGTTTCCCGCTGCTAAGTGGGCTTCTATCCCTCTGTTTTTATATCCAGTCCCATGACCAAGGTTACAGCACAAGCTACAAGAAGTTCCTTCAGCAAATAAATTTAACACATCTTCCTTTGGAAATGGATGAGGAAACTATCTGCCAGCAGCTTTTGCTGGAATATAGCTGGGTTATAATAAAAGTATAAAAGCTGGAGACGGTTTATAA
>VZTH01012021.1:10305-27609 GCA_013397815.1 Aleadryas rufinucha
GGGGGGGAAGTCTCCTCTGAAATATCTCCTGAATCATGTGAAAGTTAACACTTTATTGATTGGTGTCACAGAGCTGCCAGACAGATGTTCACTGAGGGACATGAACAGACAAAAATGTCCTGCAGGGTGGCTGCACCAAGGCTGAACACCCCCAGCAGCCTCCCCTTGGGCTCCAGCCACCTTTGAGAATGAAATTTTCTCCTCCATTTAAAGGTTTGTGGGTTAAGTGCAAAGCAAAGAAGCAAAGAATGCTCCCTTCAACATCTTTTAGCTCTGTCTCTGTACTCAGACCTGCAGCACGTTACTCAAGTGGGGTTATTAAGCAAGCAGCAACTGTCCTGCACAGTCTGAGCTTTGGATAGGTCTGTAGAAAATTAAAGAATCACCCTGAAATTCTTCACAGGTGCCAACTGCTGTTTCCCTTTGCTTCAGCACTAATGTCAAATGCTATTCTTCTGCACGATCCCCAGGAAGTCAGAGCTTCTTCAGAAGAACATGTTTTTCTAATGGTTATATTTAATAATATTGTGATAAAAACCAGCAGAGATCCTTTACAGGAAGCTGGGTAACACCTGAAGAACATGTTCCTGCCGCTCAGTGGAAAGCAGCACACTCAGGGTGGGCAAAATCCCCACCTAAAAACTGCCCTTGGAACACTGAGCAGAGGAAACTGGGATTCTGTCCCTGAGCACTTAAACCTGCCAAAAATAAGGCAAACTGGTGTCATCACTGGTCCTGACACTTTTACCTCCTTAAAAACTCTGGAAAAACACAAATGAGACACCCTGTGCTCTGCCCCATCTGATGAATTGAAGAAGTGTGGTCTCCTGCTGCTGTGAGAAATGTGGCTGGGACAGGGGGAGAGACCAAACAGCAGCTGCTGTTCTGTTCCAGTCCTGCCTCACATCCCCCAGAGAAGGGGAAACATTTCCATAACTGTTAAAAAATTTTAAAAAAAACCCACACAGGGAACTCAACAGCAAACTGGAGTAAATCAGAATTGCTCATAAACACTTGTTTCACTCCTTAAAACTTTCTTCCAAATATTTGTTTAGCCATTAGACATAAATCTTTATCTATTCTCCCAAAAAAAGAGCTGCATATTCCTTACACGAGTCAGAACACACTAATTCATTATATTATATATATATACACAATGAATATATAATTTGTATAATTTACATTTAGAGATGAAAACATTTCTTCAAACATTTGCTAAAAGTAACACTATGTGAAAATCTTTTTTTTTTTTAAGTCAGGAGTGCCCTGTCAGACAGATCTGGTGGGAAGTGCAGAACTGAATAAAAATTGTTATTTCATGCAGATCGACAATTAAAAAGAACCAGAAGACAGTTTAAAGTAATCAATGAAACTTTTTTTGCTGTACATTCTAACTGTAGCATCTGAAGGTAAAATACTATATGTAGAGGAAAGAAATAAAGAAAATTAACCAATAATGAAGGAAACCTGTCACCTCCCCAGTCACTGTAAAGACAGAGTAAAGCAAATAGGAAAACAAAGGAAAAACAAACTTCAAATATAAGAAAACACCTATTTAATAAATTGTGCTATTAGGGGATAAGAAACCAACATCTAGGGCATGAAAGTAGGTCTTAATTGCTCAAGGTGTAATATAGAAGTTTATTAATGTAACTAATGACTATTCTTTCAGCTGTAAAAGGAGAGGAGGAAACAGCCACATTGAAGGCCACACTATTGGAAAAAATGCATTTCCCTTCACACTCTGCTCCTGCTGGAACAGCAAATCACGAATTTTAAAAGCATTTTCTTACTGCTGTTGTTACTATTTTATTAATAGGTTTATTTTGGACAGAAATTCCAAGGAAAAAACAGTCTCAAGAGGACAGGAATTGCTTTTATTCCAGTCTATCTGGCTCCCATGGTGGATGACAGGCAGCGAGCTCCCAGCTGTGGCCCGGCGCAGGGTTCACCTTGCGTTACTCGTTTATTGGTTTCCTCATCAGTGCAACTGGGAAACATGTACATGTACACACCCCAAACAGCAACCAGGAGTGGAGTTACTGCGTTTCCTTCCCTCCACCAGCAGTTCATTCCGGGGGCAGAGGACCACGAACAAATAAAGAGACTGGAGACATAATCTGTTGTGGTTATACGAAACGAGGATGTTGAAACGAAGGTTGCGACGTACTGGAAAAACACCATATGACTCCAATCAACAGCTGAGCCTGCAAGCTACAATTAACCCATCAGCATTATTTATTCAACTTTCTGCAACCTCTGAGTCCCAGCACCAGCTGAGAAATACGGTGTGGAGGGGGCTCGGCCGGCGGGAGGCAGAGCCAGCGGTCAGCGGCGTCCGAGGCGTCTTCCGGGACGTTTGACCCCGGGCTTCCCAAGTGCTCTGACAGCTGTAAATTTAGCAAAGAGGGCAGGACCAGCCACAGGGGGAGAGGCTCCAGACAGAGTGCTTGGTACAAGGCTTCAGCCACGGATCACATTCCTCCTTCTGTGGTGTAGTGTGTCCGACACGTCCTGGATGCAGGAGGGGAGCGGGGGATGTGGGGTGTCCTGGTTCCAGGGGTGTCCCGGATCCAGGGGTGCCTTACAGGCAATTCCCAGCAGAAGCAAGTTTCCAAAACACAGTTCATGGAGAAAAACACACAAGAGGATCCCCCAGTTTAAGGCCACTGATGTGTTTTCAGCCATCCCTGTTTCTCACCCAGTATTTATGCAGTGGGGGCTCCTGTGTTGGCCAGCAGAGAGGAAATGCAGAAAGCTGAGACACCACACACAGGAGCTGGAAATCCCAACTCCAGCTCACAGCCAGGGCCCAGGTAAGCTGGGCAGGCACTGAGCAGCTCTGCTGTTTGCCAAATTCTCCAAAGCTGGAGGGAAAAACACAGCCCATGAATCAGCTACAGCTCTGCAACCTCCTTCACCTTGAGATGCGACAGGAAAAGACTCCAAAGGCACCGGGGTAAAACAATAGGGAGCAGAGGTAAACCATGAATCACTGAGAGACTGCCTAAAAAACAGCTTTCCTTGGCACTGTCCCAAGCAACTCCTAAGGGCAGACCACACATCATTCCTTGTGTCACCTTTTCACACGAGATCTTCCAAGCAGCAAAAGGAGAGAAGAAAATAACCCAAGCGAGAGGTGGGACCAGACTATGACTCGCTTGTTAAATTTGGAAGTGATGCATTCTTTAAAAGGTTATGTTCCAGTGACTTACAGTACCAGGCTGACATTCACACACACAAAAACAGCTTTAGCAACAATTATTCCAGCCAAAAAAAAAACCCCAGCCCAGTGAATTACAGTCAGTCTCTCCAAATCCCTGCAGTGCTGCAGATGGACACAGCCTCCTCCTCCTCCCCTCCCAGCCCAGGTACGGAGCTGTCACATCACTCCATCAACCAGCAGCTCATTAGAGGGTGTGTTAATTTCTGAACACCTCTTAATGCATCCTATCAGGAATCTTGTGCAAGAAAATACTTCAATACCAGGAAATATGCAAATAGGAATTAAGAGGCCTCTGTGTTACTAGAAAATGTCACTGAACTGGGAAGAAAAAGCAAATTTTCAGATGAAGTTTCCTTGCTTGGGGATGAACAGGACTAACACTGTTTTTTTCCCCAGTGATGGTTAAAATACCTCCATGGTTTCTATTTGCTTGCTGGTGTTGTGCTAAAAACATGTTATTTTTATTTGATTCCAGCCAATATATAGCTCAATTGAATGTTGTTATTCACATCAGAAAGCTGCCCTCTACCAAGTGTTTTACAGACACTTGACATCTGCCAAATTCACAGCATCCAAATGTATTTTTAATGTTACAAATAGGGCTGTGGTCATGATGCTGAGAATTTAATGCTCCTGGCCTGGTCCCTGCTCTTGAATACCGAGTGTTAATGCTTCTTTCATTTGCTGCCACACTTACAGCCCAGATCAATGAAAATCTAGACCACGACTAAAAATAAGCTCCCATCCCCAATTCTCCGAGGAGCCTCAGCTGTGGGGATTTCAAAGAAACCCTCACACACTGGAACCAGCCTCACAATTTCTGCTGCTGAAACCTCATACAAACGAGTCCCTCCAGACTGAGGAAGGGTGGAAATACACTTTGATTCTCAGATTGATTTCATTTCAGAGAAAACCCTTTGAGTTTTACAGCCAGGGGTAAACCACTGCAGCTGAAACCTGGGCTTGTCTCAGCACAGGACAGTGCCAGCTGATTTCCCTGAGCAGATGAAACCTGAAGGGCTCATCACCCTGGGGTTTGATTTTAGCAGATTTCTACCCTGGGAGTTCAGCAAATAGTACATAACTACTACAATTGTCACTGTGGAAGAGAGTTTTGTGTCATCAGCTCCAATCCCAAGCACTCAGGCTGCACAGGACACTTTATATCAGCAGATTACATCCGACACTGCACGAAGCTTAAAATTGCTGTAACTGCCCCTTCACTTAACCCCAAATCGTGCTTGGAAATCAAACCCCACGTTCTCAACAGCTGCACAAACACTGACAGACACACAGGGTGAAGTGAGAGGTGATTTCCAGGTAGTTCTGGCTAAAACCTTACAGCTTAACTCCTGAGCTGCATCCCTGGGCTGGTCCAGCACCTCTCTGAGCTGTCTGTTTTTACTGCAGCACCCAGCCCTGCCCATTGGGTGCCTGCACCACCTCGGTTTTTACTGCAGCACCCAGCCCTGCACAGGGGTGTCTGCACCACGAGAAAGGTGCTGATGTGCTGTGACAGAGGTTTGAGATGTGCTGTGACAGAGGTTTTGAGTGGTTTTGCTCCAGTGAGTGATTTTACACGGGTTTTACGGTCACGCACCTGATCCACACCAGAGCTGTGTGGCCACTTAAATGCTAATTGTGGGAGTTGCACAACCTAAAAGCTAAAAAGCCTCTGGAGCTTCATCAGGCTTGAAGCCTCACGGTTCAGCTTCATCATCACCTCGTGGCAGGTTACTGCAGCTTCATCAGGCAGCAGGTGAGCAGCCACAGCCTTGCCCCACGCCCAACATCAAACACTATCATCACGCAGCAAGAACTCCCCGTGCAGACACTCATTATTCTCTTTATCTATTTCAGAAGAGCCAAGCTGTGAGTCTCTGTCGACACCCTGATTGCAGGTGTTTGCTGCACCTCCCTGTGCCCAGGACACGCCTTGTCCTGCAGGGCCTTGGATAACCCAGTGCCCCTGGCAGTGCTGCTCACCCTCACTCCATCCTGGAGCTGCCTGGGTCTGTTTGATCTGAGGGGAAACATAATTAAATTCACTTGGGAAGTCTGTANCCCCGTGCAGACACTCATTATTCTCTTTATCTATTTCAGAAGAGCCAAGCTGTGAGTCTCTGTCGACACCCTGATTGCAGGTGTTTGCTGCACCTCCCTGTGCCCAGGACACGCCTTGTCCTGCAGGGCCTTGGATAACCCAGTGCCCCTGGCAGTGCTGCTCACCCTCACTCCATCCTGGAGCTGCCTGGGTCTGATCTGAGGGGAGGCACAATTAAATTTGCTTGGGAAGTCTGTAAATGACTGAGGGACTCCAGGTGATTTGTGTGCTGATGTGTTTGCACGCTGCAGTCGGTGATATCTGCAATATCACAGCCACATCTGCAATATCACAGCCACATCTGCAATATCACAGCCACATCTGCAATATCAGAGCTTGACTTCTGTGGGGGGGTTAAGTTTAGCAACCACTTGAATTACATCACATTTTGCAAGGTGAATTCCTATCCATGTTCATATGCAGGTTTGGGTTGGGGTAGAGTTAATTTTTGTCACAAGTATGGGGCTCTTTCTCTGCCCCAGCCAAAAGCAGCACAGGTTAAGACTTTAAAGGGAAATATAAATGGGAGGAAAGGACAACCACACCAGGAACCCTGCAAGTAGGGATTTCCAAGTGGAAATGCTGTCAGTTTACCTGCTATAAGCATGGAAGCAACACAGCTGGAATAAACATGCCCACACACCAAAAATGAGACAATAACATAAAAAAACTACAAAAAAAAGGGGGAAAAAAAATTTTAAATATCCACAGTGAGACACAATCTCCCCTCTGTTGGAATTCTATTTTCAGGCTGGGTTTCTTGCTTTGTTGGCATCAAACCCACACTTGAATGGACACAGTGCAGCTTGCACTGCCTTCAACACCACCAACACCAGCACCTGCCTCTTGCCAGCACAAACACAACCCCACTCCCAGCCTCAGGCTGCAGGGCAGGAACAACCCCACTGAAGCACAAGGTCAAGCTCAGACTTGCTCCTGCCTTGCAGCAGATGGCAAAAGTTCTGCCAGAATGAGAATAAACAGCACCATTTCTTCCTGGCATGGCATTCACCTGCAACCCTGTTCACTGAACGTGTTCTGGGCTAGAAAAAGCTCAGTGTCTCTACAAGGGAAGGACGTTGTCCAACTGTCACAATTCACTAGGGAAATGACTCTGAATGAAACTCAATTCTGATTTATTTTGGCAGCTCGGCTCCTGCTTATTATTCATGGGTTACAAAAGAATATTATGGGAGTTTAATCACTCATCTGGAGCCTTACAGAATCCGTGGCACGACTTTTCATAAAATATATAAAGTCACGCAGCTTAAAACGCCATATTTAACCCCAATCCATTCACCACCTTAAAAGGCATTGAAATCTAACACAAGTCACATTTCATATGCTCACATTTCAGAATAATGACCCATTCATAAAAAAAAATCCAGGAGATAAAGCTTAGCCAGGCAGGATAGAATGAATATAACTGAAAGATGGTGCTTACAACATCAGGGACTGTGAAACCAAACAGTCCCCAAATACTACAGAGACTTAGGTTTAATTAGTTATTAAGAGTTTATGACAGGCAGTGCTGTCCCAACAGCAGGGGCACATCAACACCTTTCACGTGAGCCAAACCTGGGCACTGTGGCTGAGGAAGCAGCACTGGGATTTGAGAGGAAGCAGCACTGGAATTTGATGGCTGGAAGTGAGCATGTGTTTAAATAAATAAATGAATGGCAGAAAAGTGCCCAGGGTAGGAGATCTGCAGGCACTGACTGCCTCAGCTCAGCATGGAACAGGACCTGCAGTCAGAAAAGCCACCTGCACACAAGGAGGTGGAGGTAAAGGAGAGAGGCTGAAGCAACAGTGCTGTTTATTAAGCAGGTTTGTGCAAACAGAGCACAAAGCCACCTCCCTGCCTGCCAGGCTGACACTGCCTGTACCCAGCCCTCGCAGAGCTGGAGGGGACAAGCCACTGACTGTGGTGACACCACCCACCAGCTGCCCTGGGGCTCAGGACACTGCTCAGAAAAGCAGCAGAGGAACCCACTCCCACTGGCCTCAGCCATGTGCAGCACCTGCATCCCTCTCTTCTTCTGCTCACTGTCCATCTTCACCTCCTCCTTCCTCCCTCTATTGATTCTGCAAAGTGTTTCCTGATCTCTGGTTAAAGAAAAGAAAAACCACAGGAGTGTTTCACGTGCTTCCAGCTCTGACCTCGTCAAACCCACAACCTGTGGGCACTTTTCTCTGCCAGACACAGCCTCCTCCTTCCACAGGCTTCAACACTGCCAGACACTGCAGCACACCCAGGGCAGGGCAGGCACTCGGAGTCTCCCCACAGCTGCAGAGCCCAGATGTTCATTTCCAGATGTTCATTTCCATGCCAGGAGAAAGGACAGCCCTGGCTGACCAAAGGATGGGATGGCCAATTGAACTGTCTGGGCTCAGGCTGGGCAGCAAGGATATATTTGTATTATTTGACCACAGCAGCTGCCATCCCTTTTCTTGTACTGCTGGAATTGTGAGAAAGAAAATACATATCACTGTTTTCATGCAGCAAAACAAAGAAGGAGCCAACCAAAGCAACCCAAGTTATCAGCCAGTATCTTCAGCCATGAGAAACATCCAAAGCTTTTCCCAGCCCAGGCACATCCATTCTCTCCTCTAGTTAACACTTAACTTTGTTCTAGCACTAATTGAGCCAGACCCTAATGGAGTCAGATACATTAAGCAATAAACCCCATTTTTCTTTGAAACATGGCCCTTGTTTGATGCAACTTCAGTCATTTATGTGCATTGTGTGCACAGGGCAGGAAGGGAAAGATGGACCAGAGATAACAGAAAGGAGTTTGTTGGGTTTCAGATTCAAACTATCAAGCCACAAATTCATTTGGGATCCTGGGACTCCTCTGGGGCTCTTGATTCTTTCCAAAATGGATTTCAGCTGAAGCTACCTCAGCTTTACCCACCCAGGCACCTCATCCTGGTTGCACAGGCGCTGTCAAGGGTTAAACCAGCAGCAAAAGCAGAGGCTACTCACTACAAGGACAAAAGCCTGATAGGTGAAGCAGCTTCAGCCAAACAACCAGTAAAGGCATGTCAGCAACTGTCAAAAAAATTACAGCCAGTCCATGCAGAAGCCCCAGCAATAAACACAGCTGAGGAGGGACACACCAAACCCTACAGAGCGAGTTAAACGCTCACTGGAAAAATCTATGGGAACTTTTTATACTACACCCTAGGGCAGAGAGGAAATCATGCCACAACTGGACTGCAGCTCTCAGCAAGGTCAGCCCACACTCCAGTTCAGCAGCTCTGAGAGGGAAAAAAAAAAAGCCTCACAGAGGAAAAATCGCATAGCACTGGCTCCCTAGAAACTGTTACAACTGAACCGCGGCAGCTCCTGCATTCCCAGCCTCTCCCAAGGCATCCAAAATAGTCCAAGTCTGGGACTCCCAAGGAAAATTTTGTTACGCCCTACAGAGGAATGTTCCACCCACGGCTGTTGTTTCCTCCCCTAAAAGGATCATTAGTGAGATAATTTCTGAGGTTCAGGGCATTGTCTGCAGATTTCACTGAAATATCGCACCAGGAAGGGGAAGCCAAACGAGCCAGACTATTTTAAGGCTTTTTGCATTTGGAGGAAATTCTAGGGCAAAATTTCAAAAAGGCAGATGCTTTGAACTGGGAAACGTTATGCTTTGTGGAGAAGGGAGCATTCCTGTCTTTAGAGCTGCTTAAATAACTCTTTTGGGGCCACATCTATTTGCTGGCCTTTATTTTTAGACTCAGAATCTGGTTTTTCAGACACCTCGCTGCTAATTTATACACACACGTGGACGTGAGCAGCACTGCTTGGGGAACAGTTCAAAAGCTGACAGACTATAAAAAGCTACTCTAACATGAAAATTTCTTGCTGAAGTGCCTTCTCACAGCTACAACTCCCCTCAAAGCCCTGCCCCATCATCTCAGTGGGCAGGGGGGCACAGAAGTGTTATCCCAAACATTATCCCAGCCCAGACAGGAGAGGAGATTCCATCCCAGGGAGCACAGCAGCTGGATCTGCAATTAGGATTTTGGACTTCCTATCCCTAAGGCCTCCTTTTCCTTAAGCAGCACAGAGAGCACATTTCCATAGCTGCACACCCCATATTCCCCACTGGGAATCCAGACTGGGATTTGGATCCCTCTGCCTGGGACAGTAACAAGCAGCACTGCCCGGGTTTGTCTCCGCTGGCAGCGCTCCCTCGCCATCAGTTATCGGCAAAACGTTATCCTGCTCTCAAAAGCAAGGCTGGGCTCCCCTCTCCTGGACAGCTGGGAAGGTGCAGCTCTCAACAAGGCTCCTCCACAAGACAGGGAAAGCCCATTGCTGGGCTCTGCTGGTAAATAACCCCTTCTCCTCCAAAAAAACCCAAGCTGCCAAGGCTGATAACCTCAGCTTGTCTTCTACGAACCTGCCTGGATCACTGGTGTCTAAAAAAGAGACTGGGGAGGTTGATGATAAACCCCAGGAACTTGGGCAGCACTTGAATCAAGTGCCTGCACAAGATTCCCAACCATTTTTTGGGGCAGCTCTGGCTGACAGGAGATGGGAAAGCCAAGGCTGAGCTTTCCAGGTGCTCCCTCACCTGCAAGAGCAGCACGGACAGCTGAGGGCAGGGGCTCAGCACAGAACCCCCTCCCGGCTTGCTTTGACTTAAACAACTCTTTTTTTCCTTCTGTCACTGCATCCAAGGTTTGTATTTCCTTTGGAAGGAAGTCAGAGACTGAAAGGATGTTTATTCAAACTCTTATTTACCCCTCAGACAAGGACATCTCCAACACAACGCACTCAGGCAACGCTGGCAAGCGCTGGCCGCAGTTTCAGGGGTTGTTAGGAGAGAATGTGACTGAAGGGAAGAGGTTTTTGCAAAACACCTTTCAGGCCCAATCCTGCAGTTAAATACACAGGATCCTGAGCTCCCACTGAAATTCAAGCAGCTACAAAATCAGAGTTCAGATGCACTTTTATCTACGGCATAGGCTTTCAAAGAAACGATGGATTGCAGTGTTCCTCTTGGATCTCCGTGTGTCAAGGGATGGAAATCAAAAGACAGGAATTTTCCATAAATTTCTGGCTTTTGCAAAAGCCAGCCTGCTGCAAGTACTGTGCACTACAGGCTGTAGACATCTCTTATGGCAAGAGTTACAAATGGAAGAAGATTTAGAGATTAAACTTATTGATGTGGCTGCTTTCAAGCTTTGTTTCAAACCTCTTGCAAAAGCTGGTTGCCAGCTGCTCCCTTACTAATCAAGGGTGGTTTGCAGTTGTGGTTATGATGATAAAATGCAATAATGATCTTCATCCTGGGCTGCCTAAGGGAGAGGCTCACAGGGTGACACTATCCATCCATGTGGATGTGTCAATCCAATTCTGCAGGGAAATAATGGTCTTGAGGATACAAGTTTCCCACAAATTTACTAAGAATGTAAGATCAGTAGAAGGAAGAACTTAATTTTGCTGCGGGACCAAATTACCAGGAAAACTAAATAAGGAAAACAGCAGCACCAACTCCCTTCCAAGCACAGAACTGATTTGCCTTAACAGCACCTTGTTTTCAGTTGTTTCAAAACAATTTCTTACCATGCATTGGAAAATAAAACCCTTCCTCTCCAAGTGGGAGAAGTCAGGCCTTTTGCTCAATAAAAACATTTCCAAGTGTCCTTGATTCCCCTGAGAATATGCTGGCAAAACAAAGGCACTTTTCAGCACAGGAACAGGCAGCTGAAGCTGCAAAACAAGGTTTTCACCCCCACAATCTGCTATCAACAGGGTGGTCATGTGAAAAGGGCTGCCTCACTCCCCCACACAGCGCCCAGGACACTCAGGGGACACAGTGCAGGGGTGACAGGAACAGCAAATGCTTCTCCTAGGTTTCCTCTGATTCTGGGGTGACAAATCCTGCCACTCCAGCAGTTTGGTTCCAGCAATTCACATAAAAAAATGCAGATCCAGGTGTGAAATGATGGGCTTGGATTAGAAACATAGAAAGAAAAAAAGCTCACAGCATTTCAGAATCAAACTATTTTTCTTCCCAGAGAAGTAACACTTTAAATAATTGAATGGTTTCAGTATTTGTTAGGATCTCAAAGTCAGAAACAACAGTCGTGCTCCTGGGAGATTGTCTGGCCTCAGCCCATGCAACTGCAAGCTCTGGCCTCTGTTTTAAAGTTTGCTTCTACCTTGCAAAGCAGCAAAATGAGGGAAAACAGGAAAATCCACAGCTAAATACAGGAATATTTGTGATTAACTGCAGCTCCAGGCCACTTGAAATACATCCTGCATGGACACACAAGTGCACACCTGAAGGTTTTTACTCAGCCAGGAGTTTAACAACCAAACTAAAGGAAGGGCAGCACAGACAGCTCCACCCTCCTGGTGCTCCAGAGCAGGACACTGTGCAGGTCCATCTGTACATGCCTTGGAGAACTTCAAAGGGAGGGAAGAGTGAGAAAGCACAGACCCAGGACAAAGCTCTGAACAAAGCTTGCCAATCTCCACAGCACAGAAACGCTCCTGTTATCCCACAGGCCATGGCACTGCTTGTGCTCATCCTTTTCTCCGAGTCCTGAGGCACTCCAGGCAATTCTCACCCACAGCTCTTCTCAATCCCACTCTTTTGTGGTCTTCTCAGAGGATTTGTCCTCTCAAATGGGCCCAAAAGGCTACAACAGCACCAGCTTTCCAATCACAAACTCTCCAAGTACTGCACCAGTTTCCACTCCCTCCTCAATGTCTGTAATTGCCTCCCCACTTGATTTCTTGTCTCATTCCTGCACAGTAATTACAGGCAGCACCACTCCCAGGTAAACCACATCCCAAGCACATCCTCAGTTTAATAGCAATACTCAGACATCCATGATTAAACTACTTCTGCTAGGAGAGGTGAGCATCTCTCATGTTTTTCTAAATCACAGGTCAAATAATCACTCGAGGTCACAGGCTCTGTGGCAGAAATAGGATTAGAAATAGATACCAATTGCTGTGACAGAAAGAAATGGAAAATAAACACTCACTACCCCATGCCAGTCTTAAGTCTGGTATTAAAAAGTCCCTGAGGAACTTGACTGATGGTTCAAGGTTCAATGTTCCTGCTCTAAAACAGGACAGGAAATAGAACCAGGCCAGGTGACACCTCAAAACCAGCTGACACAGGGGCCAGGCTGAGCACTCACAACCCCTGCAGCCAGGGCTGTGCTCACCAACTCTGTACTCCCAGCAAACACATCTGCCAGGCAAACAACACCTGAAAACCTGAGGGCTGAACAGGAGCTGCAAGAGGAAGTGGCAGCCAGAGATCAGCACAGTGAGCAACAACTCGGGACAGCTCAGCACACAACTCAGTGAAAAGGACAAACAGCCTTGTATTGATCCCTAGCCAGGATCAAATGCACCTATTCAGGGCTGCTCGTTGTATCACCAGCTTCAGAGTGGCACACAGGGCCCCTGCTTTTGATCTTTAAATCAATTCCTCATTCACCTCCCTTCAGAGGCTGAGGGGAAGGCAGCTCGTCGGTGTAAGAGGCACAGAAACATCTCAGTAACAGCAGCAGCGGGGTTTTGCCTGCCAGAGCCATTCCTCAGCGTGGTATCCCAAGCTGAGAACATTCCTGCCATTCCTGGCTGCACGTACCTGCCTGCCATCCTGTCCCACGTTGGTCTGACCCCTCACCACAGTTCGAATGTTGTCATCCAACCTCCTGCAGGGAAGAGCCCAGAGTGTCAAAGCCACTCTTCAAATGCCTGACCCAAACAACTGGGGCAATCCTGAGAACCAATTTAAAATAAAAAAGCTGATGCTAGACTCACTGCTTCCCCCCTCTCTGTTCAATGTCACTATCTTGCATAATTTAGAAGTCCTGTTGCAGAAATAAAAATCCATTTCCTAATTTAAGCAGGGTTTCTTGAATTCCTGTTCCCTGAAGCAATATTGTCAGCTCTCCCTTGTCTGTTGGCATTTCAACTTCCGACATGTTGAAGTGCTCTCTCAACCCTTTCATGTTGGCAATATCAGCCAGCACAGAAAATTTAAGTATTTCATGCACACTTGTGTTTATTTTGTACTTTTAGGACCAATGATGACAATTCAAAAATACATAATGAGTTTTTACAATTGATATTCTGGCCCCACAAACAATAAATTCTTGGCAATTGAGTCTTTTGGGTAGTTTGCTCTCTCAGCCTTCAAACTGTACTAAAATTAGGTATTTTTTGATTCTTAGTTTTGATTTTAGTTGTTTTTCAAAGCTGCACTTTGCAACCCATCAGCTTAAACAACCTGAAGGGCAAATAATAGAGGTGAAATATAAAATATTGTAATAATTGTCTCTGTGCCACTATTAGACTCCAGGCTGATCCTGTCCATGCATTTTAAGCAAACTAAATCCTGTCAGCTGTAGCACAAAGGCTGCATTTATGAAGCCTTGCTGACAACCAGACCAGGCCACCTGAGATGCAATGAAATGGAGAAATATTTACCTTATTTTCAGTCTGATTTTGTTCACGACTTCATCGATGTTTGCCAAAGACTGGAAGATTAAAAAACAAAATCAGAGAGAAGTGAAATGGTGAATGTTTTACAGAGGAATCTGTCAGCTGTGATCCCACCCACTTCATCACACAGGGCACCTGAGGAAGAGGAGAGCAATGGCTCTGTTTCACAGGTGAAGGAACTGAGATAAAACAACTCAGCTGCTCCTCTGTCACATCATAAAGAGCAGAAAAAGACAGCTCAGGGCTTCCTCCATCCCTGAGCTCTGAGGGAATGTTTTTGTCAGCAAAACTGTGTGACAGTGACCTCCAGTGGGCAGTGGGGATGGGGACAGAGCCTTTGCCTTTGGGTTGAGACCCCCCTGCAGAGCCCAGGCACGCAGAAAATAGGCTGGAAGGAGATGCAGCTCCTCACTGCTGGGGAAACAGCTCCTCACTGCTGGCAAAGGGAAAAAAGCCAAGCCAAGAGCTGCAAGCCAAAACCACCAGTGCTGCAGAGGATCCCAGACACGGTAAACGTTGGAGCAGCCTCACAACACAAACTTCAGCTGCAGAAACATCTCTGTTTTTGCAAGAGGTTAATCCAAAACTCCCCCTGGGGCTGAAGTTGGGAACACAAAGCACGGATGTGGGCCCACAGCAATCTCATTCTTTAAATCTCAAAAGAAACAACAGGGCTCAAAGTCTCCTGTGACACTGTACAGGCAACACCTGCCTGATTTGGCTGAAAACCCCAGGAGCTCACCCATGATTGATACATGGCAAGTTATGAAATTTACTCCATCCACACAGAAAACTGATTTATTTCTACAGATCAAAGCAGGGCTTTAACTGCAGCAAGCACTTTGGGTGGGAAGAGACCACATGATGACAGCAAACCCTGTGAGATGCAAATTTAAGAAGTGATTATTGTTATAGCTTTATTTCCTGTGCCAGTGTTTAAAGGAAAAGGCTTTGGTACAGGTTTAAACACTACTTTGGTCATTTGCTATCAGGTTATGCTCATAGTGAAGAGTGAAAGTAAAATCTGATAGCAAAAAGTGTGGAAGTAAAGTCTGAGAGTACTTGGAGCATCACTTACTTGCTCAGTGGGGAAGAGAGCATTAATATACTCCACAGCATTGAAATCTGCTCTGTCCAGTGGATCTTGGCTGGGAAATACCTGGAGAGAGGGAGGAAAACAAACACTGTCAACGACCTCCAGTAATTTCTGTAACTTTACACAGTTTCTACTACTTTTAATTCCTTCAGCACCCACTTCCAGTTGTGTTTCACAGCAAGTGGCCAGGCTCTGCCCAGGAGCAGAGCAGCCACGTGCTCTGCAGGGCTCTGACCTCCCAAAATCCCTGTGGATATCAGCCTGGATGAACACAGATAACTCACACACACGATTCCAATACAGCCCTGGCACGATCCATCCAGGAATTCCCAAGACACGTGAGCCATTAATCATGTATCCCAAACCATCCTGATGCTTCTGCTGCTGCCTGGGAACAAACTGAGGTTGTGCCCTGCTGTTGGCAAGAGCTTTGCCAGGCCCCTGGTGACAGACAGAGGGTTTGCTTTCCACAGCCGTGTAATAGGAACCAGCTTGGATGAAGGAGTGGTTGTACAAGCCCTCTGGAGACTTGGGTTTGCCACTTTTCACAGAAGAGGGAGAGGAAACACAATCTGCTGAATGATTTGGGAAAGGGGAGAGAGCAGCTGTGGTGCAAACAGATCTCATCTCTCCTCAGAAGTCCAAACAACACCAACACGACTGCCAAGCTTTGCTTTTTTTCCCTCCTCTGCTACCACACTGAAGCTGTGGATGTCCCACACCTGGAAGGGTTCAAGGCCAGCTTGGATGCGGCTTGGAGCAACCTGGGATGGTGGAAGGTATGGAAGGAATGAGGTGGTCCTTAAGGCCCCTTCCAACCCAGACCATTCCACGATTCTGATATTTGTTCCATACTTACAGAGCCATCAGCTCTGCACTCCGTGGCCAGACCCCACCTGGCCAAAGCAGAGCTGACCCCACAGCACTCCCCAGCTCACTGAAAGCCTTCTCACCTGGGCACATCAAGCACTGATCCTGTTTTACGTATTTTGCACTGTAAACCCAGTGATTTTGTGAGATAAAAGCAAATTCTGCCTGAACCAGCCCTCCTGGGCAGCTTTCCCAGTCACTCCTGAGGCCGAGGAGAAGCAGGCAGCAGTTAAACACGCGTGAGGTCGTGGTGAGTGAGGGAAATGCTCTGACATCACCCCATTGTCAGAGCACAACTGCGGCATCACACCCAGCCCGTCCTGCTCACAGCTCACACTCAATTAATCCCCACAAAACCCCAAATCTCCACAAGTATTAAGAGCAGATGAAACAAGAGGCGAGATGCGAAGATAAAAGCCGGTCAGGAACTCCACTCAAAGCGCAGATAGAGATCAGCGCTGCAGGCAGCTGGAGCAGCTGCAGGAGCTGTAACTCCCAGGAGTTTGTCACAACCTATTAATCAGAAATGCTACCCCGGGTTTGGTGGGGCACCAGTTCTGCCTGTGCTCCCCCACCCCGCTTCCGGCAGGGCAGCTGAGCCAGCTCTGCTCATTTAACCTGAACTGGGCAGGTTCTGCCCAAAACTGGTTCAGGAACATCGAAAGGAACAACAGGATTACTGGGCTGAGAAGTGCCAGTGAGGAAGTTGGAAAGCAGCAGGTGGGTGTCATCCTCAACACCTCCCAGAGCTCAGGATGTGAATATTTTCCTACAGCTTTACTGCCTGTTAAAATAATTCAGCCAGGCATGTGGTGGATTCTCCACTGCTCAAAACCTCATAAGTGCAGAGGATTCTTCCTCTGGACAGGCTCTAGGTCCCCTTTAGAAGCTGCCATTTAATTCACCAGTTCCCAAGGTCTCCCCTTGCCCTTTGACAAGAGCCACCAAAAGTGACCAACAAACTCAAGAAAGCACAAAAACTTATTTGAGTGATGCTTTGTGAGACAGACACTGCTGCTGGCCAGACTTGTGCTACAGGGAAGAGCCCTGGAGATGGAAGGGCTGGCTGCAGGCAGCGCAGGCTCGGTCACAGAGGACAAGAGTTGTGGTTTTACCCTGGGTTCTCATGGGATTTTGATGGACTCCAAGTGCCACGAAGGGAGTTTCAGGAACACTGGAACACAGAATCAATCATAGAATACCCTGAGTTGCGGGGGACCCACAGGGATTATCCAGCCCAGCTCCTGGCCCTGCAGAGGCACCCCAACAATCCCAGCCTGGGCATCCCTGGGAGCGGTGTCCAAGGGCTCCTGGAGCTCTGGCAGCCTCGGGGCCGTGACATTCCCCTTGTGTATTCACCCAAAGCCGAACCAAGACATTTCGACTATCCTTATTTCAACCGAGCCACGGGCACTGGGCTGCGCTGGGCTGCTTTCCACACCACGTAACACGCCTGCAATTAGCGACACAGCCGCCGCAGCACCGCCAGCACGCCACGTCTGACAGCGACGGGGACACGACGAGCC
>VZTH01012022.1:0-10983 GCA_013397815.1 Aleadryas rufinucha
CCAGAGCAGCCCCGGGTGCCACCACAGCGCGACACAGCCCCCGGGGGTGATTCGGGGAGGCCCAGCAGGTTCTGGGGTCGCTCACCCTCTCCCTCTCCTTGGCGTTGGCCGCCTGCCGCCGCTCCAGCACCTCGGCCGGGTCCCCGGTGGGCTCGTAGGCCCCGTGAGGGCCGCGCCGCAGGCGGGCGATGGCGGCCGGGCGGGGCAGGGGCCCGAAGCGCTGCCTCAGCAGCCCCTCCAGCACCTCGGGGGGCGGCGTGGGCTGCAGGACCCCCGGGACCCCTGAGGGCTCCGGGACTTCTGAGGGCTCCGGGACCCCTGAGGGCTGCAGGATCCCCGGGAGCCCTGAGGGCTGCGGGACCCCTGAGGGCTGCGGGACCCCTGAGGGCTGTGGGACCCTCGGGAGCCCTGAGGGCTGCGGGACCTCTGAAGCCTCCGGGAGCCCTGAGGGCTGTGGGACCCCCGGGGGCTCTGGGACCCCCGAGACCCCTGAGGGCTGGGAGACCCCCAGGGGCTCCAGTACCTCTGAGGGCTGGGGGACCCCCGAGACCCCTGAATGCTCCTCCAGGATCCCCAAAGGTTCCAAGACCCCTGAAGGCCCCAGGATGTCCGGCCACCCCTCAGCTCTGCTGGGCTCTCCCATCCCACAAAAGGCCCGAAGCTGAACCCGCTGAGCTGACGCTCAAAAAGGGGAGGAAATCGATTAAAAAAACGCCTTAAATATCCGGGAGCCCCAACGAGGCACAGGTGGGACCCGTGTGAGCCTGACGAGCTCCGGCCGTGCCTCAGTTTCCTCCCCCACCATGCCAGCCTGGTACCCACAAAGCGCTGAGCCCCCAAAAGGGCCCCCAAAACCACGCTGAGGGACATTTGGGGGCCTGGCACCACTGGGCACCTGGATTCACTGCAGAGGAGAAGCGTGTTGGTTTGAGAGGCCTCGCGTGCTCCTAAAAACGTGGGAAGCACTTTTGGGTGGGGAAAACAGAACCGTGAGGTTTGATACCACGAGGGCTGGCTCGGTAGGTGGCAGTGTTAGTCCCCGACGTGCTGCAAAACTCAGGGAGGCTGGGGAAAAAATGGTAAAACCTCCTTTTTTCCTCCAAAAAAGTCAGGTCACTTTGGGTTATCCACCATGGGGGGGGGGGAACCTCATCCCAGTCTCACCACCGGGATGGATTTCCCCTCCCCTCTGGTGTTTTCATGGGGAAAAGCCCTCCGAGGGGGCTCATCCTGGTTTTCCTGGGGGTTTGGGGGCTCCAGAAGGCAGTGAGTGCTCTGTGGTGATGTGTCCCCTGTGCAGGGTTGGGGCTGCCCTGCCTCAGTTTCCCCAGACCTGGAAGCACCTGCAGGGGCAGGAGACCATCCCCAGCTGCTCCGGGATGCTGGAAGTTCCTTCTGTGTCTGTAAGGAGAGTGAGGGTGCAGAGCAAATTGTAAAGAAACCCCTGAATGACCCTAAAATGAGCCTCAGAGGCACGTGGAAGTTAATCGAGGGTTTTTCTAAGAACTTAGAAAAACCCAATTTTCTTCTCTTTAATGCTCCGTAATGAGCTTCCCTATCCCGCAGCAGGCTCTGGATAATCCCATTATTCCTGCCCCGATCTGGGCATAATTCCGGTATCTCACAAATTAATCTGAGGGCAGGGAGGTGTAAAGTCACCCCAAAAATGGGTCTGTGCCCAGCTGCTCGTCTGGGTTCACCACTGGGACCATCTGGGGGGGCTGAACCCCCCAGCTGGGGTTTGTTCCTTCTCCGTGTTGGGAAAAGCTGGGAAATGCTCCGAGTTAAACGTAGGGGATTAAATATTGAGGGAAAACTGAGGGGTGGGGGGTGGAGAAGGGGCTGGTGGAAATGGGGTTTGTAGGGGTTGTGCCCTGAGGGGAAATGAGCAGAGTCAGTGGGGAAGGAATTGGGGATTGGGGTTATTTGGGGTCACAGTTACTGGGTGTGTCATGGTTATGTGGGATCACAGTTATTGGGGGTTAGGCTGTTTAGGGGTCACAGTTATTAGTGATCTCATTTTAGGGGTCATGGTTAATAGGGTTTGGGGTTATTAGGGGTCACAGTTGTTAGGGGTCATGGTTAATAGGGTTTGGGGTTATTAGGGGACACAGTTGTTAGGGGTCATGGTTAATAGGGTTTGGGGTTATTAGGGGTCACAGTTTTAGGGGTTACAATTATTAGCATTTGGGGTTAGTAGGGATCATGGTTTTTAGGGGTCACAGTTATTAGGGCCCACATTTTTAAGGGGTCACTATTTCTTGGGGTCACTGTTATTAGGGACATCATTTTCCAGGGGTTGTGTTTTTTAGGGTGACAGTTATGAGAGTGCAGGGTGATGAGGGGTCCTGGTTAGGGATGGGACCTTGGAAAAGGCTGAACTCCTGTGAAACACCATCCCAGCAACCCCGGGGGTGCTCTTTCGGGAATGCCCATTGGGAATGCTGCTTTCCAACCCCTCAGGCTCAGTTATCCCTCTCATTTTCCCTCTCTGAGCACGGACAGAGCAGGAACCAGTTCCCAACACCCCATCCCAGGATGCTCCCTAAATCCAGGTGTCTCCATCCCTTTGGGGTCACCCCATCCCACTCACCCCAACGCCAGTGATCCATCAAGGATCTGACATTTGCCGATACCAGGAGCCTGGAAAAACGACCCGTGGGTTTCCAGCTACTGTGGGGGGTGGCCTGGGAAGCTCAGGGAAGGGGGACAGTGCCAGGGCTAATCCGGGGCCAACCCAGCTGTTGGCACGGGATTAAACCCAATCCTTCCTGGCACGGTCCCAAACGTCTCGGAAGTGTCTGGTCCCTGCCAGAGCTGCCAGCCTCGTGCCGGCTCCGTGGTGCCCAGATCCCGGCCAAGAGTGGGGAGAGCGGGAGTAAAACGCTCCGAGGGGGTTCACGGAGCTGTGGCAACACCTCCGGCCACTTCCACCTCTCCATCCTCCTCCTCGTGCTGCCAAACACATCCCAAGACACCTGTGTTCTGTATCCTGGAATTTCCAGCATCGTTCATAGCTGCTCCCTGAGCTCTCCAGGGGTCGAGCCTGGGTCGGCACCAGGATCCCCATCCCGCTTCCAGCGGGTTCTGGGAGCCGGTGTAGGGAAATGTGGGAGAGCAGGCATCCATATGGACAGGGAGGCTCCTGGAAAACTTTATCCTGTCATTAAAATCATGGAATCCTCTCTCCTGCTGCTATCGGTGCTGCTGGTGACATCAGGACTGCATCTCCCAGGTGCCTTATCTTTGCCAAATATCCTGTGAGACACAGAGATCCCTCCTGGCTCAGTTTTCCCAGCTCATCCAGAAGTCTGAGGGGATATTTGTGAGGGAATTCCAGGGGCTGCGTTTGCCCCTAAATCCAGCCCTGGGGTTGATGCTGTAGGATCTGTGGCTGGGTAGGTTCCCAGTGCAGCCTCCTGGGGTCTGAGGGACTTCCTGGGGGACATCCCAGGGCCATCGCCGTCCTGCTGCATCCCAGGCACCCGCTCCTCCAACCCCTCCTTATAAAGGGATTATTTATCCCCCTTCTGTAACGAAGAGCAGGGGGTGGGGCGCTGGAGGGTGGGGATTGTCCCGGCCACCCACCGAGATTCCCGGGAGTCCCATGCCGGGAAGGGGCAGGTCTCACCCCCGCCGTGCCTGGATTATCCACGAGGCGGGAGGGACAATAAAGGGATTTATCGGCAGGGACGGCAGGGCCGTGGGGCTCGGCACCCTCAACCCCACCCGTTATTCCAGGGGGATATTAAACAACCCTGTCTTGGTTAAACCCAAATAGTGACTGAAATCCTGCTGGGAGTGGTGTGAGGGAGCTGGGGACAAGCAGCGATGCCCCAGCGCTCGTCTCCCACCACCCAGCGCTCGCGGTTCACTGATTCCCTCATTCCTGGAGATTCCCGGGAAGGGGATGGCGCAGCCGGGGGGCCGGGGCCGGTCCTGCCGTGCCGGCCGCGGTCGGAGCGGGATGAACAAAGGCGGCTCTGTCCGTCCCGGGTGAAGGAGCCTTTGTGCGAGCTGTGGGCGGCGAGGGAGGATCCCAGACTGCAGCAGCCGGAGTTTTCCCCGTCCGAGCGCAGCGGAATTTTTGGAGATAAAAGAAGTTTCCATTGGATGAAGGCGCTGCCAAAGCCCCGTCATGAAGCAGGTGGATGCGGGGACAGCTCGGGGTGGGGGTCTGGCTGTCCCAGGGTCCGGATGAGTCCCGGGCTGTCACCGACGGCCATGTGCCTTTGGGGATGGGATGAGGATGGGGTGGGATGGGTAGGGACAGGGGCTGGGGCTGGGGTTGGGACAGGAAAGGGATTGGGAATGAGATGGGACAGGAACCAGGACATTGTAAGGGTGGGGCAGGGATGGGGATGGGGATAGGACACGGGTGAGACAGGGACAGGGATCAGGACAGAGATGATGACAGGGACGGAGATGAGAATGAGGATGGGGATAGGGATGAGGACAGGGACAGGGATGAGGATGGGAATGGAGATGGCACAGGACCAGGATGGGGACAGGGATGGCATCAGGTATAGGGATGGGAATGGGGACAGAATGGGGATGAAATGGGAACAGGAACCAAGACAGGGATGGGGTCAGGGATGAGTAAGGGAAGAGGATAGGGACTAGGATTGAGATGGGGATAGTGACAGGGATGGAGAAGGGTTTGGGATTGAGATAGGGACCAGGATGGGGACAAGGATGGTGTCAGGGATGATGTCAGGGGTGGTGTCAGGGATGAAGACAAGGATGGCATGAGGTGGGGACAGGGATCAGGGTGGGGTTGAAGTGGGAACAGGAACCAAGACACAGATGGTGATGGCAGGGATGGGGATGGGAGCAGGTTTGAGATGGGGATGGGGATGAAGATGGAGATGGGGACAGGGCAGGAATGAGGATGGGCACGGGAATGGGATTGGGGCAGGGATGGGATAGGGACAGGGATCAGGATGGGGACAGGGATGGGTATGGGAATAGGATTGGGGCAGGAATCAGGATGGTGATAGGGGCAGGGATGAGAACGGGGATGGGACCAGGGCTGGAGCTCAGCTCTGCCTTGCTCCCCCAGCTCATGCAGCACCTGACCAAGGGCTGGGGCTCAACTCAGCACCTGGACTAAGATTTAGGTCTGTTCTTAACCTTTAGCCCATACAGGTGGTACCTAAGCCCAGCCTGGAGCCTGCTGTTCCCAAATCCGAGCTTTACCCCTTCTCTCAAGCCCGTCCCTCTCTGTGATGGGAAAACCTGGGGCTGCAGCTCCATCCTCCCCCTCCCTGACACCAGTTCCTGCCTTTCCCATCCCAGATAACCCTTCAGCACTGGCTGCTGGTGTTGCTGGGTCCTCCGAGCTGGATAATCTCTGTTAGAATTAATAAATTATTCAACCTTAACCCTCTTTGCCTGGCAGCTCCTCTCCAGCAGCAGGGAGAGGGGCCCTGCGTGCCCACTGTCACGTAGGGATGGACCCACGGAGCCACGGGGTGGGGGAGGAGCCAGGCTGCTCTTTTCCCCCTCTTTTATCCCCCATCCGGGTTTTTGGAATTCTCCAGGACTCTCAAAGCTCCTCGCAAGCACAGGAGCCGCCGCTGCTGCCACGGCAGATGCCGCAGATCCCAATTAAGCCCTTTGCAGGGTCGGATCCATGTGGGAGGCCACGTGTCCCTGTCCCACGTGTGCCCTCACACGCAACACACATTTGCACACGCATGATGGGTCTCCAGCAGGCTTGGGGCTGCACGGACTTGTTCCGCCTCAGGGCTCCCAGCCCCTCCAAACGCATCCATCCCTCCTCAGCAGGGGTTTTTCCATTTTATTTTCCCTCTCTGCGAAAAAGGAGAGAGGATTCCTCAGTAAAACTCTCTGCACTGAAATTTGGGCTGGGGGCAGGCGAGGTCACCCCCACAGGGACAGAGCAGTGCGGGGCTGATCCACGGTCTGGCTGCTCCTTACCGCCGCGCCAAGGGGTGCGGAACGGGGTACGCCCCTGTGGGGGTGCCAGTGTGGGGCAGAAGGAGCCCAGACCCTCCGCAGAGCATCTCATCCCAGACAGCTCCGTCATTCTCATCCCAAGGCTCCGGGATTACACCACTGCTGCTCAAATCCCGTCTTCATCCGCGCGGTGCCCAGCCAATGACCTCGGCGCTGGCACGCAGGGCCTTCCTCCGCAGGGATCAGAGATGATAAAGCCCTCCCAGCCCCGGCTCGGCGCGGCGAGGTCTCGGTCTCAGCCTCAGCAAACCACGGTGGATGCTCCGAGGATGGCATCCACGCACACAGAGAACGGGATGGACAGCGAAAGCTTCACCCAGGTAAGGGGATTTGCACCCCGGATTCAGGATTGTGGGGGAGTTTGTGCTCCTGGTACCTGGATGAGGATCTGCGGTGGATGTGGCACAAAGGGGTGAAAGGGGAGCAACTGTGGGTGCCAAGGGATCACGGGATGGGTGCTGGGGAATAACTGAGGGCAGGGTGGAGGGGAGTTGTATCTCAAATCTCCGGCCTCGACCAAGTGGGGTGATGTTGGAGCAAGGTGGGATGAAATATTTGGGGCGATTTTCTGCCTGTCAGAGTGAATTGGTGGAAATGTGACTGGGGGCTTTGAGCCGTGATCTTTCTGTCAGGGAGCGAGGGAGATGCTGCCTGTGGTGAGCGAGGATCCCGGGAGAGCCCATCTCTTCTCCTGTATCCCAGAGAGAGTGCTGGGCTGGACTTAGGAATTGTTCTGGACTTGAGTGACCTGGGGAGTTTCAGTCCTTCTCTGCCCACCAGCAGTGCCATGGCTTTCGGCTGGTATTTTGGAGGGGCAGGAGGTGGGTTCCCAGCCGCTCTCTCCCTCGTCAGCTCTTCCCTGTGCCTCACCCAGACCCCAAGGATGGGCTGGCAGGCACATCCATCTGCACGTGGCTTTGCCACACTGGCGTGGATGCTGGTCCCTGCCAGGACACCACAGGACTGAAGGGTGGGATTCTGTCACAGCTGTGCACCCGTGTCTTCCTTGAATCCGAGTTTTGGGCGATTTCCTCCAGTCGTGTGGGAAGGATTTCAGGGGGTCGGTGCGAGCTGGATGTGGCTGTGGCACGGGACCGTCGGGGTGGTTAATCCCGCTCGGGGATGAGACCCCTGGGACCCAGCTTGCTCACACCCCCAGCGCTGGGAGAAAGGATGAGGGTCCCATGGCAGAGGCGAGGGAAAACCCCTTGGCACTGAGCATTCCCTGCCCGGTCCCACTCGTGTCCCTGCTCCAGTTTGGTGGCAGCAGGGACGTGGCGTGTCCCATGCCGTGGGACGTGGAGGTGCCCACGGAAAGTGCCCCAGGAGAAACCTCCCCTTTCCGCTGCGATTGGGAAAGTGCCGCATGCGGGAGTTGCTCATCCAGGGCAGAGTGACTCAGGGTCCTGTGTCCTGACCGGGACTTTTGACCTCGGAGCTGTGCCAGGCTTTGTGGCACCTGGCACAGCCTCTCTGGGATGCAAGATGGTCCTCAGCTCTCCCTACATTTGGCCGTGCTGGCTTTTGGGGACACCTTCCTCCCTGCCACAGCTCCTGCCAGCTCCAGCATCCAGGCTTTAGGTACTGGACTGGGATGCTGGGGACCTTCCTGGGATGCTGGGGACAGTGTGGCTTCTGGGAATGGAAGGGGCCAGACATCTCCTCTCCCTGTGGTGTCACGGGGCTGATCCCGTGGAGCATCCGATGGATCAGGAGATGTTTGATGGAGCTGGCGGGCTCCTCTACAGCTGGATGAGCTGGCTCTGCCCTGAGGGAGGTCTGGGCAGGCCAATGTCATCTTCACGGTGTGGTGATTCGGGAGGCAGCAACAGGACACGCAGGGCAGGAGCTGGGAGTGGAGGGGGAAAACGAGATGTGCCCGTGTGGAGTGTCCCACTACAAATTCCCCCTGGGGAAGAGGGGGCTGCTTGGGGATGGAGATGATTCCAAGGTTGAGGGTCACCATGCCCAGTGGAGAGTGGCCACCATAGAGGGATAGTGGCCACAAGCAAGGAACAGTGACCATCACTGGAGGCAGATGGTTGTCACTGATAGAGAGTGACTGTCACTAATGGAGGGTGGCCAGCTCCACTCCAGGATGGCTGTCACCAGTCAAGGAGGATCATCAGCTGGATCAGGTGGCCATCACCCCCAGTCCTCTCCTGGCACAGGTCTCGTGACCCCCACGCCCACCCACTCACACCCATCTCTGGGTGCCGCTACCCAGCCAAACCCCCTTGGGAGCCCTCCTGTCCTGACTGGTGGCCTTGGTGGCTTTGAGGGTCACGCAGGGCTGGGGGAGCGAGGGAAGAGCCGGAGCAGTGTGTCGGTGACACGTGAAGATGCTAAAATTAGGTGGCTTCAGCTAATCTAATTTAATCTCCCCTTTTCCATCCATTCCAGAGGGATCAGCCTGGCGAGCGGGGTGGGAAGCCAGGCTGTGGGAGCTGGGGCGGCCCAGCCCAGGGACACCCAGCCCGACCCCCGGGGAATCCCTCTGGCTGTTTTGGGGAGGGGTGGCTCTGGGGGGTGACCTTGGGGTGCCGCTGGGGTTTGGGATGGGCTGGAAATCGCTCTGGCATTGTGAGATCTGCAGAGGAGCAGCAGTGGGATAGATGGATGGACGGACGGATGGATGGATTCCCACCGCCCCCAACGCGGGCAGGGCACAATCCTCCCCTCCCTCGCCCTTCGTGGAGCAGTTTGGGATGGGTGAGCCCCCTCCCTCTCCGCAGAGCTGGGGAAAGGCTGTTTCACCCAGCTCAGCCCAAGGTCACGCGCTCGTCCTGCGGCTGCCGAAGAAAGAAAAGTTCTCCGACCGGTTTTCTATTCCCGGCCCCGTGTGAGGGCTGGGTCCGGCCGAGTCCCAGGTTTCCGGTGCTTTGGGTGACAGGGCCAAGTCAATAACTGGTCACCGGTGTCATCCTGGTGCCGATGGGTTCGCGGGGATGTGCGTGTCCGTGTCCGTGTCCAATGAAACCGCGTTGGAAACTATGTGGAGCAGCGCTGGAGCGATGAATCACGGGGCAGGTGATCCCAGATGAGTCCGTGCCTCTCCTGGAGCTGCTCCAGCTCCAGGATCGTCCCAGCTGCTCCGTGCTTGGATGGTCTGGTTCCCAATTCCTCTATCCCCACCCATGCCTCAGTTTCCCTGGTATAAAAGTGGGAGGTGACCCTCAGCGGGTTCCAAACGGTCTCCTGGGGGTCCCCAGGAGCAGCAACACTCCATGGGGGGCTTTGCTCTGTGCTCTGGGTCAGGCTGGTCCCAGGGTTCTGGGAGGCTCCGTCCCTGCTCCGGCCGCTGGGCACGGCTCTTCCTCACGCTCCAACGTTGTTATTACTGCATCACCCGTCCTTGAGGAATCACATTAGAGAAATTAGAGCTGGTTGTAGCTCCAGTCCCTGCAATCAGCCGCTTCCTTTTCCTAAGGAACGCGGCATTAAATGCCGATAGATTATTACAAGCCCATGTGGGGCCAGGAAGCAGCTGGGATGCCTTGAAAAGATTTCCATTGGGAGCTTTATTCCATGAAAGGAGTTCCAAAACCAACTGAAAAACCTCAAATTAAAAAAAAAAAATTACTTTATTTAGAGGAACTGGTTGAGCAGAGCCCAGCTCCTCCTGTCTTTTCCCGACTAGGGTGTTATCTGGCAAATCAATGGAGTCTTGGGGAATATTTCCCGTGAATAAACTGATTTTGTGGGACAGAAGGATGAGACAGGTCCCTCATTTTGCGCAGGCAGTCGCTTCCTTCATCCAGCCAGGCCGGCAGCAGATGGGGAAGGCGGACAGATGTGTCCAGCTATTTTTAGGCTCAAACGCTGCTTTAATTTCAACTTAACCATGGAGAATTTGGCTCTTTAGAGTAAAAAAAAAAAAGCTGGATCAGAGGGTGAATTGAAATGTAGGGGCAGTGACAGAGATTAATGGAATATCCTGAGCTGGAAGAGATCCACAAGGATCATTGCGTCCAAATCCTAAAATGCATCAGGTCACGATCCAGGGATTTAACTGGAATGCCTGACAGATTCATGGTGGGTCCGGCGGGACTGGATCCCCCAGGAAAAGGTGTCTGGTAGCAGGATTGGCCCGGTTCTGGCTTTGGTTGCTTCTCCCCCTCTTTCCTTTGAAACGGAGTTACAATTCCTTGAGCAAAACCACCAAAATGATGTAAATGGCCACGTAGAAAGGGCTCTTGAGAGGGTGAAGGCAAGAAGAGCCGGAGCTGCTCCGAACTGGTTGGGAAAGCGGCGGGAGCGGGCAGACGGGTTGGGTAACTCCTGCCCCAGGGCTGCTGGGACCGGCTCTGCTGGGAGCGGGGAGCGGGAGCCGCTCCGGAGGGCCAGGACGTGCCGCGGCCCTCGTAGGGCTCTGGGCCACCAACGCCCGGCTGCGGCCCTCGGACTCCCGGACGGAGCCGGGATGGAGCTGGGATGGAGCTGGGATGGAGGCGAGGCGGAAGGCGGGGTGCTGGAGGCAGATCCCAGCGCCGGCGATGCTTCCGGACGATGCTTCCCGAGGTTTTCGGGGCGCAGCGGGCACCCCCCGCCGTCCGTGGCTGCGCACGGGGAGCGGGACACGCGGGAGCCGGAGCGAGCGCCACGGGCCGCGGGCTGATGGATGCGACCTGACGGGTGCGCAGGGCCGCGCACGTTCACACGCATGTGACAGCACCGGGCACACCGGGGCGGGAGCGGCGGCTGCGGGCACGGACACACGGGCTGCGGGCACACACGCGTGATGCACCCCCAGAGCACCCCAAGTACAGCCCCCCAGTAGACCCCCCACTGGTCACCCTCAGTGCACCCCAATGGACCTCCAAGACACCCCGCCCAGTGCACCCCCAACCCCTCATCGCAACCCCCTAGTGCACCCCCAGCCTCCAGTATCCCCCAATGCACCTCCAATGTAACCCCCCGGGGCACCCGCAGCCCCTCCAATGCACCCCCATGCACCTCCCCAATGCGTGACCCCCGTACACGCCCAAAACACCCTAATTC
>VZTH01012027.1:6196-17245 GCA_013397815.1 Aleadryas rufinucha
GGTTAGGGGTTCTTCTGTTTTGTTGCTGTTTTCTATCGCCGTATTTTTCTCCAGTTCCCTTTTTTGTCACCTCTTTGAATAGAACTAGACTGTCCTAAGTTTATTTTTTTTTAATTAAGGCAGGGATGCTAATTCACAGAATCATAAAAACATAGAATGGTTTAGGTTGGAAGGGACCTTAAAAACCATCTAGTTACAACTGCCCTGCCATGGGAAGGGACACCTTTCACTTCTCCAGTCTTCCTCTGCAGTTGGCACCACCACGGTCCCAAAAAAATCCCATGACACCTTAAGAGACTGGTGTAACACTGACAGGTCAAATTCCCTTTGGTTCCTCCTGCTGTCTGTGGTGGGAATTGAGTCACCTGGGTACCTTGCTGCCCAGTTCAGGCACCTGACTTCCAAGGAACCAAAGATGATGAGCTGGCTCCTGACTCCTGATGAGTGCTGTGCCCACTTTTGCTAGCCGTAACAGCAGTCTGTGAGCCCACCAGGCTCTGCATCCTCCAGTTGCAGGATAGATTTACCTATAACTTGAATCTCTTGACCATTTTTAAAAGATAGAAGATGTGAAATTTTGCAACAGCTGTTTGTGTTCATGCATAAAAATTAATCTTTAGCAAGGTTATTTGTAATCATGTTAATAACCTATTTATTCTAACTGTTCTTAGTATAGCATCATCACAAAAGCCTCTTGGTGTGCTCAGTGTGGAAAGTCAGTTGAGATGCTATAATGATGTCAAAATGAAATGCTGTCAGCGCAAATCCATAAAATGACATAACGGTGTCAGAAATGAAAGGGAATCATATCAGAGTGTGTTCCAGCACCACTCAAAAATTTGTGAGAGGAAAGGGTGCCACAATTGGGGGACAATGTTTGTTATGACAGAAATGCTCAAGCAGCTAAAAAGGGAAACTATGTTTGCCAGCCACATCACTTTTTAATCCAGCAGATTTATCAAGAAGTTGTGCTAATTTCCGCTATAAATATCTCAGTGAGCTGAACAGTGCTTTGTGTTGCAGAAAGTGGTTTTTAACTAGTTGCAACTCCAGACTTCTTCCGAAAGGGAATAGAAAGGTTCATTGCATTGTTTGTGTAAACAAACAGTCCTTTTTCTTTTGAAAGAAAGAGAAAGAAAACCAAAATGCTTCTTATCCAGTTATCCTACTTAAGGAAACTCACATCCCATGTCTCAAATACCATCCTAAAGAAAGGACTCTCTAGGCATCACAGGTAGGACAACTCTATCCCTATATCTATTTTTTCTGCTTTTTAATGGTTACAGGTGCCTAGAAATTCACACATCCCTTGAGGAAGGATCAGTGTTTTTCAGCTGTTCACCTCCCTACTCTGTAACATCATGCTTAGCAATAAAACCTGAGCCAAAAAAAGAAGGAGGGATGCAGAGCCAGTTTCCAAGGTGGCCAAGTTCAGCAACTGTCTTGGCATTGATCTGCCCATGGGAAGTGGTGGGTAGTTGCCTTTGCTTTGCTTGCTGTTTTTTCCTCTTTTCTTCACCAACTGAACTGCCTTTATATCAACTCAGGAGTTTTCTTGCTCTTTTTACTCTTCCTATTTCTTCTAGGTGGGGGAAGTAAGTGAGCAGCAGTGTGGGTACTGGAATGCTGGACAAGGCCTGCCCACTGGGGATGTGAACTGGCTGAGTTAAACACACACCTCCCAAGTTTTAGGAATAGCTTGTATTTACCTTATTAAGTTTGTGACACTGGTTGGTTGGTTGTTTGTTTTTTTTTTTTGCTAAGCTCTCTCATAACCAAAACTATTTTTAAACACTTCTCAAAGTCCTCTCTAAAGCCAGGTGCTGTGGAGGATGTAGTAAAGAGTGAAATAACACGCTGCAAGAGCAAGCAGCCAGCTTGTGTGCTGCAGCACAGACATAAAATTTCATCTGGTGGCTCTTATCCCTGCCTTAGCCAATGACTAAACTAGAGCACATGACGATAAGCTGAGAATTTGCAGAAGCTGGGTGCTGACCTGACTTGGCTTCTGGGGAAGCCCATGGTTTAGCTCCCCTGGCACCAGTGGGAGCAGCCTGGCTCCAAAACACTTTTGAGGTGATTTGCAGATGGTAATGAATTTGCCTTGACATTTGCTTAGACTGTGATGTTTGAGGTTTAATTATCTTCATTATTAAGAAGAGTTGTGTCACTTCTGTTTGGAGCATTCTGACTTCAGCTTCTCCTGAGATCACGCTACACTTGTCCCTGTGATTGAATACCTGTCCCTAGTGCCTGGAGTGCCACTCATGCCAGAGGATGGGTTTAACTAAGAGTCTGAAGGGTCAAACATTAAACTCGTGGGATATGTATACACAGAATAAAACCACCTTTATTTGCTGGTTCTTGGTGGCTGTCCTGGATTATATGCCCTTACAGAGCTAAATATTCAGACTGTGTTATACGTTGTGGGAGCCATGAGAGAGTCCCCTAAAGGGACAGACCCTGAGAGAATCTCTCCTGGGTTGGGGTAGGGCCCCCCGGGATTGTTTGTTCTGCCGTGCAGATGTGCCTCGGTTCCGTTTCCCTGGCTGGCCCGTTGGTTCCCCGCCCCTTTCCCCTGTGTGCCGGGGCCCCGCCTATGTCCCACCCCCCTGCCCAGAATGCTCTGCCCCACTCCTGGATAAAATCAAAGGGTTTGTACTGTTCGGGGCTTTCGTCATTGATTTTCAGCATGTAATAAACTCTGCTGCTGGAAATCTACAGGGGAGCCCTTCCCGTTTATACCACCCGTGTGTCGGGAAAGCCTGCTGGTGCCAAACCCCGGCATGGCCCCGACAATAGGTAGTCTGGAAAGTGCTTCTGATAGGTTATATTAGCTTACATTAGCATCCACTTGTATCCTAAACACTTGAGTGTGACCGTATTCTTGGTAGAAGTTCAGGGTTTCAGCCACACAGCTGTCCCATAATGTCTCTCCTAGGAGAGAGTGATCCAGCCTCAAGACACATCCAATCTTTCTTCATGTCAGCAGTGGAAGCTGAGGATACTGGCCTAGACTTGAAACCTGAATTTTATGTGGCTAAAATAGGGGAAGCTGCAAAGACCATGTTAATGAAGGTTACTGACCAGATTATGTCCAATGTTCATGGGCAGAACCTGCAAACAAGACAAAGGAGATTGCCTAAAATTTCAGCTGCTGAGAAGAACTTTTAGAATCACAGAATCATAGAATAGTTTGGATTGGAAGGGACCTTAAAGATCATTTAGTTCCAATCCCCCTGCCATGGGGAGGGACACCTTTCACTAGCCCAGGTTGCTCAGAGCTGCCTCCAGCCTGGCCTTGAGAACTTCCATGGATGGGCCAAGCCACAGCTTCTCTGGGCAACCTGTTCCAGTGCCTCACCACCCTTCCACTTTATGGAAGTAAAGAATTCCTTCCATATCTCTAACCTAAATGTCCCCTCTTTCAGTTTGAATGACTGCTCCTTGTCCTGTCACTACAGTTCCTGATGAAGAGTCCCTCTTTGGCTTCCCTGTAGGGCCCCTTCCCATACTGGAAGGTGCTGTGAGGTCTGTGCACAACCTTCTCTTCTCCAGGCTGAACAGCCCCAACTTTCTCAGCCTGTCTTCATAGGGGAGGTGCTCCAGTCCCCTTACCAACTTCATGGCCCTCCTTTTCTAAGTGCCTGTCTGCTGTCAGGGCTTACACTTCACTGGTCAGTGCTTGATTTAAACAAGAAGATAGGCTCTCATCACCTTTTTCAGCCAAGGTTGTTTTTTTACAAAAACTGTAAAATTGATTAGTCAGAAATATTCCATCACTAGATTTCTGAGGTTTTTATCTTCAGCTGTCCGTACTGAGAGAAAAAAAAAAAAAAAAACAAAATACTGAAAAGTCCACGTTGATGTTTTACACCACATTTTCATTCTGTGATTACAATATTTCTTTCATTTCCTTTATACAAAACAAAAGAACTGAAAGAAACACTCGAAGTTGAAATAAAATACTTCATTTCAGTCAGGAAAAATGTATGTTTTATGTGACCCAAAAATTTTGGCAGAATGTCTGATTTCTACAGCATTCAGAATAATTACTGAGTGGTAATTCAAAGTAAGTTTTTAAAGGATCCATCAAACTTTCCAGTGAAATAAAATCCTACCTAAAAATGTCTGAACTTTTTGAAAATTGGTTACGTCACATCAGAACCTAAAATTATCTGAACTTTTTGAAAAGTGGTTACATCATATTAGCGGTGGCTGAAAATCAGAAAGCAATATTAATAATTTCAAGTGAAAGATACTTTTCTGCAGTGTGTTTGCAACTTATTTCTTCTACAAAAATGGTGGTAAGAAAAATTTCAATTCAAGCAGATTAAAACTCTCCAGGAAATCTCTGAAGGTGCTGCTGATTTCAAATAAAACCATTTTTCAGATATTTGCCATTTTGACAATATTTTTTCATTTTACTAGGAATAGCTCATTAGGCTTTCATTTATGTAAAATATGCTCTCCTAAGTAGTAAAGAAAGTGGAAAATCATGATTCACATTGTGGTAAAATGGGGATATGTTTTAAACTTTTTCAATTAAAATTTTGATTTCTTCAAGAGAATTTGAATATTCTTTTCTTTGCCTCCTGCACGAACAGAATTTTCACTCAAAGGAATTATCCAAGATCTTATGTACATTCATATATTTTAAAAGTATGTCTATTGCTATGTCAAATGTGTCTCACTGGAAAAAGCTATTGACTTTTCCATTCTATTGCTTTAATTTTCCACTACTCGTGTGTTGGAATACTCCACGTAGGTGCTGTGTGTGCTTCTGATTATGCTGTGTTACACAGCAGGGAAACCTCTTGTCTCAGACTGGTTGCCTGGTTGAGAGAAAAAAAACACATTTAAGGTAGTAAACACAGCTGTGGAAGAAGTATTTTCTATTTCCTTGCTGTTTTGTTTTAATGTACTAAAAAGACATAATTACAGAAGTTTGCAAAAATGCCAAAGCGTAAAACACAATAGTAGTTTGGTCTATGTGCTTCTATGGTATGTCTGTATGTCTTCAGATGTAGCTTTAAACAGTCCAAGAAAATCTTTAGAAATGTCTTCTCTACTTTACACTCTGATTTGCCCTCATAAATAAAGTACAGAATTTTCAGGAAAAAAAAAGAATTTAAAAGTAATCTTGTAGTTACACTGGCATTAAGAAGTGTTCAAATCTTGTTCTTGCCATTTTTCATGCCTGCTTGAAGATTTGTGTTTCTATTGTTTCCTTTTTGACTCTGTACAAACACTTTAAAGATAGGAAATTTGCAGATCTATGAAAAAAAAAAAAAGAATAGAGGTTTTGTAAATCTAACCACCGCAACTTCATTTGAACAAAATGAAATCTGAGCTCCGAAAGAGGACAATGCCTTTTTTTTTCAGTTTGCAAAGAAATAGAGTAATGCAATCCTTTTTATTTCCTATTTAAATGAAGCTGAAGCATTTTCATCTGTGGCGTGTAAAGTCTGCTTTGCAAAGAATAAATTCAGAGCACACACATAAGTATTTGCCAAGAGCACTGGGTTTATATTGGTTGAGTAAACAGCACTATAATATTACAATTATAAAAACAAAATGTGCAGAAAAATGTGATTCTCACTCTTTTGTTAACACTCTATTAGTTTCTGAAGTCCTAGTGAGAAAAAATTAAATATGAAGCCCTCAGAAGGAGCTCTGCTCCATTCAAGCTGCAACATCACCAATTACTTCATGGTAAAAAAGGACTAGATTTGATAGAGATCCTTAAGCCAAACCCTGTGCACGAGCACCTGAAGCCATCTCCCCTGAAATCTTATGTAAAATAACACTAATGACATGCTGATCACTTCAGTCTGTGGAAGATTTCACCTTTTATATCACAGTGTGTAAGCAAACAGAGGGCTGCATAAAGTTCTTTTGACTGTGACTGGAAAGACTCACACTGGCACCAGCGCGCCTTTGGATGACACTGTACCATCCTTTCATTCCACCCACAACTATTATTTCGTTGCCCAGAATTGTTGTAATATGACTGCTTCCCTTCATAATCTCTGCATTTTATCTAGCGTCTTTTCCAAAGCCAGAGAGGATAATTGTCATCTTTTGTATAACACAGCAGAAAGGCTGAGCACAGGCTTAAGCGCAATGGCTTTCTCTACTCTCCAGTCTATCCATACCTTCTCTAGACTGCAGGCAAAGCTCGCTGAGGCAAAGAGCAACAGTAAGCAGGAGGAGGTTTTCTTAGCTGCCTAAATTCAGTAACAAATGCCAGAGGAAGGAAAGATTTTATGTCCAACCCATCACACAGTAGAGTCCTCCAGCAAAGTGGGATGGAGAGAGAACAGCTGAGGGCCAAGCACAGGTGCTGAAATGAATAGTGTAAGGCAGAAGCTACAGCTCTGTGGCTCCAGATATTGAACCAGGAGAGGGAACGTGGGCACACAAAACTTCCATCTACTCCCACTGAAGCCAATGGAGACCCAGGACATGGATCGTGGTGGTGGTTCATGTCAGGTGGGTTCCCCATGGACACCAGGGGAAAAGGAAGACGTGGCCATGCACACCTTGTTTTAAAGAGCTGTAGGGTTAACTGCTGTTCTTTCAAGTGATGAAAAGTCCCAAAGCCAGGCATCACCACGCACACACCATTTCTAATACCGAATAATTCCCAAATCAGGGTGATGTGACATTATTTGGCAGCATGTGAGGAAAAAGTGGAACTTTTTATGAAACTGACAAAAAGATTTGAAGACCAGAAGGGAACACAGCAATTATTTGCTCTGATTTCCTGCACAGCATGAGCCATACAACCTCGTTTGATCGTGTCTCCATCATTCTTCCATCTTCTGCTTGATCCAAAGATCTCACTTGGAAAAGGAGGCGTCTTCATGAAAAAGTGTGATGAGTCATGCAGAAGCCACCATGATCTTTTGGACTTTTTTTCAAAGATAATTTATGCTTTTTGAAAGAAGAAAGAAAAATTGTAAAACCTGTCTTATTTCTAATCCAAATGTATTTTCACTTAAATATCCTTAATGAAAATTCTTTTCCTTCTGTAGGTGTCCACCCAGGTGATACTTTTCCCCAAAATATGTGCCGGCATATTCAAAATCTGTCTCTGAAGAAAACCACCTTATTTCTCATTCCTAAACCAAGGCATTTTCTTAATAATAAAAGAACTAGCAGGCTTGCAGAAGCAAAAATAACACGGCCTCAAGTGCTATTTTTCAGTCACTGACTAGAGAACACTGTGATGAAGAAATCTTAGCTGAAGAAGAAAATAACCTCCATTTTTCCAATAAATTAAGGAATGTAAAATGAATCTTAATGCAGAGCATCTTGAAGTTTCTTGTGGCAGGCCCTCTTTCAAGGACAAAGATGTAATTCAAACATGGATACCAGAAAAAGAAAAGTCTTTTCCTCTATGCTTATAAATATGGTGGTGACCTTGCAGAGCCCCTTGAAGAGACAGCACTGACAACGCAGCCAGTGACATCCAACTTCCCTGCAGGGCTCTCACAGCTGCAGACTGGATTGTGAAAGACGAAGGAGAAGAAGATTCCCCTGTACTGCATAGGGAACTTTTAGGAGACCAAGTTTGAATTATGGTAGTGTATGTTTCAGTGAAGGACATAAAACCTAAGGCAGCAGATGAGATGAAATAATATAGCCCTGGAATTACATGGGGAAAGCCAAGCATATATTTACTTTAAAAATATTATTAAAAAGGCAAAGCTATAACTGAAGAACTGAACATAAAGTGGGTTTTATGGCAGATGCAAGTTATTAAGTCATTTTGTAGATATATTCTACTGCTAGCTAGAGTATATACTGTTGGTGAGTGCATATTGATAAACTTAATAAGTAAGGCCAGGCAGACAATGTAACAAATAAGCAATAGGGGTAGAACCAAATGACAAGAGATGTGCATTTGCCACTTTGATCTTTAACCTGCAAGGTGTCCTTGTCCCTTGTCCAGTGTCCCTTCTCATAGTCACTGCTCCCACCCTTTAATTGCTGTTGTTAATTTCTTCATGGATTTGTGTATGGTTTAACGCTGCCTGAGTCAAGCTGATTGCACAGCCATTAGCTAAGCAGGAGTTTTCGAGAGTTTTCCTAAGGCTGCCATCATCTGCAAATTCTTCAAGGTCTAAATTATAAAAGTTTGGCCGACCTCTGTAGGAAAACAACACATTAGATCACTATGAAAAGAGCAAAAGGAAAATTGCAAGCTTAATTCCTGAGATTTGTAAGTTAAAATCCACAAGGGCCTGGAGGTGGGCTTCCCTGAGCCCCTCAGCCAGCAGCCCTGCTGAAAACACACCAAAGGGCCTGAAGAGCTGTGCCTCACATTCTTTGGCCGATCATCTTTTAACAGGGATGTCAGAGATCTAGGAAAGCATTCCTGTGGCATTGGGATGCAAAGGGATTTATCTCACATCTGAAGTCCTGCAGAGAGGCAGCAACCCTGCTCCTATCTGAGAGGCCGACAAGTGAGTTACAGCTGAAGGAGATGTGACAGGCGAGAGAGAATAAGCAGAGTGAATGCCTGTGCTGGAGATGAATCAACCCTCTTCCTCGAGGAGCAACTGCCTTTGGCTACCCGGAGCTAAAAGCTACAGTAATAAATTTTAAGGCCTGAAAAGATCATTACAGTCATCCAGCCCAGCTGCCCACTCATCCAGGATGCTGAATTTCCTGAAGTCATTCGTGCCTGCCCCTCCTGCTGCCACAGCTGAGGTCCTTTCCTCCTCTGCTCTTGGTTGGAGGCCCTTCCCAGTATGTCACTGCCGTCACCATCTGCCATGCCAGACATCTGCAGTGCCCTCCCTGTGGCACCACTGCTGGGCAGCAAGGGCAGCTAGAGCAAATACTTTCCCTGTAGTGTTTCTGGCAAAGAGAGATTTTACATTCAGCTCTCCAGTGGTGCTGGCTCATGCTCTGCATCAGAGCAGCAGCTCCAGCAGCAGCTTTGCCCATGCAGCTCGAGATCCATGCTCAAGCATCTGTTATGGAAACTTGAGGTGACTGCACAGGGAGCCATGCTTCTGCAGCTCTCACTGCTGACCCAAACTGCAGATCTGGAGAGGGCTCCATCCACTTTGTGCCTTGGCTTTCTTGGAAACCACTGGGCCTCACATCAGTTGAAGTGCCTACAGCTACTGGAATAACAACACCCAGCTACCTGAGGAGCAGGCAGGTAGAACAACTCCATTGGGAGAAGTTGGGTTTTCTGATGATGGTTCTCTGCTGGTCTCCATGACCTTAGAAAGAGGCCAGTGTTACGTTGCAATGGAAGCAAATGGGCTGGAAACAGGAAAAAAAGACTAGGACAGGCTTTTCCTGAAACATCCTGCCCAGCCCAGAGCAGATCTCCATATTTGTTGAGATGGGTCACATCCATGTTCAGCCCATGAATGGAAGAATAATGTGAGTTCCCCATCTGCCCCATGAGCTCATGTGGACAGAGCTCCAAAAGGTAAAGGAATGGTCAAGTTCATTGAATATTTCCCTTTCTAGAGGAGCAGGCCATGACTGAGTTGGGACTGTGAGGCAATGCCTTGCCTTGGGAAGGTTGTGATGCATCAAAAAACAGCTAAGCAGCCCCTCAGCAACCCTGGAAGGCATGCCCTGAGAAAGGAGGGAAGGGGGGATGCAGGCAGGAGTCTTGCATCTCCAGGAATCTCTTAACATCGTCTTGTCACCCACCTTTGGTTCAGCCTGCTACAGCTGACCTTAGCAAGAATCCCTAGCTCCTCTCTTCACCCATATTGGTGCAATTTAGGGGAAGTAGGTGCAAATGTGCGCTTCTCATGTCAGCTCCTTGGCAACTAAAAGAGACAGTCACAGTTTGCCCTAAAAAGCAAATTCTAATTCCTTACATTGCATGTCATGGTTTTTATGTGCTGTGCAATGTACAGGCTGGACAAGCGAGGCCAGCAGAGCCTAGTCTGTGGCCAAGCCTGGCAGTGAGTCCATCAGCTATGGAAATGCCAGAGTGACAGGTTCGCTTCATTAACTGGAGGCCCAGCATTTCTTGGGCATGCACAAGAGACTGGAAGAGAAAACGCTGTTCCAGGGGTGGGAAATGACCAGAGCCCAGTGGATGCTTTTGGATGAAGGGCTAAAACAATGCCTGCACCACTGTTTGAGGGACCAGACAGGCTTTGATCCCAAGTTCACATGTGCATCCTTCCATCAACACAAATTATGACCTTCACAGGAACACAAATATCCTTTAGAAGTGAGTTAAGTTCCCCAAAGCAGAGCATGTTGTGCCTAGGTGGAGACATGCCCATTTTCCTCTCCCTGAACCAGCTGTACCCGAAGCCAAACGCTCTTCAGAAAGCTACTGAAATAGGAGCAAAAAGTCTTAGATGCCTTCCCTGAGTTTTCTGTCAGGTTTATTTCTCCTTCCCTGCTTCCAATTGCTGCTTCCCAAAATCCTTTCCTCCATTTCTCCTGTTATCACTGTCTTGTGAACATCCTTCTGGACAGTTCACTAGCCCTCTCCACTGGATCCCCGATAGCTTTCGCCCATAGTGAAAATTACAAGACTTTGAAGCAGAATTTCTTTTCGGCCTTAGGTGAGAACACAAGGACTTTCAGTCCCTTTGCCTCTTCATTCTGAAAATACTCCCCTAGGTAAATAAGTCCTAAGCCTAAGGTGAGGAAAGTCCTCAGTTGTTGAAGTTGTTGAATGGCAATCACCATTTTCTGATGCTGTAAAACAAGAGTTAATCCGTGTTTCCACTGCGGAGGGCTGTTTGGGGCTTTTTTTTAAGGAAGGGAAAAAATTTCCTTTCATTCTTTGCCAGCAATTTCCATGCAAATAAAGTTTCCAGCAAAAACTCGGTGCCCAAGAGAGAATATTTTATCCAGAAAGTGAAAGATTTTCTGTGAACAATTGCAAGATTTTATCCAAAAGTCTGAGAGGCTCATCCGAAATATTTCGCTCGTTGGCTGGAAACAAAGCGCTGCAGAGCGAAAGGGGACGGAGAGCTCTCTGTGAACCCGGGCGGCGAGTTCAGCCCGTGAGGATACTCCCGAGCCAGGACGGGGAAAGGG
>VZTH01012028.1:0-29480 GCA_013397815.1 Aleadryas rufinucha
GCGGGGACAGCAGCGGGGACAGGCGGCACAGGCGGTACATGGCGGCACCGCCGGCACACGGCAGCGGGGCGGCACCGGCCCGGCCCCCCGAGCGCGCACGATGGGCCGGGCACACGGCCCGACCGCCTCCTTAAAGCCGCAGCGTTCGCGGTCGTGAGGGAGGGACGTGCTGCAGCTCTGTCCTGCCAGGCCTTGGACACTTCCAGGGATGCGGATCCACAGCTTCTCTTTGCTTCTCTGGGCAACCTGTGCCAGGGCCTCCCCACACTCGAAGCAAGGGATTTCGTCCTAATGTCGAGTCTAATTCTCCCCTCTTCCATTTTGAAGTCATTTCCCCTCATCCTGTCACTCCAGGCACTTGCAAATAGTCCCAAGAGTCACGGAATAGTCTAGGTTGCAAGGGACCCACCAGAATCATGGCCGGCAGAGGACAGCCCAGCAGTTCCCAGCAAACGAGAGGGGTTCTTCCTCAGGAGCTGGAGTGACAGAGCAAGGGAGAAGGGCTTCAAACAGAGAGAGGGGAAATTCACACCCCAACAACCCCGCCCTGGGCATCCCTGGCAGCGCTGTCCAAACGCTCCTGGAGCTCTGGCAGCCTCGGGGCCGTGCCCATTCCCTGGGGAGCCTGGGCAGTGCCCAGCACCCTCTGGGGGAAGAACCTTTCCTGATATCCACCCTAACCCTGCCCTGCACAGCTCCAGGCGTGCCCTGGCTCCTGGCACAAGCGCAGCACCTTGCACTTGGCCTTGCTGAACTTCACGAGGTTCGCACAGTCCCACCTGTGATGCTTTTCCAGGTCCCTCTGGATGCCATCCCATTCCTCCAGTGCGTGACTACCCCGCACAGCTGGGAGCCGTCAGCAAACTGGCAGAGGATGGCCTCATATGTGTGATCACAGGGGTTTCATCCCTGCATTATTCCTAAATATCTCCATATTTCATCCAGGTTTCATCCCTGCATTATTCCTAAATATCTCCATATGGCTGCTCATGGCAGGGTGAAGGGTGAACGTCCCAGCAGTAAAATCCCACTGTCTCTCCCAGCTGCAAAGCCTTTCCTCTCCAGGCTCGCTGTGTTTCCGCAGCCGTGTGAGCACACAGGGATGGGGACAATGGGGGAACTGTGTTGGATAAATAGGACGGGTTCCCTCTGGAAGAGTTCGCAGTTCAGGAGCACCAAGTGGAGCTGCACAGGACAGCACGGAGTGGTGCAGTGCTGGTAGGAGGCTGTTGTTAAGTGCGAGGCACCACAGAACAGATGGGTTTCAAGGATGATCTCAGGGGAAGAGAGGCAGGGAGCTTTGCTTGTATTGAAATGGCCTGTTCTGTCTTAACAGCACTGCCAATTCCAGGGCTTTACTCTGCCTTTAGTTCTTGCTTCATAAATCCAGTCCGTCTCTGAATGCTTTGGGAGAGGAATAGTTTCTCAGAATACAATTTCAATGTTTATTACTGCTCCAAAGCAATTTGCTGTATGTTTTCTGTGACACACGCCTGCACCACCGGAGCAGACAGATGATACTGGCATGGCAGTGCTCTGAGCAGAGCACACTACAGTTTTGTCCTTTTTCTTTCTGGATAATAAAAAAACCCCAGGAGTTAATTCTGGTCTCAGTAAAGGAGATGTCAGTGGTGGCTCTGGGCTCTGCACAGGGACACTGGGCACTTCCCTGCGTTTGTCTGGCAGATCCATCAGAGCTGTTGTAGGACAGAGACCACGGAGCTGCTCTCCTGTGGCAGATGTGTTGCTGCTGCTGGACATGCAGAAATCCTGGGCAAGAGCAGAAAAGAGCAGGAGGTCACTTAATGAGGCATGAAAGCATTAGGGCTGGCAGTTGTATGTGCACAGCCTGGCTGTCTGCTGCCTCCAAATCTCAGTGGGAGGTTTTGCTTGGAAGCAGGAAGGAACAGTATGATAAACACCCAGTGATATATGCTCAGTGAAAAAGGAGCAAACACCCGGGCTGGAGACAGCTTAATGTGAAGATGGTTTATAAGTGCAGGGAAAAAGACATTAGCTCTGTCCTGCTCATTGTAACTGAGACAAAGGGGAGAAGCTACGGCTTTCAGAAACAGCTCAAGAAAATGCTTCTGCACAGACACACATATTTACAAACACATCTCAAAATGTTTTGGTGTCTACACTAAATGTAAGATAAACTGAAAAAAAGGGTGCTAAAAAATGCTAAAAAATACACAGATCCCAACAGTGTGTTCTGCAGTCCTGAAACAAGAGCGTGGGGTGTGGAGATGTGAACCCCAAATCCAGATGGCTCAGGGATCTGTTATTTAAAAATAAACCTAAATTTCTGGTGCGCTTTATCGACGGCATTTGTGCTCTGTCTGAAGCCCTGTTCCATCTCTCAGCCTGTCTCTATCTAGATTTACTCTTATTTTCCATTTGCAATTTTCCAACAGCCAGAGCGCTGCTCTGGTTTTGTGTTGTGTTTATCAGTCACTGTTTATCATCAGTAAGAGGAAAGCTGGGAATTGAGCTGAGAGCTATTGAAGAGGCAGCAGGTATAATGTCACCAGGAGATGAATTTGAATTCCTGTGAGGCAAAGACTTTTCCATAATGACCATTCTCGATCATTTGTCAGAAAGGTTTGTCATGTTTTTATCAGAATGTGTGTGATGTAGTAGCATAGGGGGTACTCTTTATCAAGGTGTCCATTATAAACCTCTTAGATAACAATTTCCCTTCCGTAATTTGACTTTCTGAAGTCAAAATCTCTCTTGGTTTGGCAGCGCTGTAGGAACAGTGACAAAACCGGAGTGTGCTCTAATGTGCAATTTCTGTAACCAGAAATCCAGGATGCAGAGTTGTTCCATCTCTGGTTTGCTGGGAATCCAAGCTAAATGCAACCACTGATGCCTGTGGGACTCTGCAACGAGCTGGTTCACGAGTTAAATCCATTTGCAGGGATAAATGTGATCAGTAATTCAGTAACAGCTTGTGAGAATGCCTTGGCCAAACTACAAGGATGTTTTGACGATGAAGAAACCTTAGAAGTCTGCTAAGTTTTCTAAATTGCATGAGAGCAGGTTCCTTACACGTTTTTCAGATCATTTAATCTACAAATAATTCAGGGATTGTGAAAGTGCTGGTACCAAAATTTAATGCCTTCTAATGGACACGTAGGAATTGTTCCTATGTGAGAGTGGGAGGCAATTTCTTCTTCATGCTGGAAGCTGTGTCATTTAGCATTATTACAAATGTAGTAATGTCATGCATATAAATATAATGAGAGGAGCTGGCAACCGATCATGAACCTCATTTAGAAGAGAAGCAAAGGTAAATTTTTTCATATTGTAGTAAATTAAGGGCATGGCATGTGAACTAGTTTTAAGTGGCCCTGTTCTTTAGTACACTGGCTTTTTTACATCGTGTTCCAAGAGTGTTTGAATCATGAAGATGAGATAATGGGGCTAGTTGGTAAGTTGAATAAGAATTAAAATGATACCAGGACAGGAGTATCCATATGCAGTTGATAAACATATTTATTAAGGAAGTTCTGTGTCACGAATCCTCGAATACATACAATCAATCTTTCTTCTCAAGCAAAACCAGTAGAAAATTATTAAATATTGGTATTTTCTCTTCAAATGGGAGTAGACTGCAGTGCTAGGATTGCTAAATCCAAGGAAAGCCAGCCCTGTGATTTTCATCTTTGAGAGGACTTCAGGGTGAGAAAAGTTTCTAAGCAGGACAGCAAAGAAGGAATTGTTTCATTTACCTGGAAATCCTTGAAGAATGGGGCTGTGTGGGCCTGTCCTGGAGATGTGTGGGAATCCATGGTGGTCCAAGCAAGGGGAACTGTGGCTTCAACCCCAATCTCCCTTAATCAGGCAATTTATGTGATGACTCGTGGGAGCCTCTGCACAAAGGTGAATTTCCCCTACTCAGCAGGTCTTGCTCTTTAACCCCTTGGTACAATTGGGAAAAAGGGGGTGTAAAGTAAAACCAGAAGAAAATAGAAGTGAGAATATCCATATTACTCGTGCTGATGGGATCTGCTGCTGACTCCCTGTGCAAGTGTGTGAGGGAGCAGACTGGTGCTGCTGAGCAGTGAGGCTCCCTCCCTTTCTCCTGGAGGAAGCAGAATTCTTTCAGCATCTTTGTCCCTTGGCTGACACAAGCCAGCAGCATTAATTCTCCTCTCCACAAGATCCTCCCCAGTGATCCTCTGATGAGATGTTTTTCCATTTGACCGGTGTGATGTGCAGCCTTTTGGATGTGTGTGAGTGCAAATCACATCCTGCCAGGTGTGGGATTGATAGCCCCAGCAAAGCAGGGAGGTTATTTTCTCACAGAGCAGCTGAACTGCGGGGAGTGACAGCAGAAGCCCCTTCCTTGGCACCCCCTGTGTGTCACCCTAACGGGGTGGCTCGGCTCTGTGCCCAAACATCTCCTTTTGCCCTGTCCCTGGGAGCACTGAGGACACACAAAACTCCCTTCACAGAAGCACTGGCAGCTCTCACCGTGGTGTAACCATTCACCTGGGTTACGTTGGAGGAGCAATAATTGCTGTACCCACTGCTGGTTCCTTGAGATGGGTTTGCCATGGACCCATTCCCCACTGGAACACAGGCTTTAACATATTACTCATCTTTTTGGGTACCCAGCAAAGTTTCCATAACTCATGTCTGTGAAGAATTTATCATCTTCTACCGTTAGACTGATATTTATGTTGCAGTGAAGTGCAAACAGTCACTCTGGTACCTGGGCTTTGGCATTTGGAGAAGATTTTTGATGGTTATTTATTTATCACTCAGTGCAGCCCACTCTGAGGAGAGGTGTCTGCTCTAGACCTGCACCTCTGGAAAAGAGCTTTCAAACTTCTACACCAGATGAAGTCAACAGCCCAGCAGAAGTGCAGTGTCTTGTGCTGAATACTAAACACAGAGAGGCACGCAAATGATGCTGTTTGCTGAGTTCTGTTCAGCATCTGCTGCCACTAAAATGGGCAAAGTGATATTTTATGAGGTGAAAAAAGATGGGGCCAAATTTGGAAGCTGAGTGTTTAAACTGCTTTGCCTCCTCAAGGTGTTTCACACCTCATCTGATTCGCATGGACTTTCAAATTTGCACAGAGATTCTTCTTTAGTTTTAAAAACTTCTTATTTAGATTTAATTTTTGATGCCTCTCACTACTGATGATAATTTAGCTTCAAGAGAACTTAAGAAAAATTAGGCAAGAGATGTTCCAGGCAATTAGGGAACAGATTGTCCAAGGCCAGGTTGCATGGAGCTTGGAGCAACCTGGGATAGTGGGAGGTGTCCCTGCCCATGGCACGGGGTAGAACTGGATGATCTTGAAAAGTCCCCTCCAACCCAAACTATCCTATGTGGTTTATATTTGTTTTTCTAAATGTTCAGCAATTTCAAATTGTTTTCACAGTATAAAAGCCAGTTGTCCTCTTCCCCTTCAGGCTTAAAAGCTGTGTAAATAGTTGATAACACCCTCTTGTAGCAGCCCATAACCCACATTCCCAAGGGCAGATTTTCCTGCCCTTTGCTCCTTACCAATATTGCTGCAAAGCCAATTGTCAGCCCATTTAGATGGAACAAGGCACAGCCAAGGCCAGATTCCCTCTTTTCCACCTCTCACTGCGTAATGGCATAATGAGATTCTGGTCAAACGGTTCAGTGCGATGCAATATTCAATCTGCGGCGTACTCAGAGAAGGCTGCTGTGAATTGCCGGGCACGGTGATTAGCCCCTGTTTGTCCGAGGTTACTGGAAATTGTGGCCACGTCTCGCAGGTGGCTGTGCTGCGGCGCTGGGACGCGGCCTCGGGGCAGTGATGCCCGCACCGCGCTGCTAACGCGGGGACGGGGCTGCGCCCGGAGCTCCGGGACACACACCTTTGGTTTGCAGAACAGCTTCTGCTGGCACCGGCCATAAGGAAAAATCCACCTCTGAACTGCCCTGAAGCAGGGGAAAAGGACCAAAGGGTCCTCAAATCCTGCTGGCTCTACACGCAGGAGAACAAGCAGCAAGAGTGGTTTGTAGAAGGGGAGGTCCCCATGCTTGTACTTTATCTCTGTTCTTGTGTCTGACAGAGAAGAGGGTTAGATGGGATATTGGGAAGGAATTCTTCACTGGGAGGGTGGGGAGGCCCTGGCGCAGGGTGCCCAGAGAAGCTGTGGCTGCCCCTGGATCCCTGGCAGTGTCCAAGGCCAGGCTGGACGGGGCTTGGAGCAGCCTGGGACAGTGGAAGGTGTCCCTGCCCATGGCAGGGATGGTTTTTAAGTTCCCTTCCAACCCAAACCATTCCCTATTTCTCTGATTTTAAGTATCCCAAGACCAGCAGGAGAGGTGCCTTCTTTTGGTGTCTTCTGCTCTTCTTTTCAGCCAGAATTTGAGATACATCAATAATTGTAACTACTTGAATGACCAAACTTTAAATAGTGATAATATATTGCATCTATACAGGCATTTCATAGATGTGAGCATATAATGAGCCCATAGCAAGGGAACAATGTGCATTACAGCCACAGCTATAAGCAGCTTTTTGATCTGCTGATCTTTCTAACATTTAACAATGGGGAACATTCTTTTAAAGCATCTAAGCTATCATTTATAAAAGATTTATGTCACATTTTCAAGTGCGAATTGGTGAAGTAGAACCATTATAAATAGAGTCATTGTGTCTGAGGTTGTCAGCTTTGAGATCTTACAAAATAAGGAACCTTTTCTGGGGCTCTGGGCATGTGATGCCCTATTACTGGCTGTGTTACAGTGCCATGAGTGCCTGGTTCTGATCTTGCTCTGTGGTGGTGCTTATTAAATGTACTCAGGAGGAGGAAAGAGCCTGTTCTGTGGCTCTGGGAGTGTGAGCACCCTGGGACTTGCCGTGTTCTCTGTGTGACACTGGCACAGGCACCCATCCCTCACTGCGGGTGTGAACAGAGAGGTTCTGTGTGTATCAGTGAAACCCTTTAACATTCCTGGCAGCTCTTTGAGAACAGGCATTGCAGGAACTTGTCTGGGACCAGACTCCAACGCAGGAAGACTTTGCCCAATTACCTGCACTAGCAGGAAGGCAGGGTGGAGAGATATTCCCTGCCTGCTGGTGGATATTTCCCCCCTGCCAGGCACATGCCTTACATCCTTCAGTCAATGGATGGCACTGCTGGCTTTTCACAGCTGGGCTGCTTTGGGAGCTGCCTGGTGAAGTGCATCCATGACTCATTGCTCGGTTTGAAAACACTCTGGTGGAAAGGGGTTACTTCAGTAGCTGCTGTGCAGCCAGCAGGGATGGAGCAGGGGCCTTGGGGGTCTGTCAGGGGCTGTGGCTGGCCCCCAGGCAGCCCTCACTCCTCGCTCCCCAGTTCTCCTTGGGAGCACAGCTTGCTGTGCCTCAGCTGCCTGTGCACAGACAAGAGATGGGATTCTTGCTTGTTGAGAAAGCCTAAAGAACGCTTTGCTGGTGGGATCTCAACCTGCTTGAGCTCAGCCTGGAGCCCTGGCCAAGTACGAGCAGATCTGCTGGGAATATCATGGAATCACATCAGAGAATCATGGAGTGGTTTGGTCTGTAAGGGACCTTAAAGATCATCCCATTCCAACCCCCTGCCATGGGCAGGGACATTTCCACCATCCCAGGCTGCTCCAAGCCTCGTCCAACCTGGCCTTGGACACTGCCAGGGATCCAGCCACAGCTTCTCTGGGCACCCTGTGCCAGGGCCTCCCCACCCTCCCAGTGAAGAATTCCTTCCCAATATCCCATTATTCATTATTTCTTATTAATAACAAGTGATACAATCTTCATTATTTGTTACCCTGTGGGATAGTGCATGAGAATTCACTTATTCATGGATTTAGCAATATTATTGGTTTGTCACAGACTAGTTCTCACTTGAGCTTGCTGAGGCAAATTCTTAATTACACTGTTGTGACCCCAGAGTTGGTGAAGTGGGAGAGAAGAGCAAGAGGACAGAGCAGTGTGAATTTAAACGGGGAATCAGAAAGGAGAGATGAAAAATTGAAAGCTTTGAGGATCTTGAATGTTGTACAAAGGTTATTAAGAATTCAAAGCAAAGAAGAAACAGAAAAAGTGGAAGGGGAAGGTTGGAAGAAAAGCTGTCTGTGAACAGATCTTCTTTTTCCAGAAGCCTGGATAAGTTTTAAAAAATGAACCAATTCCAGAAGCTCCTAAAGAAACTCAGCCTGAAAACACTCTGGGTTTAGCTGGATGCAGCTCAGTGACATGAATAGTGTTGCAATTACAAAATGGATGTAAATCAGAGGGATCTGTGCCTTAATTACCAGTCTGCCACACCAGCAGATCCAGTCCTGTGGAAACCCCAAGTGGTTTCTGTGGTGTATCACCCCACAGACTAATTGGTCACTTGCCTTCTAGAAATGCTTTTGAGATCATTAAGAAAAATAATATATTGGGAGAATATTTTGCTTCTAATTGGGTGTCAGATGTATTAAACCCTTGAAAAACTGAAGGTTTTGCTAATAACCAGAAACCCTCAGCTTTCTACCTGCTTTGTTCTGAGTTGTTGGTGGAATAATCAGGTTTTAATGGATGTGACATTCACCACAGCTAACCAAGAGGCTTTGGTTTGGGAGAAATTCTGCTGCTGCCAATGTAGGAATGAATTTTGCTGGCCTGAGTAGAAAGAATTCCTCATGTTGGGGTTACAAACCCCAAGTTTTCCTGTTATTAGAAAAGCCTTCAGCTGCCTCTGACAGTACTGCAGGCGAAGCAATTGCACTGGAGAAAAAGGCCTGAAATACACATTGTCTGCTTTAAACTTCTCTGGGTTAAGCAGCTCTGTTTTCTGCTGGCTTGTGAAGTAAATAAAGACCAGTGTATATCAGTTTCTGGGAATGGGCCCTAGGAATTCAGCTTAGTGATGCAGCCTCGGGATTTGGAGTTCCTGGATGATGCTTGAACCCGCAAACATCGGGCATGTGCTTGTGAGTGGTTTCCATGGAAATAACATTAAAAGCTATTTAAAGACTAGAAGAACAATGTACACATCTTTTATGGATTTTTACACCAAAAGAATTGATTCCAAGAGCTGGTGTGAGGCAGTTCACACACTGACGCAGCAGGGCCCAGAGCTGTTTCGTTCTGGTTTTGTGAGGGGTGAAGTGTTTCTAAGTGCTTGTGACAGGAAAGCACTGTGCAGACAGAAGTTACATGAACATTTGTAATTCTGTTTTATCTTCACTTTACTTGCAGAGGAACTGTGCTGATGAACATGGCAGCCTTTTGTAAGCCAGTATTTAACATCAGGATTTAGTTCTCAGTGAGCAGAAGGGGCTTGGGCTTAGTTCAGATTCCTTCTTTTTTGTTGTCAGAATAAACACAAGAATTTAGGAGGAAATTATGAATTATGAAATTATTATCCTTGGTCCATTTTGAAGTTGAGGAGATGGCACTGAAGTGACAAACCAGAGCATTCAGCACTCAAAGAGACCCCAGAATAATAACCCAGCCTGTAAACAGACAGTGAAAAAAGGAGGAAAGCAGCCTGGAAAAACCCCTCTGCTGAGCACCTCTGCCTTTTCCTGGGTAACTGCAGCGGGCAGGAAAGGGAAGAAGAGGGTGGGAACAGGGACAGAAGGGATTTGAGAAGCAGAATCCCAGTGCAGCTGCCAGGGGATGGTGGCTACAGAAAATATCTGTTATTAATCCAAGACTGAAACTGCCTGGGCAGTGTCACTTTGAACGGGGTCACTGTTGCTCCAGTGTGATATCACCACCAGGGCCGGATATGATGAAATTAATAGGAACTGGGAATGTTAATTAAGAGCCAGGTCAGCTGTCCTCAACTGTTAGTGCCAGTGTCATCCAGCTGTGATGCCTGAGTGGATTTTCTGACACACTGGTGGCAGACAGGAATTTTTAGCAGCTGATAGACCCCAGATCAATGACTTACATAATGCAGCTCCTGAGTCACCTGCAGCGAGTTTACACATGTGAAATTGGGAGGAAATAATCCTGAGCTTGTGCTCCCCTGGAATCACGGGGTGGGGGAGGTTGAGAGGGGCCACAGTGGCTCATCTGGTGCAGTTCTTTTCTCCATTCTCCCACAGCTGTTTCTCTTGGAACAGGATTTCTCCCCAGATGTCTCCCACAGCTGTTTCTCTCAGAACCAGATGTTCTCCCCAGAGGCAGAGGGGCAGCCCTGGCTGCCTTGTGCCACTCAGGCAGCATCCCCTGCCTGCTCCTCTGAACTGTTCTGCACTGAGCAGCACCAGCAGCCTGGAATTGGAATTTCCCTCCTTTCAGAACGTTTCCCTTCTAGGCTGGAACAGATAGAAAATGTGACCCTGGAAGCACATGGCAACATTTGCCTCTGCCCACGTTGCCAAACGCAGCCGAGTAGGGTCTGACCTTGTAGCAAACCGTGGTGTGCTGCAAGAAATGCTTAAAAAACCTTGGGACTTTTCAGATTTTTAGTTGAAGGAATGAGGAGATAATTAGTTCACAGGAAATACTTCAGTGGACAACACCAATCCAGCTGACATTTTAAGCTGTGTATTCATGCTCAGCAGTAGATTTCTCTTTTTTTAAACCATGTGAAATGCCAGCTAGAAAAGTGGTTTCCATCTAGGTTAACAATAGGGGCTCTTGCATAAGCCACTAGAGCTTTCAAAAAAATGCTTAAAAATAATTTCCTGGAAACTTTAAATGGAGTGGACTGAAGATAAAATATGGAATAACTTCCTCAGGGACATACATTATTTTTAGCTTGTTGTTATCAACATCTGGATTGAATTTCTAAGGCAGCAGCCATATGTGCTCACAAATTAGGGTCTGTATTGCATGCTTTTATTTTTGTTGTTAGAAATGCTCCAAATGAATAGAGGGACCTTTATTTTTAGGAAAAAAAAAATCCTAATGTTAACTTAAAAAACCTCACCTTGTCCAGCTTTTTATTTCTTGCTGTAAAATACCAGGGGCAGCTTCGTATTTTTCTTCTGTAACTGCAGCATTTGTGTATTAGAAAGGTCAAGAATGTCCAATATTCGACTTTCTGGACATTTTTTGAAGATCATGGAATACTACCAACTGTTTTTGTCTTCTAAATTTACAGTTTTCTTCTAAACATGCAGTGGTACATTTAATAAAGATTACAGAATTTGTCACATTCCCATTCCTGTACCTGTGTTAATATGAAAGGACCTGAAGGTTGCACATTTGAATGCTCAAAGGTTGGCAAGTGGAAAACAAACCCAGCTGAATAACCTGTGATGAATACTGGTTTTGCTTTGGGGTTTTTGGGGGATTTTTGGGGTGTGTGAGCATGGAAAAAAGTCTCATTAACAGATTTGTCGTCTGATTTCCAAACAATTCAGATTTTACCTCCACTTTGTTTCTCAAACCACAGGGTAAGACTACTGTGAGCTCTCAGGCTCAGGTTTCATTGGACCTCAGAAGAATTTGGTGGCTTTTTGAAGATGTCTTTAAACACATAAGATAAAAAGAATTCTGGCGGTGAGCAAGTCCTTTAAAGCCATATTTGGGGCTCTGTAAAAAACCCCAAACAATGCTTGTCCTCTGCTGTAAAATAGTTTGGACGTAGCTGCTTCCTCATTCATATGAAATTTGATTTTTTTAATGTGCTTTAATGTGCTTTGTAATGAGCACTGTGGGCTGTTTGTGGTGCTGAGTTCTGTCACCCTGCTGGGGACACGGGACAGCTCCTTGCTGGCCAGCTGCTTCCGAGCATTAATCCCATATGCAGATCCCGAACTCTAATGAAGCACTAATTAATGATGTGGCAGTGGCTGAGCCCCAGCAGCCTGGCTGCACCTTCAGGCTGCCACTGTCACGCTGGGTTTTGTCTCCTGAGCTCCTGGCTCAGCTCAGTCACACTCTTGTTAGCACCAGGCCCAAAAGGTGAAGGAGAAAAAACATCCAATTCCTTTAAATTTCCCTTGGAGTTGAGTGGCAGCTCCAGAAGGTGCAGCTGCTAATGACCTGGAGGTGATTCATCTGTTATCAGGTAATCTGCCTTTAGCTGAAGTGGTTTAAATCCAGGGAGCTGAAGACAAAAACCTCATCTCCTTTAAGAGAGAACTGCCCCTAGAAATGAGCAAAGAATTTTATGTTAAAAGAACGCTCTCAAAATTAAAAATCTCTGGCTGCTTTGGGCTGCTCAGTGGAAGCAAAGCTGAAGGAAATCTGATTTAGATGGGCTTTAGATGGGCTTTCTGGGGTTCTGAGTAAGGCAAAGAAGAGGTTTACACACAGATATTCTGTACATCCAAAATACCCCGAGGGAGGAAACAGGTTGAGTGCCTGATCCTGCAACTCTGTTGACAGCAAAGCTCATTTTGAGTCCTGGCTTTCCCATGAAGGAGTCATAGTCTGGCAGATTATTAATGAGTAAATAAATCATCTCTTGGTTTTACAAAGCTGCCATTAATGGATGAGCAGTTCCACGTCTCATTTGATGTACCTGGATGAGAATGTAGCCTGGAAAGTGCTCTTAAACATGGCTTTAGTGCCCAAGGGAATGCTTATCCTTTTAGTTATTTTTGTATTTATAAAAGAGTACATTAATGAGATAACCTTTTGGAAGAACCAGTGAATATTTTAAATTTTTCTTTTGTTTTTCCAGGACTTGACATCTCTCTTTTATATATCCTGGCTCTGAGTCACCCTGTCTGAAGTTAAGTATTACTGATGAATTCTCTCCTGTATCACTCATAGGTCATTTGTTTCTTTGTCTGCTGTGTTTGATTTTCATCTTGCACTGATGAAACCTTGCACGAGCTCTCCGGGGTGGCTACACCAGCTTCCAAACTAACACAAACAGAGGAATTTTTTCCCTTCTTGTATCTGCCACTTTTAATTTAAGCAGCCCTATCACACCCACAGCTGGGATGTAACCATCCAGTGACAACTCCCTGCCTGCTCCACATCTGCTTTTTGTTCCCTTCTTCCATTTTCTGTGCTCCTGCAGTTTGGTACCCTGGGGTGGCAGAGCTGACCTCTGCAAGTTGCCAGTTCTGGGAGAGTCCTCAGAAACCCTCTGTGTGACCAAAGAGAAATTCGTGCCACTGACCCCTTGATTACTTTGTGCCTGCACAGAGCAGCAGCCTCTGAGTGCTGGGGCACCCTGAGGTTCAGCGCCCTGGATGTGGCAGGCGAGAGTGAGAGCAGGGTTTGAAGAGGGATCCTTCCCCTGAAGAGAGATCCTTCCCCTGAAGAGAGACTGTTCCATGGCAGAGGGCAGGAAGGGATTTCACTCCACTTGAAAGGATGGCTGTTTCTTTGAATCAAGATGTGAAGCTACCCAAAGAGATGAGGAAGGAGGAAAGAAGAAAGAAATAATCTGTGGGTTTCTTCCACCCACCTTGACCCCATGAACGGGGAATTTTTTTGTACTTTTTAAAAGTACTTGTGGTTTAAAAAAACCCAGACAAACAAACCATGACAAAACAACATAAAAACTTCTCAAGCAATCCACTCTACTAAAAAAAAGTTCCTTTCTTGCTGTTATGCTTTTCTAGGGCTGAGATTAACTGTGCAGCTGCCAGCTTTGGGGGAGCTCTGTGTGGGTTTGGGAATTCAGAGGGATGAATTGCAGAAGAGTTGGGACTGGAATCTGCACTCAGGGGATCAGAAACCACATCCAGGCCACAGCAGGGCTGTTTGTCACAGCCAGGGGTCATCCAGAGAGGGGTGACAGCTGAGAACGAAAGTTTCCAATGTTCCACGTTGTTTTCTCTTTCACACCCAAGGCTACAGCATCACTTCACCCCCCTTAGAGCCCTCCAGCTGCAGAATTTAAGGATTAAGTGAAAGGTTAAGTGATACATGAAGCCACAGATGATCCAGAACAATTTCTCCTTTTGAATTCTTAGGAATTCTTCTGAAATCCTGCCTTTTGATATAGGCTGGCTCAAACTTTGAATTCCTGGCTCTGGGAAACCGAACCTTAACCCTACTCCGAGACTTTCCGTGTCCTGTTGACTGAAGGTCTGAATCCCTTCAGCATCCAGCAGGATTCCTCTTGCCTCCACCTTGCCTCCAATCTCAGCAGCTGAGAACAGGAGAGTTAGGACATGACAGTTTCAGCTTGTCTCAGGATGAACTCTGTACTTTCAATCTAATATAATGTTTGATCTTTCCGACCCCAAATCAAAGCTGTTTTCTGAAGCATTGCCATGGTGATGCACAACACAGTGTGCTGTCATTGGCAGGGCTTTTAGAGCTTTATTGAAATGCTTTTGAGCTGCAGAAAAAGATCCATGGCAAATAATGGTACATTATGTCGCAGATTGATTTACAATGGGCTGCCCTCTAAAATATTTAATAGAATCTCTAAAATTATATCAAGACAAGTTACCAGAAAATTAAAAATACCGAAGTGTATAGAGCTGCACACACAGGCATTAGTGTGTGAGCACAGCCAGGCCTCTCCTTCCAGAGCTCGGAAGGAAAATATGTTTGCTGGCAAATTGAGTAATTGTTTCTGAAAATCAGCAGCTCCCTCGTTTCTGGGTAAGCCTTCAGCATTACCTATTCCTGAGGAACTTTGTATTCACAGAGTGCTCACTATTGTGGAGCTAATAGATATGGTTTTGATGAGCACATTTTTCTGTTCGGATTGTGAGAGCAGTAACCTTTAGTCATGCACAGACAAGATCATTTAAATTCTAGGCTCAGTGCAGCAAAAATTGCTCGATTCAGAATCTGATATCCACATTGGCTTAATTATTTTTGGTTTTGGCTTTTTTTTTCATTGTGATGAATCTTATGTGACGATCAGATAGTGAAGTTTATTTGATCTGTGGTGAATTCATCTGTGGTCTGATGAATCAATTTCTCCCCTTTTCAACCCCGCTCTTAAAAAATACACAGGATTGCTTTTATTGCTTTTTCAGAACACTCCTGGTAAACATCAGATTCTGTACATGTAATTCCACCTCCCCTGAAAACCAGCAGTGCGTGTTGGATGTGAAATCCTGACCCTGTTGAGGATTTAGCAGAGTCTTTAACAATTAACAGGTAGTTCAGACTCCACTCTGTGGAAATGAGGGCCAAACTCATCCATTTCCCAGGTCAGGCCAGGGTCCTACAGCTGTTTCTGGGATGCTGGAGTTGAATCAGTATCTGCTGGGATTCAGGCTGCTAAAAGGGCAGTCGGTGCTCTGCCTTTCACCTTGTATGGCGTTAATTTGAGCATATTCTGTCATTTCCTCTCAAACTTCATTAATGGCAATAGAAACATTAAATTTGCATACATCAATTGCTAAGCAGTTATGTTAACCAGATTGTTAGGAGCGTTAATGCTGCTTGAAAGTCGGGCTAATTATATCCTGCTTCCCATTTTGGGCGTTGTTTCTGTCTGAATTGTAATGCGACTAAATTATTGTTTTGATTATGCTGATGAGTTAGTTCATTGTCATTTATCTCCTGATTCTTTTCATTCAGAAACCTTTTAGATCTGCACAGCTGCCCCACTCTGAGAAGCCTCCCACTAAAATTCAAGCAGTACAGTTCTGTTCTTCCCAGGACTGAGTTATTGGAAACTGGGAGGAGGAAGAGAATGGAACATTCCCCATCCATAAGGATATTTTAGGTCATAGTGCTGGACTTCCTGAGTGAGTTTGGGCACGTTATTACAAATCAATGCAAATTAGTTCAGCTTTGCATCCAAGCAGCCCAATAAACGGATTGAAGCAGCAGATTTGAACTTGCTTGTGCTGACAGCCACCCTGATCAGCTGCCTTTTTCCATCAGGCCCTTACCAGGGCTGGAAAAATCCTTTCTCAAGGACCTTTGTTTTCCATTGCTGTGTCGTTTCCCGAGCCTCGCTGTCTCTGCTGAAGGAGGCACCTGACACATTCACGAGGCCGTTCCCTAAATAATGGCGAAGATTGTACGAGTCCTTTGATGATTAACGAGAGCTCTCAGTGTCGAGGCTGACAAGGCACTCCTGCCGGTTCTTATTCTCTCCCTGTCGTGTCAATGGAGCTCCATGGAATCAGGAGGGAGCAAAGAATGGAGCTGAGTGCCAGGAGAGTCTCCAATCCAGCACAGCAGTGTTTGTCTTACCTACAGAAGTGACACAGCTTTTCATTTCCTCATCCATTGACAAGGCTCCTTAGCACTTGGTTTACTGTGTAAAAATGGAAGAAAATGGAAGCACAGCAATTAAGGAACAAATTGGGAATGATGGGAATTGTGTTAGAGCATTGAGGGCTGTGGCTTTACATGTTTTCGTTGCACTGGGTTGGTGCCACTCTGCTTTTCCCACCCCTGGAGGTGACCAGGGAACACCTGGATGTGGCACTCAGTGCTCTGGGCTGGGTGACAAGGTGGGATCAGGCACAGGTTGGACTCTTGGAGGTCTTTTCCATCTGTAACACCAACAAAACTCTTCAGATATTGCTGAGCTTTGCCAGAGCTCTCATCTTTCTGTCTGTGACATCCAAGGTAGCCATGAGCTACAGAAAAGTGTCACAGCCACCACAGCTTCCCTTCCACACCCTGTGTCTGCCCTGTGAGTTTGTGCCATTGACTTCTCCGTTCTCAGTGAACCATGAGGGCAAAGTCCCAGCCACGATAACTTGTTAATTAAACCAATAAATGGATTGAACACTGCATTGCTTGCACATGAAAAAAAATATAAATGCTTCAGATTACCAAAGAGTTGTTTGGGTTTTGGATATCTTGAGCCCAGTCCTGCTCCCAGGATGGTTATAGTCAGGCATTCTGGGGTTGCAGGTTGTCTCCTCCCACAGGAAGACCCATTCCTATTCCTATTCCCATTCCCATTCCCATTCCCATTCCCATTCCCATTCCTATTCCTATTCCTATTCCTATTCCTATTCCTATTCCTATTCCCATTCCCATTCCCATTCCCATCTTTATTTCTGGCTCTCTCCCAGCTCTAATGCAAGGTGTGCACTATCCCTGTGTCCCTTGCCAGGCTGGGTACAATGCAGAGTAACTTAATTAAGGATGCTCTGGGGGGAAAGCGGAGTCTGCAGCAGCCAGATGAGAGCACATAAAAGCAGAGCATCCTCTGCAGCTAAATGATCAGTTACACTGCAAAAGGAATAACAGATCCAGCTGGAAAAAAGGCAGTTTGGATAAACTCAAGGATCCCACATCATGCTCAGAATCAGGACTCAGCTCATTATTTTGCAGCTCATTAGAAAAAAAGCAGTACAAGCGTTGTGCCTTTGTGCATTGCTTCGTCTCCCTAATTGGGCCGTGACATTTAATGAAACTGTGATTTTTTTCCCTCATTAATAATGTAAAATATTTAAACGGAGTGTAGCAGTGCTTTTAGAGGCTTTGCTGGTAATTTGTGTTGCTCGAAGCAGGACCAGTTACTCTCAGAGGGAGAAAAAGCTTGCTCTGGTCGTGTCACGCAGCTCAGAAGCTGCAGGGCTCCTGAAGGAGAATCTACAGTTCTGTTTTAAGGACCTAATTTCCCCCAGGGTGTACAAATAGCTTTGCTACCCTGCCAGCAGTGTCCAGCACCCTGAGTGTGGAGCCATCCTCCAGGAAAGCTCGGGTGGGAGTGCCCAGAGATGTGTACACGTCTTCCACCTTGGCATGGATTAATTCTTCTCTTTTTAAGACTTTTATCTCTGTGTGTGGCACAGGATGGTGGGTCAGAGATTGAACAAGTCTCTATTTTGTTACTTTACTTCTCTCATAAAACTTCCTGATTCCCCGAGGCTTTTAGAGGGCAGAAATGGTCTCTAACTTGATCTTGGGCAGAAAATAAAATGCCCCCATTCTCTCCACATTGTCTCTCTGCTTGGGGCATCATTAGAGCAGCTATAATTGCACTGATTTCAGTGGAAAGAAACCTACTTCAGTTCCCTCGTTGCAGCAGGAATTTTGAGATTATTGTGATGCTGAAATGATTTTAAAAGTTAAGCACTGCAGCTGTTTCAGAAGCTGGCTTAAAAAACGATAAACCCAAACTCATTCTAACGTTAATTGCACCGAACTACGTACGGAGCTAATTGAAAGCTTTCAGCTATTTTGGTTGTCCATGCACTCCCCACTTCCTTGTCCAGAAGTCCCAAATTGCATATAATGAAAAAAATGAAAGCATTAAATGGTTGCTGCAAGTGCTTAGAGTGCAGTGTGCCATAACATGCACGTCACCAGCACAGGAAACAGAAAATGGTATTGTCTGGAACATTTCCATTCATAGCATGATTTGGTTTGAGTGGGAGCTTAAAGAACATCTCCACCCCTGCCATGGGCAGGGGCATTTCCACCATCCCAGGCTGTGCCAAGCCCTGTCCAGCCTGGCCTTGGACACTGCCAGGGATCCAGCCACAGCTTCTCTGGGCACCCTGTGCCAGGGCCTCCCCACCCTCTGAGTAAATAAAGAATTTTTTCCTTGTAATTAATCCCAATCTGCCCTCTGTCAGCTTGAAGCCATCGCCTGTCTCTCCATGTCCTTGTAGAAGTCCCTCTCCAGCTCTCTTGAAGCCCCTTTAGGTACTGGAAGATAGAATAAGGTTCATCTAAAAGACGTGGGGAAGGATTAACACTTCACTTTTACATGAAAAATTCTTTTATCTTTAGATACCATGAAACAAAAAAAAAACCCCAAAAAACAAAGCCAAAAACAAACAAACAAAACAAAACCAAAAACAAACCAAAACCAAAACGAAAACCAAAACAAAAACAAAAAGGCGTTTTCTTAGCATGTATTTGTGATTCTGGAAGATTCCTGAAAGCTGTACATTTACAGGTAAGGATTGTAGACTGGACAGTAAAAAGCCTGAGCAAAATGACAGAAATTCCTCAGTTTTGGTGGTTAATATTGAAGCACCGTGTCTCGACACAGCAGAGGGATGCACCACACCGTCACTGCGTGCTGAGGGCGCTTGCCACTGCAAGCAAACGAGGACAAGGACTCCTTGTTCCCTCTCGAAGGAGGGAACTCATCAGTGGCAAGGCCACCAAGCTGTTTCTTTCCTGAGGCCTGTGCTGATGGGGGAGAAGCTGGAGGATTTGCAGGGCAATCACAGACACGTAACCAGCTCTCCTTTTCCCGGGAAGGGCTGACTCACAGGCTGCCATGACCCAGCCTGAAAAAAGGCCTGGAATATCCCAAAGCTCCCCAAAACGGAGCTCATCCCGAGCTGCTCAGGCTGCAGTGTCTGCAACACGTTTTACCCACACTTGGCACCCCAAGGACCCACCTGGTTTTCTTGTGGAGGTGACTTTCTTCAATTTTAGCTGCCATAATGGTGTCCCTTGTGGAGGTGCTGGGCTGCAGACCTGAATGGCTGCAAATATTCCCCCAGCTTTAATTTTTCCATGATTCTCCAAGCAGTGCTCGTCTCAAAGCTTCCATCCAGAGTCACATTTTCACCATAACGAAAAACAATCCACAGGAACTGTTTGTCTTTGCTTCTTTCTGCGTCCTCCGTGCTGAGCAAGGACTGTGTAACCAGCACCAGGTGGACACTGAGAAGTTCTTCCGTGGCTGCAGCAAACCAGAAATTTTTGCTCGTGATTGATATGTTCAAAGATGATAAAAGCAGCCCCAGCAGCTGTCAGTGAGCAGAACAGTCCCTGCTGGAGGGCTGTGCCTGCCTGGCTGTGTCAGCACAACCACAATGAACGTATTGATGGTGCTTGGCAGGTACCTGAAAACGAGTTGTCCTTGAAAACAGCGCTATGTCCTTCAATTATCTCCTCCTGCTGAAGCTGCTGTGAGGAGGATCTTTGCCACGGGTGGTAGAGGTGAGAAAATGAAAAAAAAACCCCACTCCATCATTTTGTGTCAGTAGGGCCTAGGAAAGGAAAGAGCCGAGTGTTCATGGTCCTTTGAACTTCTGGTGTCTCCTGACTGTTCTACTCTGTAGTTACACCCTTATCCCTGTAGCATGGAAATGTCTTCATAAAACATAAACTCATCTCCTGGGGGAGAAGGAAACTGAGGGAGAAGAGAGGGAAGCATTAAGAAGTCTGCTAAAAGAGGGGGTGTGTGCTTTTATGATCTGTGGCCTGCAGCTCTATTTTAACTCTTCCCAGTCCTGATGAGGAGCTGCTGGCCTTTGGCATGAGCTCCACCATGGCATGACACGAGCTTTGACATGAGCTGCACCATCAGGGATGGATTGGGAGCAGTTGTGCTTTCCAGAGAGGATGTCACCCTTTGGAACAGCTGTTCATGGAGCCAGGGAATTACTGAGGTCGGAAAAGACCCTTGAGAACATCGAGTCCAACTGTAAGCCCAACACTGCCAAGTCCACCTCTAAACATCAAAAACAATCAAAAGCCTTGGGAAGGGGAAGGAAAATGTTTGATTCTTCAGTTTCTGAAGGGGCTGGAGAGGCCTCTTGCTTTGGGCCTCTCCACTTGCTCTAACAACAGGAATTCTCCTGCAGCTGCTCTTGACGTGAGTTACCTCAAACCTGTGTGGAAAAGTGGCACCTGGAACAAGATATTGAGGAAAAAAGAGGTCTCTTAGATAAATCCAGCATGAAATATTTACCATGTGTGGCCATTCCTCCTTTACCTCATTTAACACTGTTCTCAGAGATAGTGCTTGGAGCAGCAATCACAAAATCCTGGGTTGTTCATTTTGAAAAGTGTCATGAAATTTGCCAAAAAGCGTATGAAGTCTGCTTTTGATTATAGAAGTAGCAGGATCTTTCCAGTCTTCCTTCCTTTTATTATCTGGAGGAGAAAAAAACATCCCTTTCCAGTGCATTATGGCAAACTTTTAAGCGGCAGCATGTCCGAGGTGAAAATGTTATCAGGCTGGCACAGCCAGAGTAAATTGGAGTGAGCTTGGATGACCTCTTCCTGTTGTTCAGAAACACCACTGTGAGCCTCACAGCTGGTTTTTTTTTTGCTTTGCAGGAGCCCCCCAGAGAGAGGACAATCATCTATTGTCCAAAAGTACCTCGTTTTCTAACAAGAACGGGAGAATGAGAGGCACGGACCTGGAATTACGGCAGCGTGTCACAAACGAGAGCAGCCAGGACACAACCAATGCACAAATCTGCTTCCTGAGGGAAGCACAGGGAAGGTGCCATTGGCATCATCCAACACAGTAAAAGCAGCACGAAAAGAATCACTGATGAGTGTAAGAAATGCTGATTGGAAATGCCTCTCATTCATTCTCCACGGACACTTCCTTCAGTGTCCATGGCCATCAGCTGCTGGCAGTTTAACTTTATTTGGAGAATGTAAATGGAGAATTTGGAGTTGGAAATATTTGCATTTTAGCAGCCAGACTGCAGGGAAATGGGCCACTTGTACTGCTGTTGTGGCTTGTAGCTGCTCCCAGTCCCTTTGGTCAGGGTTCTGTTCCCAGTGAGGCTTCCAGCAGCAGACTGAGCCCTCTGGGGGAAGCCCCCTGGCAGATTTTGGGAGCAGTTTTTGGAGTTTAAGTTACATTCTCAAGTGTTTTTGTTGCTGAAGTGGGCCAGTGTTACGAGTCAGGGCTTGCAGCATTTTTCAGACTGGAAAACCCCTGCCAGTCTCTCGCAGTGTGGCATCAAGCAAGCTTTAATTATCATGTGCTTGACAGGGAGAGGTAATTGATTTGTAATTTGTCTTGGGTTTGTGGTTTGGGTTTGGCTTTTAATAAGGAATTTCTCTAATTGCCATTTAATGTGCACTGTTCCATCCAATGCTTGTATTTTTCCACTTGAGTGACTCTTCCCATAGTGGTGTCTGTTTAAAAGGAAGTTTTTTGTCATAGCAAGGTTTGTGATGGGCCATAATCTTCCTCCCTTGAAAGCAAGCAATTACTCAGCCAAAATATGTACACTTTGGTGATTATGTCAATGTGTCACTTCCTGCTGGGTATTAAACTGTATTATTCCTGGAGTTAAACTGGGAATATCATTAATAACAGGTTCTGATACAGCAGATAGCAAATGAAGGCCGAGTAATAGTAATTTTTCATTTGAATCACAGCCAAATTGGCTGTTTTGCAGTACTGCTCTATGGCAATAATTTGTTGTTCTGCTTCCTAATGCTGATTTCCTTCCAGAGTTTATCAGCATGGATCTCAGGGAAACACCAGCACATTGTGTGTCTGTAAACACTTGTGGCCAGCTGGGGAAGGCAGCCTTGTTTGAACTGCTGGTTAGATCTGTTCGAATCCAGGCCCTCCTGCAGGACAGGGCTTTTGTGGAGTGCCTGGTCCTGCTCCTGCTCCTGCTGCTGTTGCCCTCCTGCTCCTGTTTCTGCTCCTCTCCTGCTCCTCTCCTGCTCCTGCTCCTCTCCTGTTCCTGCTCCTCTCCTGCTCCTGTTCCTGCTGCTGTTGCCCTCCTGCTCCTGCTCCTCTCCTGTTTCTGCTCCTCTCCTGTTCCTGCTCCTCTCCTGTTCCTGCTCCTCTCCTGCTGCTGCTCCTGTTTCTGCTCCTGCTCCTCTCCTGCTCCTGTTCCTGCTCCTCTCCTGTTCCTGCTCCTATTTCTGTTCCTCTCCTGCTCCTCTCCCGTTCCTGTTCCTGCTCCTGGGGTGGCAGAGCAGCATCCACCTGCCCACGCTGGCCACCTCCAAGTGGTCTCATTGTGGTGATTTGGGGCCAAGAGGTGCAAACCCTCTGCAGGTGCAGTGAGTTCCCCAAGCCGCAGCATCCTCTGCCTGCCGAAATTTGCTTCGTTTAATTTGAGCTGCAGGTTCGGGCTCTGCTGGGGAGCAGTGCTGAGCTCCTCGAAGGGCTTCTCACTTATCTGTGGTTCCAAAATAGGATGTTGTTGGGAAATGTTCAGGAGTGCTGACCTGCTGGGATGGATTTGGAATCAGAGCTTGGATGGATTTGCACAAGGGGTGCTCAGCACTTCACATTTTGTGGTGCCATGGGCAGGGACACCTCCCACTGTCCCAGGGTGCTCCAAACCCCATCCAGCCTGGCCTTGGGCACTTGCAGGGATCCAGGGGCAGCCACAGCTGCTCTGGGCACCCTGTGCCAGGGCTCCCCACCCTCACAGGGAGGAATTTCTTCCCAATATCCCATCTGAATCTCCTCTCTGTCAGTTTGAATCCATTCCCCCTTCTCTTGTCATTCCATCCCTTGTAAATTGTCTCTCTCCATCATTCCTGCATCTCTTTCAGGCACTGGAAGGCCACAACGAGGTCACCCCAAAGCTTCTCTTCTCCAGGCTGAACAATTCCAAATATCTTAGCCTTATCCCAGTTTTCTCAGCCTTAAATTTGGCCCCAGCATATCTTTAAATACACAGATAAGTTAAAAGGGAGAAAAATAATAATTAAAAAAAAGAGTCGCCTTCATTTTCTAATTTCTCCATCCAATTTCTCCAGCTGTGTTTTGCAGTTCCACAAAATAAGATAAAATCCATAAAGTTGGATCAAGTTGATAGAGCATCTAGAAGAGAACCACTGAGATTAAACTTCCCTCCAGAAGCAGGCAGTGTTCATCTTTCTAAGTAAATTATAAACTGCTCTGTGCCAGTTTGTCTTCAAGTGACCCTTGTAAATGTGTGGATCTCGTTTGTTCTCCACATTTTAATTGAAACTAGCTGGGTGCAAGGCAGCAGAACTGAGGGTGCTTAAATTCTCATTAAAACAACACAAACAAAACCCACTTTCACACGTGCAAGGAACAAATGTGGCTGCAAACCCCAGTTAATTCCAGATTTTTCTGTAAATTGTCAGCCAAGTGTGGGTTCTTAAGGAAAATGAAACGTGGCTGGTACATACACAGGTATAAATGCATATATAAATATATAGAAATATGTATAAACACATCTATAACTCACAGTGACTGGAAAGTTCTTAACAAGCTGCTGTTTTTTACTGTGAGCTACTAATTGCAGGATGTGAAAATGCCCATTTTGGCTACTTAGACCCCGTGAATGTACAGCCAAAGTGGGTGTGATTACCCAGCTTCCAACACACTGGACAAGGCACTGCTGCATTCACAAAGGAAACAAAATTATGTTTGAAATCTGTTTATTCCAGCATTAATGTGACCGTGCTAAGCAATTTTTTTGGGAACAATTACAACTTCTCAATCAGAAATGGCTTTTTTCTGGACGTTTCTCCCTTACAGAAATTACTTCTTGCTTTTAACACACGCTCACTGATTATGCAGATGGCTTAATGACCTTGTATTCATTGCTGCTTCAGTGTGGGAGCTGTATTCTTAGTTAATTCCGTCTTTGCCTTTATTCGGAATATCTGATTGCTCCGAGTTCTTTGATGTGGTGGTTTTGATCACGCAGGGCTCTTGCTCGCCATTTACAGAGCTGTCTTAATGCACTGATCCCTTCAGAAAAAAGTAACATCCAACCTTGTGTTGTATGTCCTGCTCACCCCAGCTCCCAGGAAAGCCAGGAAGGGGCCAGCCCGTCGGTGATTCCATTTTCTAAACGGTGATGTTTGTGCATACGCCTCAGGAGTTATTTGCCTTTTCTGCTCAGCAGTTAGACAACAAATGGGCTGTAATTATCACATTAAAAGGAAAGCATCGCTTCAGGATGGCTGAATAATTTTTCATTAGGGAGAGCTTCCAAAGGGACAGCGCTTAAGAAAACAGAACACAGAACTGTCACACAGCTCCAGCTCTCCCAGGGAATCCTGTTCCCTGAGCTGTCTCTTGGCTGTTACACTCTGGAAAATGCTGTTCCTTGGGCTAAATATCCTCCCTGCCAGCTCCTCTGGTTTCACTGTTTGACTTTGATAAAGGCGTGGGGTCCCCTGCATAATTTCTAATCTCTCCCCTTCCAGGATGAAAACTCCTGAGCAGCAGGTTTGGGTGGCTAAATAAGAAATCCTGTTCCTTTAGGAGGGGCCACCAGCAGCGAGGGATGCAAGAGATGCTCCTGTTCCATGGTATCACTTAAAAGTCCCATTCTGGTCTGTGAGGCAGCAACCAGAGGAAAGCAAAGCCTTTTCTCCAGTTTTCCTGAAGCAAAGCAAACCTGAGGCACGCTGTGGGATATCCAACACCTCTTCACACACTGCTTTTCACATAATAATTGAGCTGGGCTTGAATATTTCTCCTACATCCAGCCTGTCAGTAATTTAACAGCTCTTAGGTTCTGGTAAGGAGCTGAGCTTAGGTCAAAAGATGATATTTAAAATCCACCCCATCTGAGAAATAATGAGTTCCCTTTTGAAGCAGAGCATTGATTTTCACTGTGCTTGTGCTGCCAAGAACTTAGATACCTGTTAGAATATTTCTTGTTATTTGAACAACAACAAAAAAATTGCTATTCATTATGGAATTTGTTATTTGGTCTTGGGTGCTTTCAATGGCTGTATTTTAAGTTTTAGAGGATTATTGGCTTATTTATCATTTACCCCTCACAAGTACAATATATTTTTAGCTAAGACAAATTAACAATACCAAAACAGAGGGGCCAAAGCCACAGGGCAAAACTTTCAGGCATCTTTTGGAGGTTTTCCTTTTGGGAATGGGCAGTGGTTGGGACTAATTCCCATCAAACCAACCGAAGGCTGGGTAAAAGAATATAAAATCTTCTTGCTAAGAGAGCAGGGTGAAGGCAAATATTCCCTTGTCTTATTTCTGGGAATGAGATGAGCATTGGAAGTGCAGCTGCTGCAGCTTTTTCTGCCAGCCAGCAAGGGAGGTATTTTAATACAAGACACAAAACCCTTTACAAGAAGTCACAGTGATGAAATCTCCTGGTGAAACTGCAAAATAAACACAACCAGAGAAGGTAGAAATCAACTCCAAACTGAGTTAAAGTAATATGATATGAGAAAAGAAAGCAATGCATTGAAACTTGGAGAACATCATGTTTTTCTGCTTGGGGAACTGGTTTTTGGAAAGAATATTTGGTCACTTATGTGTGCCCCCTCTGATTCCATGTATGCCTGGTTTAATTTCAATAGATTTTGTACCTGTTTACTGCCCACTCATAGGGATTCTGAAAAAGAAGGAACTACAGTCTTTTATCTCTTGGTAAAATGTACTGTCCTATGATAATTTGCTTGTTCCCAGTGTCAGTCCTGTTTTTCCAGCTTATTATTTAACACTTAGGGTTTAGTAGTTATTTGTAACAGAATTTAGTAGTACCTTTGTAACAGAATTTGTGGCATGTCTGGTTCCTATTTTAAAGAGACTTGTCTTAAGAACAAAAGAATATATGAATTTTGGGCAATGACAGTATGACAGACTTATCAAATTGCACATCAGCTCATCCACAATAAGGCTAAATTCCATGAATCAGTGATGGAAACAATGTTTGCACTGTGATTACACCCACAAGTCCACTTGTGCCTGTTCTCAGTTGGGTATAATTTCAGTTTCAACTTCTCTTGCTTAGTGAAAAGCAAAACCCCTGAGGTTTTTGATCTAAATGCAGGTAGCACAAGAGAACAATTGCTCATTAGTAAAAGCTTTTTACCACTGAAATATGCAACTGTTCCTTTGTCTACAAATTCTCAGTGCACATTTTTTTGCTGCTTCTCATTTTAATCAAAGGGATCTTCATTGATCTCATGAAGAATCCACTGTGGGGTCGTCCTGGCTGATCCCATTGCCCTGAGGTGATTTTAAATGTTTCCTTCTGGACTCTCCAAAGTGGATTTGGCAAGAGGAAGTTGCTCAGAGTTCCTCCTGGACACACATCTGCATTTTTTGGGGGGATAGGGATGACACCCCAGCATTGGAGCCACACAGCTGTAGGTTTGTTTTTGGAATGCCAGGTTTGTGCCACGTGTACACATGGGTTATTGATTTATTTTTTTTAGACTTCATCCTGGCAGTAACAGGGAAGCACCGTCCAAGAGCACTTGGGGAATGGGGGCAATTATTTATTTATCAAGTTTCATTTGAGTAACAACAGAGGAGTGCAGAGGAGAAGGGTGAGAGCTGAGAGACTGCCCAGAGCTCTGGGGCATGGTTGGCAAGGGGGCACAAAGTGGCAGTCAAATAACCAAAGCAGCATCTCCCAGCCCCATTTTTTGGGTGCCTGCTGTGAGGGGTGGCACAGGCAGCAGCGTGGTGTCCCCGTAAGCTTCAACAAACTTGAGAGGAAAAGTGATTTCAGAGAGTTGTAGCTGATTCTGCTTAAAAAAAGATCTGTTTTAACAGTGCTTTGGCGTTCACTGATGGGCATTCTGCCCATTTTTGCTGTTCCCTTCCCCTGGAACTGAATGTTCAGGTCACAGCATAATGCAGGAGTTGGTGTTTTCCCTTCATTTGTGCTTTTAAATAGCCCCTGCTTTCGCTGTTTTGGTCCTCAGACAGAGTTGTCCTTCAGAAGAAATAAATGCTCTGTCACATAAACAGAAGATAATGCAGTTTTTTTGGTTTAATTTTTGTACATCAAGGTGGATATGCAAATGCATTAATTGCTTGAATAAAGATAAATTTACTGCCTCATGTTTGGTCCTGCCTCCTTTCTGTTTTGTTTTGCCAAAGGTTTTGGATTCCCAACCCCACCTCGGTTCCTTTCATGCAGAGAAATTCGAAAATGAAAGATTATATTTATTTACTGTCCCTGTACCATTTCAAAACTTGAAATTACGAGTCCTTGATTTAGATTTAGACCTTTCCAAGTACATGCTGTACAATTTTAAGATTGCTAAAAGCAAATCTCTTCACAAGTAGCACATAATTGACTGTACATGGAGGCAATAAAAGGCTACGAGTTCAAGGTCTGGTGTTTTGTCCAAGTGAAGAATAAGCTCAGACTCATTTGGAGAGACAAGTGCTTTGTGAAGAGGTACTTTGGTCTTAGGGGCTGAAGACAGGAGTAATGTGTAGGCTTTGTGAGATCAGACAGGAACGAGGACGAATTCTGTCCTAATTAGCTGCAGACTCTTGATTTCACACTTCTTGTCTCCTGATTGGCACCAGAGATATTCACCCTCAATATTCACCCTCAGACCTGGCCCTCTCCCACATCTCAGACATCCCCAGCTGCCCCCAGTGCTGTTTTGCACAGCTGGGCAGACTCTGCCTTCCATCCAGCTTTCTCTTCTTCTTTTACCTGATGTTTTCTGAGAGGTGTTGATCCTGGTGGTGAGGAAAACCTGCATTGCCCCGACAGAATCAGCTCATGGTGTGCTAGGACTCCTTGCTGCAGGCAGGGCTGTGGGATCATGGAATGGTTTGGGTGGGGAGGGCCCTTAAATCCCATCCAGTGCCACCCCTGCCATGGGCAGGGACCCCTTCCACTGTCCCAGGCTGCTCCCAGCCCCGTCCAGCCTGGCCTTGGGCACTGCCAGGGATCCAGAGGCAGCCACAGCTTCTCTGGGCACCCTGTGCCAGGGCCTCCCCACCCTCACAGGGAGCAATTCCTTCCCAATATCCCATCTGATCCTCCTCTATTTCAGTTTGAAGACTCGAATCATCCCCTATGAGTGGGTTTTGTGCTCCTGGATGTGAGGTCAGGGAGGAACAGCAGTGGGGGAACAGTTTCATTTGCTGTGCCCCTGCTGGGTCTCAGTGCCCAGGTCCCCTGGTGCCTCCTGGGCTGTCTCAGGGCTGTGGAACTGAGGCTGGGCTGCAAACAGCAAAGGGGTTTCCAGTGTCTCTTGTAGATTCCCCATTCCTGTGTGGATTCCTCCCAAATCAGTGGTTTGGGTGCAGCCACCAAACAGCAAACCCTGGTCCCCGCCTGGGCCTCAACAAACAGATGCATCTTATTTCAGAGAAAATGTGATGAAAGTGTTTGTGCTAATGGCCCTAACAATGACCTTGTTTGACTGCAGAATTCTGTGCCTGGACTCGGCTATTTGCCCATTAACACAAATGCTGTCAATTATAAAATATTTAGACACTTATTGATGGGAAAATTGCCTGCACAGTGCTGAATTTAATGTGAAAGAAGCAAATCTATCTGTAATTTGCAGAATACGCTGGGCTGAGTTGACTTAGCAGGATAACTCCTTTGAATCCAAATATTTGTCTTAAATATATGAGGATTTCCTAACGTGTCTTTGAGCAGCTGGTATTCCTACAGTGTCTGTTAACTGCTTGATTTTCTTGCAGGAAAACTGACTCAATAAATCCATATTAATGATACCTTTAGATGCAGAAGATATTATTTCACCCTGCCATTTCTCAGACCATCCGGGGGAAACTGCACGTGTCTTGTTCAGCCCAGCGCTCTCCTCAAGGAAGAAACATTTCTTTTTACGAGCAGATTATATGTTGGTTACAAGTAACAGCTCTCAAAGTGGTGGCATTTCGCTGCAGCCCCGATCAGGGGAGGATTCTCAGGTGGAAATGTTGCTCTGGTTCCCAGCAGCTGCGAGGGGCTGCTGCCCTGGGCTGGGTTGGGTCGCTGTGCGTGCACACCCCGAGGGTGCAGTGCTGGGAAATGAGGCTGGGCCGGGCACTGCTGCTGGTTTTGTGTCTCTTGGATGAGTCCTGGCTGGAGTTCTGTCCCTGAGGGTGGCTGAGCACCGGTTCCAGGGCTCCCCTTTCATCAGGATGTTTAGATCTGTCCCATGGATTGCAGTGCAGCCCTATTCTTCCCTTCCCTTCCCTTTCCCTTTTCCCTTTTCCCTTTTCCCTTTTCCCTTTTCCCTTTTCCCTTTTCC
>VZTH01012040.1:0-42023 GCA_013397815.1 Aleadryas rufinucha
CTTGGTGAGTGCAGCAATGCGCTGGGCCAGCTCCGCTTCCACCTCAGGCAGCGTCTCCGCCTTTCTCATTGTCTGCTGCAGCTTCTGCTCCGCCAGCTCCAGCAGCTCCTGCAGGTGCCGGGCCTTCTCCTCGCACTGCGGGACAGCAGGGTGGGTGCCCGGCGTGTCCCACCCCCAGCACCCCCTTCTGCCCCCCGCGCCCCGAGGCAGGGGGACACTTTGGGCCCAGTTCTGGTACCTGGCGGTGCAGGGACTCCTTGTTGGCCAGCTCGTTCTCCAGTTTGTCATTGAGGTCATGGATGGAGGTGGCCTCTCGCTGGGCTGCCAGGTACCGTTTCTCCAGCGTGGTGATCCTCTCCTCCATGTCCTCCTTCTGTGCCAGGGCCTGGGGGAGCGATGGGGCTGTCACATCCTGCTCTGTGACAGCATTTTGGGAACAGCAGTGCCACCTAGCTCCTTCAAGCCTGGGTCATCCCGAGTCCAAGGGGTGTGAAAACCCCCCCTGACACAGGGATGAGGGACAGCAGAATGGGACAGTGATAAACGGAGGGTCAAACAATCACAGGAAAACCGAGAGAGGACACAGGTCACTGCCCCAGGTGTGCGACACACCTGAGAGCCTGTCTGTAACCTCAGAGAAGTCCTGCTGGTGGACTTGGGGACAATTTCCCAAAGTCTCTTTTGGGGAACACCCTGCACACAACAGGAGCTCCAATCCCTTCCCAGCCCAGTGCAAGCTGCTGTGAGGTCCTGCCCCAGGCTGGGCAGTGCAGAGGGACAGAGACTCACCTCTCGGAGGTCTCTCTGGTACTTGCTGCTCATCTCCTCAGATTTGATCAGATCCTTCCTGGCCGTGCCCAGATCCTCCTCCAGCTCGGCCACGCTGGCAGCCAAGGCAGAGATTCGTTCCTTGGCCTGGACCACTTCAAAATTCTGCTTCTCCAGGAGCTCCTGCAGCTCCACCACCCGCCCGGCCTCGTCATCTGGGTGCACGGAGCCATTGGAGAGACGCTGCAAGGCACCAGCGAGGGAGGTGGATGTCAGGATGCTCCAAAGCTCCCGAGTTGTAGCATTGCCTGCAGTCACTCAGAGTGGGAATGTGGCCCTGCAGGGACTTGGCAAGGGGGTGAAAGTGGAGACAGGGGGCTCTGGGACCTCCATCAACAGCCTCCACAAGCCAGGGATGGGGCTTCTTACAGAAATGATGGAATAGGGATGGCTGAGGGCTTCCCAGAGCATCTGGTGGAAGGCATCCCTACCCATGGTGGAGCTTGGAACAAACTGGCCTTTAAGGTCTCTTCCCATACAAACCATCCTGTGATCTCTGGGAAGCAGAACTCCTTGGAGAACCCAAGCACAAATTCCCCCCACTCAGAAATGGCCTGTATCCACCAGGAAGGGCATTGCCCATGGGGCTGGACCCAGGGGAGAGGGAAAAAGGTTTTCAGCACCCTGGAGCCAGCAACAGGGAGGTGGGAGAAATGACAGCCTCACTGAGCATGGTCAGAGCAGGGGTTTGCAGGGCTCTCACCTTCCAAGGAAGCTTCGGCGCTGGTTCCTTGGGCTCCCTCTCATCACGCTCGCCCACCGCGGGCTCGTGGGCGGAGCCCTGCTGCAGAGCTGCCACCTGCACGGAACAGGGGCTCGGCAGTGGGACACAGTAGGAGACACCTGGGCCAGCCACAGGGGAGGCTAGTCCTGCTGCACCCAGGGCTGCACCGGCTTCCTGCCAGAGTCCTGCTCGTGGCTGGGGTGAGGAACAGCCCTGAGCTGGCACTGCGAGGGTCACACCTGGAACCCTGGGGGCAGCTCTGGACCCCTTAATTCAGTAAGGACATTGAGGGGCTGGAGTGTGTCCAGGGAACGGAGCTGGGGAAGAGGCTGGAGCACCAGGAGAGGCTGAGGGAGCTGGGAAAAGGGCTCAGCCTGGAGAAAGGGAGGCTCAGGGGGGACCTTGTGGCTCTGCACAACTCCCTGACAGAAGGGGGCAGCTGGGGGGAGTCAGGCTCTGCTCCCAGGGAACAGGGACAGGAGGAGAGGGAACAGCCTCAGGCTGTGCCAGGGGAGGGTCAGGTTGGACATCAGGAAAAAATTTTTCCCTGAAGGGGTGGTCAGGCCCTGGCACAACTGCCCAGGGCAGTGATGGAGTCACCATCTCTGGAAGTGTTCAAAAAACAAGTAGACGTGGAACTTCACAATATTGTTCAGTGGGCATGGGGGTGTTTGGTCACAGGTTGGGGGCTTTTCCAGCCTTAATGATTCCATGATTCTAAGAGAAAGGAAGTCAGAGATGCTGAGAAGGATCAGCACTGAGGGAGGTTTTCCTGGTGAGCCCTGGATCCCAGGGCTCCCTCCCAGCTCATTTCACTGGTTTACAGCCAGACAGATTCTGAACCCAGCGCAGCAGGAGGGTTACAGGGTTAGCAGGGATAAACACTGGCACCACGTCCTGCTCTGACAGGGGAGGATAGGGAATGGTCCCTGCAATGAGAGGGGCCTGGGAGCCTGGGAAATACCATGAGACTTATCCTGGGAACTGGAAAGAGGAGCAAAATTTGGCCGGCAGAGGCTGCAGGAATGGCTCTTTCTTTTTGGGAGTAGTGGCTGGGTACAAGCTCCAGGAAGGTAAACAGAATTCATGTCTCTTCAAGAACACTTTATCCCTGGAAGTGTCCAAGGCCAGGTTGGACAGAGCTTGGGGCAACCTGGGATGGTGGAAGGTGTCGCTGCCTGTGGCAGGGGGTGGAACAGCATGAGCATTAAGGTCCCTTCCCACCCAAATGAGTCTGGGATTCTGGGATGACCATGGCTGGAGGGTGGGGACAGCGAAGTCCCAACCCCAGGACTCCAGCAGGGAAGGAGATGGGGGTGCAAGATGAGGTGCTTGAAGCAGTGTGGTTGGGTCTCTGCCAAATCAGGGCAAATCCCAAGTCACCCTCAGCCCCCTGGAATGATTCAGATTCAGGTTGTTTTTGTCAGTGACATGAATTCCAAACAGCAAACAACAGGGAAATGTCACCTGCGAGACAAAAGGTTTTCAGAATCTTTACAAGGTTTCCTTAAATACAGACAAACCTTCAAGTAAACAGCAATTTTAGAACAAAAGCCTTACATCAAACTCGACTGAATGCAAATACCACGTGAATTCCCGAAGGTAACGGGGAGCATTCCCAGCCCAGAGGGTTCCCTCACCTGCCGGTGGGCATCCACGAGCTGCTCCTCCAAGGTGGCCACTCGCTCCAAGGCTGCTCGCAGGCGTTCCCTCACCTGTGGGTGAGTGAAACAACAGGAAAGGCTGTTATTTATCCGGGATGAGGGTGTCCAGGATTTAGGCATGCTCCCAGGCCTGTTTTTTGGGCTGACAGCCAGGCTCAGGGGGATTCACAGGTTCAGGACCATCCAGCCCATCACAGCGGGGAGTGAAATTGTGTTGGAGACAACAACCTGAGCCAATTCTTGGAGATCTATTGCCAGGATAGCCTGGAGAGGTCTCCTAGCAGGGGAAGGAGATGCTTGAGGCGAATGAACGAGGAGGAACAGCAAAGACTGACCCAGGGTGCCAAATGCCACCACCCCGAGAGTGACCTGGGGGAGTTCCCTGTCCTGACAGCCTCAAACCCAGAGCATCCACTGGGCAGCCCCAGCAGCTCCTCAATGCAGCTTTGGGATATCCAAGACTTTCCTGCTGAGGGCCCCCATGTCACCTTAACAACACAAAGTGGCAGGGAGGGAGCGGAGGATTGGGAGAAGGAGCTCTTAGCAGGACAGGTCCCAGCAGCTCTCCCACCTTTTCATCCAGTGCCTTGTGATGCTCAAAGAGTGACTTGAGTGCCTTGAGCACCTCGACCTCACTGGACACCCCGGATGGCGACTGGGCCTGGCGCTTGACCACAGTCATCCTGAGGGAGCGCTCATGCCGTGACACCAGGCACTCCAGGTGCTCCAGCAAGAGCTGCAGGGGGACGAGAGAGGGGCTGTCACTGCCAGGATGGGCCAGCAGCCCCTGGTGTCCCACAGCCCCAGGACTGAAGGCCTGCCAGCAGCGTCTGCAGGCTTACCCGGGTGTTGTTGCGCTCGGCTTTCAGCTCCGAGATCTCCTCCTCCCTCTCCAGGAGCTGCTCCCGGCAGGCGCTGAGCTCCCGTGTCAGCGTTGCAAACTCCTGTGGAGAGCAGGGTGGGCGTGAGCGGGGACAGCAGCTGGGATGGAGCCAGCATTCCAGCCCCACTGCTGGACCTCCAGCACAGCATTTCCCATCCAAACCCAACCAGGGAGACACGGTAACACCGAGGGGAACGTGGAGAAACTGGTGGAGAGGCACAGCCAGGCCAGGAGGAGATTTATTCCTGGCTTCCCTCATGCTTTGGACAAGGAGAGCACAGCATCTCAAGATTTATCCCACTTGGTGTGATGTCCAATGACACAAGAAACTGCTCTGCAGCTGCAGAGGTGCTCGATGGCATTTAAAGCATCCCAGTCAAGGCCACCAGCATGTTCCCATTCCCACTGTCCCCTGGATGCAGCTCCCACCTTGGAGCATCCCATAGGCTAAAACTCACCACAAAGCCACAACCAGCCAAGATGAGTCCCCGGGCCCTCAGCCAGCCTCTGCCATGACCTCAGGACCTGGAATCATCCAAAACTTCCTTCCAAAAGAAAGAGGTTGCTGCCCCAGTCCAGCATGTGGAGCCCCAGCAAGCTGCCTATGGGGCACCCCCAGGTCCCAAATCCCAGCTGAGACAGATGGGGCAGAGCAGGAGATGTGCCAGGTGCCACCAGCTCTTGTTGCTGCCACTGCTCCCTCCAGGGATGTGACAGCCAGCAAGGAAGAGCCATGCCCAGAGCAATGCCAAAGGAATGCTGCACACCCAGCACATCCCTCGGGACAGGATGAAAACCACAATCACACTTGTGGCTGTGTCAGAGGGGAAGTGAAACTCGCTTTGAAGTCCCTTGGATGCAGGAGGGTTCACTTTCCCTTAGAAAATGAAACTCAGGCACCTGGCTGAGCCCAGGAGCACCTCCCATTGCTCCCAGTTGCTCTTCAGTGGTGCCAGGCCCAAGCGAGGTTTTGCAGCTGGGATTTCTTAGGGTGAGAAATGCAAATGTGGGAATGTGCCATGAATCCACACCAGGTTCAGTGTTGTTGGGAAGAATTTTAAAAGGCAAAGAATTTCAGAATAAGCTGAGAAGGATTTGATGGAGCATTAACAAACCAAATTTCAAGAGGGGGCTGAGAGCTGTTTTACAGCGTGAAATTCTTTTTCACTTTAATTTTCAGGTTTAGCAAATAAAACCCCTTCAAATCGAAGCAAAGCATTGAGGCTTAGGCTGAACCAAATGCTCTGCTCAGCTCCAAGTGAAACCTCCTGCGACAGCTGAAGCTCCAAGAAATCTGTTTGCCCCAGCCAGGCTTTCCCTCTCCCTTCCCACATCAAACCTGTCTCACTGGTGGGGTTTGTAGCCTGGGACTGGTGGGGACGGTGGTGGCACTGGTGCAGTTGAGACCCCACAGTGGGACAGGAGCCGAGCAGGTCGCAGTGAGGGGGAAGGGAAAGAGTCACTGCCCCCATAAACAGCTGCTTTCCTTCCTGCCACCTGCCTCAGGCCACTGCCACCCCACACCCCTGCTCCACATCCCTGCTCCAAAATCCCTGCTCTGGCATTGCCCCAGAGCCTGAGGGTCCCCAGTTCCTTCCCAGACCCACTCCTGCCCCATCCATTCCCCAGAGACCACTCCAGCCCTGCAGTTATCCCTCCTCCCATCCCTTCTTAGAGACCACTCCAATCTGGGACCACCCCTGTCCCCATCCCGTCCCCAGGGATCCCTCCAGCCCTGGGACCACCCTTCTCCCCACCAGCTTTTCCCCCAGTCTGTCACAACACCCCAAACCTCGTCACCAACCTCTGCCATGTCCCATCCCACACTTGCTCTGGGACCATCCCACAGTCCCCAGAGGACAGGGAACCCTGGGCAGATCCAGCTCCACTGGCGCCCCACCGTGCCAGCCCAGCGCTTCCCGGAGCCGAGCTCTCCCTGGCGCTGGGATCCCGGCGGGATGGGGATCGGGCTCGGCAGAGCCCGGCCGCACACACGTGCGCGTTCCGCGGGTTATGCAAGCGCTGCCAGCAGCTCCCGAGCATCCCTGCGGATTAGAGCCGGGCTGGGAATGCCGGCGAGCAGAGAGCGGCAGCGAGATGTGCCAGAGAGGTGCCTGTGCATCGCCTCAGATTTAGGGATCTGTCACTCCCCCAGTCCCTCAACAGGCCAAGAGACAGGCGGCAGGGCTCCAGGAGCTCGGGAAAAGCAGCCTAGCAGCCGGGATGGCCCCGGAAATGTCTTCCAGCAGCCCGAGCTGTAAATGTGGGGGACGCATCGGCTCTGGGCTCTTCCAGCACCAGGGCAGGACCCTGCGGATCCAAAGCCTCTGGCTCTGCCCCGTGGCTGGCAGGGGACACACATGTGGACAGGGATGTTCTTCCCACTGGAGTGAACAGGGCAGGGCAGCATGGGATGGGTGGGACAAGGCTTTGGAGGCAGCAAGAGCACAGGGATGGCCAGTGCTGGGGACAGCGATGGTCAGTGCTGGGGACAACGATGGTCAATGCTGGGGACAGCGATGGTCAGTGCTGGGGACAGCGATGGTCAGTGCTGGGGACAGCAATGGTCAGTGCTGGGGACAGAGATCACCAAAACTCAGCCTCCTCTCCCCGCATTCCCTCGCTGTGGTGGCCAGGCTGTACAGATGCTCCTGCAATCAGGATTTCATCCTGAAAGAGGGGATTAAAAGGGAGAAAATCCTCTGGAGAGAGAGGCAGCCCCTGCTGCAGCCAGCCCAGCGTACACGCGGTCACCGGGTCACCAGGGGTGGGCACAGCACAGAGCTCCGGCCAGCCCTTCCCCAGGGGTGCTCCTCTCCGAGCCCTCCATCCTGGCAGGAATGCTGGCTGCATCCTGTGCTCTGTGCCCCACATCCTGTGCCAGGCCTGCAGCATCCCACGGCAAATCAAAGAGCCCTCGATAACTGTCTCCCCTCGGGGAAAGGCAGCAAAAATGAACATTTACATCAAAAATAGCAACAGCCCTGTGGCAAGCCAGGCCAGCAGTGAGGTCAGCCAAGTACACAGGGCCTGAGTTTGATGCCTTGGGAATAAAAAATAGGAATAAAACACTCCAGCACCTGCCTGTAGACACCTCCCTCAGCCCCAGCTGTGCCAGATGCCAGCACTGCCACCTTGCTCTGGGTCACTGGCAGACACCAGGTGAGCTGGGGACCATGACAAGCTATCCCCAGCTCCCGGCTGCAGCATCACACCATGGAGTGCAGCCTCCACCCCCATCCACACAAGTGCCATGGCCCTCCATCCCAGCAAAGTGGAGATAAAGAGGATCTAGATGATTTTCCTCTGCCCTGGTCATGGCCGGGAGTCTCCCAGGCGAGGAAGAGGAGCCTGCCCAGCTCTGATAAGCTGTGGTACTAAGCAGGGACACCTATAAACAGATTAGAAAGTGAAGGAGAGGTGCCTGATCTCCAATCAAAGGGTGGACAATGAGACACAGCCTGGGAGTCCCCAGGAGCCCTGCAGGAAGCCCAGCAGCCTGGGAAGGGCCCAGTTTGGATTAAAACCAAACCTCCACTGTGTAGTGACTGGGCTCGGCCCTGAGTCCTGGGGTGAGAGGGAGTAGGATGGAGGGAAGGAGCAGGGTAAGAGGGAAGGACAGAGATGGAGCAGGACAGAGGGATGGAGCAGGATGGAGTGTTTCTGTTTACACTGTCGGAGCAGGGAGGGAGACCTGGAGCACCACACAAGGTATTGAAGTGGGATGTTGTGGATTGGGACTCAGATCTTCAGTCAGCACTGGGCATGTTGGGGGTTTGGGGTTTTCCTCCTTGGCTGCATCAGTGGGGAAGGCACAGGGAAGAGCTGGAGGAAGGCCACGAACCAGCAGCATGGAGATGGCTGGAAAAGCAAGGAGAGGTTTAGGAAGCTCAGGGGGAGAAGGCTCCAAGGCCTGTAGCATAGAAAAGCTGAAATGCCAAAGTCCTCAACCCAGGGCCCGCTTGAGTCTCTCCTGGTGCCGTCCACAGCACAGACAGGGATGCAGTGGGACCACACCACAGCCAGCAAAATTCCCTGTTTGTGGCAGGAGCGTGGCTGCTGCTCCAACGCACCCGAGCATGGGGACAAACCGGCTCCAGCTGTAGGATTAATGGCATTTTAAAGCCCCTAATTGGAGTGATTGCTCCTGACGGGAGCGGCAGGGGATGTGTGGGAAGGATGCCCATGCCGGGAAATCAGCGCTGCTGACTCAGCACGTGAGGGACAGAGCCCCATCCATTGTCTGCCTGCGCTGGCAGCCCCGCCACCCCACTTGTCCTTGTGTCCCAGGAGCGGAGCAGAATGAGGAGAAAGCCCCAAATCGGAGACGAGGGGATAAACACAACCCCAGCAGTTGTACCATGGGATTACACAGATTAAATCCTGCTGGGTAAACCCAGGGCTTTGACCATCACCCACCCCCAGCGCTGGGCACTGGCACCTCCCAGACCTCCTGGATACAACACGGGGGCTCTGCAAGACCATCCATGGGGAATCTGTGTCCTCCCTTCATCAGGATGTGTATTTCCACCTGGGATTGCTCAGGGAGGAGTACTGTGCAGCCAGGCAAGCAGGAATCCAACATCTCAGCATCCCAGTCTTGTGGGACCACAACCAGCTCTGACAGTTCCACATAGCTGCCAGATCCCTCCATCCTTCCCCAAAATCTGGAGATGCTTCAAGGGTCTTACCCAGTGGGTGTTTCCCCCCCCCGGGGCTGATGAGGTTCCCATTTAGCTGCTGGTCTTTGCAAGTTAACTCAAGATATACTTTGAAGTTAAATGGGATTGTTTGATGTCAGGACCTTCTCCAGCTCCTGGGGGACTTCCAGGGAGTTTGGGGAATTTTAGGGGGTCTGCTCACCCCAAAAAGGCTAGATCTCAACTCTCCAGGCAGCCCCAAGAGGCAGCGAAGGTGCAGCAGAGCTTCATGGAAGGAGGAACTGCGGGAGGTTTCCGTGGCCATTGGCAGCCTGCAGCCCTCACCCTCAGCCCTGTGAAATCTGGGAGCCTGTTCTCCCCCTGACACAGCTGGGGACAGGGACTCCTGCCAAACCCCCAAGCCGTGGCAGGACAGGGAGGAGCTCCATCCCACACAGGACCCTGCACTGGGAACACATCTGGATACAGCTGGAGCCCTGAGCATCACATCCCCTGGTGGCACCCGCACCCAGGAGAACCTGAGCCGGGGGGCCGGGCAGGAGGGAGCTGGGAGCAAAGCCAGGGCCTTGGGAGGCTGCTGAGAGCACCCAGAGCACGCTCAGGGCTTGGTCCTCGGCCACGAATTCCCTGCAGAACAGGGAGGGCAGCGGGGCTGGAGCTGGAGCTTTCAGCCCGATTAATTCGCATTCAGCACTCCCACATGAATAAATAAATCATGTAAGAAGCATTAAGGCAGCTTAGTCTCCCCAGAAAATCGCCCTGGAGTTCTGCCTTTTGGGGGCTGAGGGATGCCCCCATGGGCTGGGGGTGGGGATGGCTCAGCCATGCAGCACAGGCAAGGGGAAATGGGAGCTACAGGCAGGAGCATCCCTGAAGCATCTCTGCCAAGGGGTTTGCCCTGGACAGGCACATCCCCTGCCTGCCCCACGGCTGGATCTGCACCAGACGCACATTCCCAGCCTGTCCCTTTGGATCCCGTGCCGACACAGCAGCATCCAGCTGCCACTGTGCTCTGAGAGGGTGCAGAGTGCCATGTCCCCAGCTGCCACCCACCCCAGCCTCACCAGGCAGTGCATCCCCCAGCCTGGCTGCACCCAGGGGACACTACTGATGAGCCTGGGTGCCCAATCCTGCCCTCAAAAAAGGGGTTCTCCCAGCAATCCAACTTGCATCCCATCCCAGTGGGGTCAGAGACATTGCAGGAAGCTCCTGGGAAAAAGAGCTCACAGAGAAGGAGGAAGAGGATGGGACAGACCCACGGGATGCCCCCACACAGTGCCCTGGGGAGAGGCCCGCACGTCCCGCTCCCACTTACCTGGTACATGCACATGATGGGATTAATCCCATTGGGCAGGTGAGCACCTCTGGATTTGCTTCCCGTGTTCATGCCGAGCCCTCATGTCCAGAGGCGAGCACGGGGGGCACCGGGGGCCACCGTGCCCAAGCGCAGAGCCCCCTGCCTGCGCAGGGACCGCAGGAGGCAGCGGGAGCTCCGGGGAATTCCCCATGAGATCCCCCGGTCACATCCCAGGGCCGGAGGTGGCCCTGGCCGGGCACCTGGTGGGTCGCGGGCACAGCGCTGCCAGTGGGTCCCCGTGTGCTGACCCAGATTGCTCCGAGCACGCCCTGAGGCTCTGAGGGTCCGTCCCCGGAGCGGGAGTGGAGGCTAAATCCGTGCATCCCTTAATCCGGGAGGCTGCGGCAGAGTGTCAGGGTGACCTGGCTTGCTCTCTCCAGAGCGGGGAGCAGAGGGACTGAGCCCCCAGTGCAGGGGGTGGTCGCAGCACTGAATGCACCCAACACCTGGGTACGTCTCAGTACCTCTCTCAGGAAGGGAGAAACTCATCCATAGGGACCCCAGGAGCTCTTGGGAAGCACTCTTGGGTGTTTTGCTCTCAGCAGCTCGGGCAGAGGCAGGACCAGCCCCGCTGTGTGTATGGAGCAGCTCTTCCCAAGCTGCTTTCCTCCATCCAGAGAAGGCAGGGATGCAGAGAGCTGGCCAGCCAACAGCCCAAGCTCTGTCCTAGCTTGTGCCACCAGTTTTGACCCATTTCCCATCTCTCCTAGGTGCTTCAAACCCCAACACCCAGGCAAGGAGGATCTCAGGTCTCAGCACTGCAGAGTCAGAACAGATAAAAACATTCGAAGCCTCCTGTTTCCCTTGGCTGTTGGGCTCCTCCCACACCACGCCCACAGTCCCGCAAAATCCCTGTTCCCCCAAGTCTGAGCCCTGGGACACTGTGCTGTCCTGTGCTGTCCCACAAGACCCCACAGGGATGGTGGGCAGACTCATCCTGCACAGCTCTGTGACACTGGGCTCATCCACCTCATCCTCTTCTGGCATGAACATCTTTGTGGAGATCAAGTCCAGGCCTCTGGAGTACCTGGAGGTGGTCCTGCAGGTGGAGGAACCAGGAGGCCTCAAGGCCCAAGGCAAGCCCTGATTCCCCAAGCCCTGGGCTGCTCACTGAGCACAGACCTCTGGTAGCCTCGCTGTCCTCTGCCCCTCTGCTCCCTGAGTGTCCCAGTGCCCACCCTGCACCAGCTCTGCCTCCAGCGTCCCCTCTCAGGACCAAGATCAAGACATAGAAGTCCCATTGCCCCACTGGGGAATGGGGCTGATGGAAAGGAGCCCTCCTGGTGAGGGAGGGGGCAGGAGTGGGGCTGCTCTGCACAGCAGGGAGGAGAGTGATGGATGGTGAATGGTTAATGGGGAATGGTTAATGGTTACTGTCCTCATCTGAAGTGCCAACGTGGGCTCAGCACTTCCTGACATCCCAAGAAGTTGACTGGAAACAGCAAGCCAGATCTGCTGCCCGAAATGTGCTACCTGCTCCCCAAGTGCTGTCCCCCAATGGACTGACTGTCCCCATGGAAAGTGAAGGCTCTGCATCTGCATTGCTGTCACCCTGGGGTGTCCTTGGGGAGGTTTTGTCCCTTCTCCAAGTCCATTGCCCTGTGCACAGGAGGGATTGTACTCCCACCCCTCCTCACAGACCAGCGAGGGCACAGAGGAGAAGGGGAGCTCTCTGAGCTGGTTGTGGCTTGGCCCGAGAGAACCGACAGGATTTACTGTTGGCATGAGGAGCAACCCACGGGGCGGCGGCACCGCTGTCACACCGAGCCAACCCTCCCAGAGCCATGAGCTGAACCCCACATCCAATGCCCCTCGTGTGCCTTGGGACAGGCTCTGCTCATGCCAGGAGCAGGTCCTCACCTGTGGGAGTGCCGAGTTCAGCTGCCTCTGGAGCTGGTCCCGCTCCCGGAGCGTCTCCTGCAGGCGGCTCTGGGTGACAGCGAGCGTCTCGCGCGTCTCCCGCAGCGTGTCCAGCAGCTTGTCCCTCTCGTCCAGCATGTTCACCATCAGCTGCTCGAAGTCAGCGTCCGCCTCCGAGCCCTGGGGGGGGCCCAGCGGGTCCCCCTCGCTGATGGTGGGCATCACCTCGCACATCATGGCTGGGCTGGCTGGGGGAGGGCCCGATGGGGCTGGGGGTGTGCTGAGCACAAGGTCACATCACTGCGGGCTCCCAGGGCCAGGGGAGCCAGCACGGGAGGGGACAGTGGGGTGCTCAAGGAGGGGGACTCCTCACCCCTTCCTCCTGGGTGCTAAGCAGCAGCTGGCATCACTCCAGCAGGGTGCAGGGACATCCTGGGCACCAACAAGGTCCTCGCAGTCACCAGTGCCCCGCTCGCTGCTCGTCACTGCTGGCTCCTGGGTGTCACCTCTCTGGGGTCCCGGGTGTCACCTCCCTGATGCCTTTCGGAGGGGTTGCAGCATCCGTGCCCCACGGGATGTTCAGAGGGCAACAAAACGACCCTTGAGGATTTGTCCCAATGGAGAGCCCAAGCCGAGAGCAGCACAGGGAGGGTCCAGGGAATGTTTGGGCTGCCTGGGCATGCTGAGGGGGGCTTTGGTGAGGATGGGCTGTTGTCCCTAAAGCTGGATGAGGTGTCACTGCCGATGTGCAAACATGTCTCCGTTGAGCATCACAGTTCTTCAAACACCCAGCAGTGACCTACGGGAGAGGGGACAGAGATCAGATCCCTTCTGCTGCCCCTAAAATGCCCAGGGACCTGCCCAGCCCCCTCTGCCCCACATCAAACCCTGGAGAGCTGCACCAGGTGGGCTTATCACCCACATGAATGGGCTGTGCCAGGTTGTACCTCCTGCTCCCACTTATACTGAAACCAGGATGGTACCAAGCCACAGGAAACAGCAACCCTGGCACCCAAAATCCTGCAACTGTCTTTGGCATCCACATATCCTGGGCCGGGATCCCATCCCCTCTGTGGAACTCCTGGCTGCCCAGGGCCCCTGTGGCCCCAGGTTCTCCAGTCTCAGGGAATTTGCAGAAAATCAGGCTCTAACCTGAGTTTGGCCCAAACCTGGCAGGAAGTCACAGCAACAAATGAGTTGAATGATTGGATTAATGTCCCCCCCTCCCCTAGACAGACATGCTGGGCCCAGCTGTTCAGTGACAACTGAACTCCAGCACATCCTCCCTTGGTCAAACCTCTCCCAGGGGATGGAGGCAGCAGCATCCCTGAATTCCTGCCCAAGCACAAGCACCAGGGATGAGAGGCTGGAGGGGAGAGGCAGAGCTGACATTTGGGCAGTATTTAGGCTGGATTTAAGCATGGCTGGACCTGAAGACCCAGCCCTGGGGTGGTGCTGGAACCCACAGCCCCACCTCCCCTTCTGCAGCCCCAAACCATCCCAGACAAGGTGCCAGGTGGGGATTTCTACTGTCACAGTCCTGTGGGGAAACTTCAGCCCTCTGCAGCTGGGTGAGGGTCCCCAGCAGCAAGGGTGAGTGTGACACTGCCACCCCAGCCACCATGGGGACCTGCCCACGCCAGTCACCATCTGTGCCAGGGGACAAACCATGGGCAGGGCTCGAGATGAGCAGCAAAACACAACGTGGCAGGCCTAGGGGTAAGGAGAGCTGGTCTAGTGCTGCTTCTTGGGCAGGCCCCCCTTCAGTTTTAAACTTTCCAGGTGAAACGTTCAAGGATAGGTCTGAATACTCTGAGTCTGTGGATGCATCTGAGGCTGTGGCTGCCCCATCCCCGACAGTGTTCAAGGCCAGGCTGGACAGGGCTTGGAACAACCTGGGATAGTGGAAGGTGTCTCTGCCCATGGCAGGGAGTGGGACTGGATGGGATTTAAGGTCACTTCCAGCCCAAGCCATCTGTGGTTCTGTGTCACTTCCCTTTCAAACCCCTCCACACACATGGATAAAAAGGACCTGCACACAGGCCTGGGCCAGAGCAGCCCGTTCTGGCCCTTTAGGCTGGGATGAAAGCTTGTGTGTCCAACAGCTCGATGGCACAGCGGGGACCTGCCCCGATCAAAGGTGACGCTTGTGAGGAGGTGCCTTTGTCACACCCAGACACTGCCAGGGAGGGGGAATCAGAACTCTGCTCTTGGAATGACATTGGCTCATCAGCTGGGGGGGAAGTTTGACACAAAAATCTCTCTAAAAATAGAGAAACTCTGGCAAAAGCAGCAGCCCCTCACTGTGCACCCCGTGTGTGATGCTGCCAGCCAGCTCCAGCAAGCAGGGACATAGGTCAGGGCTGTCCCACAGGTGGTGTCCTCCCCTCCCTCCACAGATTGGATCCTCAAGTGGGATAAAACCTGTTGTGGACATGTAACACTGTCCTGAAGCTTTGAGGGTTGTTCACACTCCATCCTGGCTGTTGGGGCGTGGATGTCCAGGACAACTGTGGACTCATGGGATAACTGCACTGAGGACACCCCATCCCTGCAGCATCCCACAAAAACGAGGCTGGTGGAGGAAAAGACACAGAGTGAGGGACCATTCCAGCCCCTGCTCTCCTTGGACATGAGCCTCATCCCTGTAATTCAGCAGGGAAAATGCATTCCAGTTCTCCTGCCCCTAATGAGCAGTCCCAGGGGGTCCCACAGGCATGTGGCTCCCTGCCAGCTTTCCTGGGGGTAAGATGTCCCAGACTCCAGGGAGATCCATGGCCAAGAAGAGCAGAAACCAGTCCTACCCCAGGGCTAAGCCCTGTTAATTTGGGTGCAAATCCTAAATGAGGTGACTTTCATGCCCCCTCCTCTGCTGTGCCTCTGCTTGAGGGATGAGCATGGAGAAGGAACATCCAGGCTGGGGAAAGCCCGGCAGTTGCTGAGCACGACTTGAATGGCAAAAAGAGCCACACAGGCACGGCTCCGCCCAGCTGCTGCTGGAGAACTGGAAGAAATTAGCAGATGAATTAAGAGATATTAATCAAGGCCCTGCAAGCCCTCAGGGAAGGGAAATGCTGCAGGGAATGACCAAGACATATATCTGACCAGAGCGATGATGGGATGGAAATTTATCCCAGCTGCAAAGGAGAGAGCTCCTTACCATGAGGAGACTCTGCAGATGCCAGTTCCAGCAGGACCGTGGTGGCTTCCCGCACCCCATGGAGTTCATCCAAGGGGCTGGACCCACACGGTGTAGGAGGAGGCACAGATTTACAGACATGAGCTGATTTTCTTTCTGCTTCTCCCATAGCTGAGCTCGAGCACAGGTGGCTCTGGGCAGGGGGTTGCTTCACTGCAAACCTGCTCCTGCACACAGTCACATCCTGTTATTCCTGTGCGCTCGTGCAGGGAGATGGGGAAATGAGCACAGTCGGCCCCTCAGCCTGGGGAGGGTGACCAGAGAACAACAGCAATCTCACACAGCACCGATGCTGGTCCAGGATGGACTCATCCCACTCCCCTGGTCCCCAAAAGCCTCTGTGCCCTGTCCCTCAGGATGCTCAGTGAAGCATAAAACTGTCCTGGACAAGGCATTGTTGGTGACCCAAATCTCCTCCATGCCCAGGGTTTGGGGGTGTCTCCACTGAGGGAGGTCACGTTCCCCTCTTGTCCCGGGCCACCAAGGACACACGCTGAGGTGTAAGGAGCTGCTACAACCCCCTGCAGCTGGAGCAGCCCTATGAGCAGAGTGAGACCTCCCACCAGCACAGAGAGCAGCCAAAGCCCCCCTGGCCTGGCCTGAAAACCCCAGGCAGGTGGGGACAGCCAGCCCAGGGCTCTCGGGGCTCTCTGTGCCTCCCAGGACGCCGCTGCACCGTGAGAATCCCTCTGGCAGAGGGTCCCTGGCAGGGACATTCAGGGGCATGCTCTGCCACCTCCAAATGTGGCTGTGGCCACAACCCAGCCCCATGTGCCCATCCTGGCTGGAACCACGGCAGAGTCCAAGAGTGGAAAATTCCCTGCAGTGCAGTGGGACTGTCCACATCCATGGACAGATACTGGGCTGCCTCCAGCATCCCCTCCATGGATCCATCCCTCCAACAACCATGGGAACTCTCCTACCCCATGAATTTGCGAGTGATCATTTCTGGATTCAACCACTGCAGCTTTCATTGCAACACCACGAGCCCCAGGAGTAGCCCAGCACTGGGAAGGGCCAACAACCGGAGTCAGGGCAGCTGCAAAGGGTTTATTTGGGATGGCACGAGAGGGAGCCAGGACCAGGCTGGGTTTGATCCCTGCTGTCTTCAAGGCCTGTGGAGCAGGAAGTGAGTTCAGTAAGCAACAGGCACAGGGGAGCGTGCAGGGATGTGCACACAGGGATGGGGATACAGCAACATCCATGGAGCCGGGGATGTGCACACGAGCAGGAATGTGCAAGAAGCTCCTTTCCAGGGTCAGCTCCCCTCATTTCTGTCCCACCTCAAACCTTGGGATTTCCATTCTCCAAAAGCAAGAGAATCTCACCTGTTCCCAGGTGCCTGTCCCAGGCAGCCCAGCTGGAGGGGGCTCACACAGGGTCTGTCCCTACCCAGCAAAGCTCAGCAGTTCCCAGGCAAACCCACACATGCCAGCAGTCACTTTGAAGGACCTTGGGGATGTCAGTGTGGGTGAAAGCCCAGACACCCCCCACAATCTGATATGACTGCAGCAGCAGCAAGGGCACACCCAGAGCAGCTCTTTGCTGCTGGAGGTCAGAGGGGCCTGAGCTCGCTCCCAATTAGTGCCTGTAAATATCAACCTTTCACCGGTTGGGAGAACTCCCTAAATGCTCCTGCCTGACTTTAGAGGGCCTTAAGTGCTGGGATAATCATCGTGTAAAGCCGTGAGGCTGCGAGGAGACAGCTGAGAGCTGAGCAAACAGACACTGCACAGCTCCAGCCCTTGCTGGGTATTTTTAGTCCTGTGGGGCTGCCAGGCACAGGCTTGCTGGGAGCAGGTTTCTTGCCAGGGAAAACATGCTTGTTTTACTATCCCTCCCCCCTGCACCCCAAAACGATGCTTCCCCCCCTTTTTGGGATGGAAAACAATACAGTCACACATTGCCTGCTCAGAGAGGCCACTTCCCCACAATGGGGCCCAGACGTGGAGCAGCTGATGGGGAGCAGAAGGGGTTTTTGCCCTGGAACTGACGATTTGCTCAGCACAGCTCAGCTGTGAGTCAGGCTGCCCGTGGGATGCTGGGTCCCAGGGAGCACCCTGGCTTCCCCTTCCCAACGAGGGCGAGAAGCACCCACAGCTTTACCCACACACGGAGGATAGAGACAGCCTCATGTTTCCTCTCTGAACAGCTCCACTCCCATCCCAGCCCTGACAAGATGAAGAGAAAAGCCTCGGTGGCTCTGTCAGCAGGACCATCACCCAGCAGGCAGCTGGCAAAGAGGCTTTAACGCACTCCTTGGAGGCAAAAAGCTCAAAGAGATTGATCATCCCATAAAAATGTCATTCTCATCTTTTCTGCTCCTGGAAAATCCTCCTCAGCTGCCTGCCTGGCCTCAGAAGCGCAGAGTTGTGGTGGCAGAGCCCACAGCAGCACCCCTCACTCCCAGCTCCCTGGCACAGGAACAGCCTCCCCTCTACCCAACCGGCCAGACCTGGGGTCCAGCACCCACACTGACCTCCCACACTGACCCCTCCCTGTCAGATCCAAGAGGGACAAGAGTCTGATGCCTGCTTTGCTGTTAGTTTTACCTTTCAGGACCTCTTTTTTCACCCCTTCCTTGTAATACTGCATTAAACGTGATCCCAGGACAGGCTGTAAGTGTTGTATCCCAGCATTCCCAGCATTCCCAGCAAGCTCATCCCAAACACTGGCCTTGCAGACAGAGCCACATCCCAGCACAAGTCCTGCCCACCCTCGCTGAAGTCAGACACCACTTGGGAGCAGCCAGGACATGCTGAGCCACCAATCCCACCTTGTCTACCCCAGGGAAGGTCAGTAGTGACCTGCTGAGCACAGGGATGGCAGAGTGGGAACATCCTCACCATCTCTACCAAGCCACAGAGCCCACTTCCCATCTACCCTCAGTGAGGGATGTGGTAATTAGAGGTTGGGAAAAGGGGGATTATTCTGCACACAAGACAAAGGGGATGCTGAAGAGCCCTGGCTTGACAGTAGAAATCACTGATTCAAGTGTAGGTCCTGGAAATGTTTGTCTGCAGCAAGTCTCAGAGCAGCCTGTGCCACACGCTCCTGTGGGTCATAGGCTGGGATTTCCCCTCCCACATGCCCTCAGGAGAGGTGCTGTTCATGCCACAGTGTCCAAAGGAGACACCAGCTGAGTTCCACGTGTGCCAGGAGCTACCTGGATCCCTCTGGACAGCCCCACAGCCCCCGAGGGCCCCTCTCCATCCTTCCTTCCCTCTCTCTATCCCTGTGCCCAGGCACAGACCCCTTTCCACACACTCCACAGGTCTCTTAAGAGTTTTATGAGCCTGGACTGGAGCAGTCCTGCTGTGAGATGAAGCATCCTGACTTCTCCATCCTGGGTGATCCCTGGGGAAAAAGCTGCTTTTCACAAAGGAAACCAATCAGCAGATGCAGCCTCATCCCAGCTTTTCTCCCAAGTCCCCTCATTTACTCCTGGGATACGCTGTGGCCTCTTGGGACCTCCAGTCCCCCGAGAAGGACAAGGAAGATCCAGTTTTCCTTGGGGCCCATATGGTGACGGTGCTCCCACATTCCCTCACGCAACCCTGTGGCCGGCAGGGAGCTGCACAGATGGTCCCTGGCTGGTGCCAGGGGCAGCCCGTGGCCAGGACACCCAGGGATAACAAGGGAAATGAGGCATTCTGGCTGGAAATAAGGTGCCAGTTTTTAGCAGCAGAGGATTGGATTCCCGTTCCAAAGGGTGAGATGGATTTGCCGAGATCGGGGCTGGGAATGTGGTGGAGACCTGAGAAAAGAGGCAGTGGCACCTCCTCTCCCATCCAGGTCTGGGAGGTCTCCTGGGGTCCCCACACCTGCAGCAGTGTGTCCTTTGCCCCCAAGGAGACAACGTCCAGCTTGTCCCTTGCTGGAGAGGCAGCAGTGGCAGAACAGGACATTCGGGCAGTGTCTCCAGGGTCTGGAGCTGTCTCAGGCATTGGGAAGCCCTGGGTGCCACTAAAGGGTGGGGACAGGGGACACTGCAAGCAATAAAAGGCAGCTACTCCCAATATCTCACCTTAAAGGACACACTTTTGCCCCAAAGACTTGCTCCAAACCCATAAAGCAGTTCCCACCTCAACCCTTGCTCACTCCAAGTTGCTACACCAGCAGAGAAACTGTGAGGAAAAATGTCCAGCTCTGACAGTTCCTTTGCAGGGAGCAGTAAACGTTAGCATTGCACTGGTATTTATACTTCCCAGTGGGAGGGGAGGCATTACACACCACTTCCAGAGGGTATTTTCAGACAGCCACCTGCTCCTCATTGTGCAGGGACACAATTGTTCCTCTGCAAAACCTCATCAGACGAGGAGCTGCAATCTGCGCCGGGCCCTGGGGGGGAGGAGGGGGCTGAAGCCCCCGGGGCTGGCACCCAAACGCAGTCATACACACATCTACGGGACTCTGTCACCTGGGGAGGTGCTGTGGGGGTCGTGTCGGGGGTCCTGACTCAGTTTCCCTGTTTCCAAAGTGGGCCACGTGTCCTGCCCTGACCCCGGAGAAAGGCGGGATCTCAGCGTATTCCCACGAGGAACCTGGCACGGGCAGAACTGCCAGCGTAAAGCCACACCAACCTCCTGCCCTTGCACTTTGGGGGGATGGGACAGATGGAAATGGGCCTTGGAGGGGCTCCAGCCTGGATGATCGCTCTGACAAGTGGGATCCCCAAGCCTGGCCAAGAGACTCAGCAAACCCAGGCTCACCTTGAGACTTCATCCCTGGGTTTGCAACAGCCAAAGACACGGCTGGGAGGAGAGAGGACCACAGGTCTGAGGATGCTGCTGAAGCCATGAGGATCCCAGGAGCTTGTGTGGAAGCACAAGGAGTGTTCTGGAGGAGCACGGGAATGCGGCTGCTGGAACATGAGCTGGACTTCACCCTGTGGCACAGCTGCCCTAGTTGGCATGAGGGGTTCCCCCAAACCAGCAAAACCACAAACCAAATCCCCCAAATCCTGTAACCACATCCCACTCCAGTCACCTGCACCCAGCAGCATCACTGAAAGATAGGACTGTGGAAATCCTGGAGAAATCCTGATTCCTTTGGTGGGCGAGAGGTTGGGAAACCACCATGTGCCCTGAAAGGGAGAAGGATGCACCTGATCCACAAAACCAAGCTCACATCCTTCTTCCAGGATGTGGTCTGCACTCAGATCCACCCATAGGGACAAGGAGGGGTTTCAGCAGCCACCAACCTGACACAAAAAAGCCACAATTCCAGTTAAAACCATTTCCTTTTCCAGTTGTTGCTCTGCTCTGTGTACACATGGCTCATCCATCCTTTTGTTCCGTAACCTTGCAACCAAACCCCCTGTCCTTTGCTCTCTTAGGCCAAAGTCACAGAATCGCAGAAGCCCAGAACAGCTGGGATTGGAAGGGACCTCTGAAGATCATCTAGTCCAACCCCCTCTCAAGGCAGGGTCAAACCCCAAGCAGGTGACCCAGGGACACATCCAGGTGAGTTTGGAATGTCTCCAGGGAGGGAGACTCCACACCCTCCCCAGGCAGCTGTTCCAGTGCTCTGCCCGCCTCCATAGAAAGACGTTCTTCCTCTTGTTGAGGGGTTTTGAGTCTTTGATTTCTCCCTCACTGAAGGTTACTTTGAACAGCAGCAGAAGGAAATGCAATCCCTGCAGCTCTTGTTGAAGCAGCACATCGCGGTGATCCAGCCCCTGGGTGACTCTGCCAGGGAAGGCAGCACTGGGATCCATCCCAGCAATCAGGGTGGTTTCCAGCCCAAGGTGGATGCAGGCTCCTCTGACAGGGAACAAGGCACAGGGAAGTGATCCACAATCATGGGGAGAAAATCCTGTGCTTGTCACAGAGGTGGCATCACTGCAAAGTCCCCTTACCTTTGGGAAAGTGAGGCTTTGGGCCTCAGTTTCCCCACAAGCAGGGCACAGCTTCAATCCTTGCTGAGACACAGAGGGATGGCTGGTGATTTTCCATGATTTCACTAGAGGTTTTGCCACGGGTACATCCCTCCCGCCCCCGTGACACTTCTGCTGAGGAGTTATCTCATCTGGGAGCCTGCCGGGCTGGAGCCGGGGGCCTCCCCCTCGCTGCCAAACCAGCCCCTGCCCTGCTTTAGTCACACCCCGTGAGCACTTGTGGTGCTAATTTATTCAGCGACGGGGGAAGAGTCATCAGCTCCAAGGGGGGCTGAGGAAATCTGCGTCACGGGTGCACAGATGCAGTGCTGCAGAGGTGCCTCTTCACTCACCCTGCCCTGACACCCACACCCAGCCCATGCCCATGCCCAGCCCAGGGCATAGGGGAGGCTGCTGCTTGTAGAGAAACCCCGGAGCAAACCCCACGTGCACCCTGAAGAGCTTTAATGCCCAAGATCCAGGGTTTCCCCCACACCACCCATCCTGCTGGAATCTCTTCCACACCCTCAGCAGGCCCTCCCTGCCACCAGCCTCAGCAGTGATAACCACTCCCACACATCAGCTGCACATCTGCCCAGCTCCCAGGGTAAAATCCAGCCACCAACTCCATGACTGGTGGAAAGGGAAAGTGGCTCAGTGACCTCCCCCGGTCCCAGAGTGAAACCCTGCTCCCTGCCCCGCTCGGGCAGGTCTCCAGCATTTTGCCACCACAGAATCATGGAATGGTTTGCTTTGGAAGGGACCTTGAAAGTTCAACGAGTTCCACCCCCTGCCATGGGCAGGAACACCTTCCACAAGACCAGGATGCTCCAAGCCCCAACCAACCTGGTCAACCATCCTTCACCAGACTCTAAATTATGAGTGGGGTTGAGGAAGAGGCCAGGGAGGGAGTTTGGAGTCAGAGAAGAGGCAGATGGGGCTTTCAGTGAAATTTGGGAAGTGTTAGAGGGTGGTCAGAGCCACAGTGGACAGAGCAGGGACATGTCCAGTGCTGCTGGCTCCAGGCTGGACCATGGTAGACTCAGGAACATGTCCCTGCATCACACTTTGGGGTTCTGCAGGCACCACAACTTGCAAGGGAACACCAATGGTCCTGGAACATGACCCTGGCCCTGGGGAGGCCTCCAGAGCTCAGCAGTTCACCACCAACCACCCCAGCACACAAACAGAGACAACAGCAGCAAGACTGTGCCCCAAGCCCCCGTTGTGCTCCCCATCCCACCTGCAGACAATCCAGGCATAGCTCCCCTTTCCTCCATCCTCCCAAAAGACAGAAGGTTTTAGTCCTTCCTGTTCCAGAAGAGTGGTGACATAGTGTCTTGGGCACTGGATGGCCCCAGCCAGAGGTGACTGGGATGGTTTTGGTAGCTCAAGTGAAGGGGGGCGGGGAAGATTCCTCCTTGTTTTCATCCCTTCTGTTGTCCCTTCCCTGTGCTAAGGGACTTTAGCAATCACTTAATCCCTTTGCTGATGGCACAGCTAATTCCTAAGGAGCTTTTGCCCAGCTGCAGTGGTGGGCAGTGGGATATCAGCAGGATTCTCGGTTCTGGACGCTCAGGCTTTGAGGATGAGCAGATCCAGCACCAGGACAGTTCCACAACATCTGGCAGGGAAACCTCACAGGGTTCACCCAAGCATCTCCACCCCTACCGGGACACATGGGTGGACAGGATCTCAGAGCTGTGGTTGCTCAGCTCCACGTTGAACAAGGCAGGGCCGTGGGATTAAACCCCTGCCTGACTGAAACCTGCTCTTCCTCCCAAGCACCCTCATGCCAGGGATAACCACAGCCCTCCCTTGCGAAGCCAGGCTCCTTTGACACCTTGGCTGGTTTGGAAGGGATGGATGAATCCCAGCAAGGAGCAGGCAGAGATGGAGACCAACGGCCCTGTCCACCCTCAGTCCAGGCTGGAATGACCCCAGTGCTGTTCCCACGGTGCCTGTGCCGGCAAGGGCCCAGGGGGGTGTCAGCTCCCGACGTCGCATCCCTGCCATCCCTGACAGCGACAGGATGTGGCAGGAGCAGCCGTGCGGGGACATCTGAGGACAGTGACATTACAGGGTGGCTGCGGGCAAGGCTCAGGCACTGGAGCTCTGTCTGCTCTGTGTAAATCCACATCGAGCAGGGTCACATCTTCAACCCACACCCTTCAGGTGCAAAGTGAGCCCCCGGAATGGGCTCAGCCAAAGCCCACCTGGCACGCCTGGTACCCCTGGCCTAGCCAAAGCCAGAGTGCTGCAGGAAGGACTCATCCTACTCCTGCCTGGTATTTTAAGCCTTGTTTCATGCAAGAAGGACTTCCTGGTGGAGTCTCTGCCCTGCACATCCCAACTCCTGACGCAGGGGGAGGATGTGCCCACTCACCACACCAGAGAGGCAGAGGGCCTGGAGATGCTGTGCTTTAGAAGGAAAATCCAAGTTGTTCCTCTTTAGGAGAAGGGTGGGATTAGCTCAGCCCTTATTAAGCATCAGAGGAACCACAGAAAGCACCTCAAAAATAGCCTGCCATGGAAAATCTCCATCTGGAGCTCATTCCTCCTGGATATAGGCTACAAGGAAGATACAAGGGATATAAAAGTCCAGTTCCCTCCAGAAAGCCCAAGTACAGGAGAAGATCAGGGAGAATAAATCAAGGTTTGCATGAATGTGACGAGCTGTGGTGAATCCAGCAGGGAGCTCTAAGCAGAGCCCCTGAGGGCTTCACCCAGCAGGGGATGAGCAGAGAGAGGGACCAGAGGAAACACCATGTCCCACCACTGCTCCCCTTGTCTGGGGATGGGAGAAAACAGAGAAAGCTTCAAATCAAGGGAACCAACACCAAATTGCTCCAGAAAGCATGGGGAGTGTGGTGGTTTGCAGAGGGGTGGCAGCTCTTCCCCATGACAGCAGAGCTCTCATCCAGGCACGCATCATCTCAAAATCCAGCACTGGGCATTAGTTCAACCCAATTTCTAACTTGTTCCCTCTCAAAATGTCAGCTTCATGGAGCCCAGCTAATGCAGCGCCCTCGGTGTCCCCAGGCACCACCCTGCCTGGCACAGGAGCCCCAGGAGCTCTGCCATGGTCCTCACTGTGCTTCCCATGGGCTCCCACGGCCATCTCAGCTCACCCAAGGGGGAGCCCAACCATGGCATCATCGAGCCTGACCCCTGCCTCCATCCACCACCCCCAAAGGGCACCCAAAAAGCATTGAACCCGTTACACCCTTTGGCCCAAAGCCCCTGGGCACAGCACTTTGCCACCCCCAGTACCCTGGGGGCTCCTGCACATGTTGAGTTCACAGGATCCCAGACTGGTTTGGGTTGGAAGACACCTTTAAGCCCATCCTGTTCCATCCCCTGCCAAGGGACACCTTCCACTATCCCAGGTTGCTCCAAGCCCCATCCAACCCAGTACCAGGAACAATCCCCTGAACCATCCCAGGAGACGTGAGCAGGATTTGGCCAATCCATGAGACATCACCAGGAGAAGAGGGACACATTTGCAGCTCAGCAGGCTTTGAAAGGAATGAAATGTGGGTAATTACACTGGTGCACCACTGGTAGGAAGAGCTGCGGTGGGGTGGTTTCCAACCTGGTCCCACTGTTTGCTCCTGTGGGCACTTCAAAAACGTGGTGGCCAGGACACCTTAAACTCCCCTGGAGGGGAATGAAGGAAAGGGGATGTCCCAATGCCTCGGAAATGCCCCAGGCCTGCTGCCTGACCTGAGGATGTTGTGTGCTCTCTATTAAAAGCCAAGAGCACATCAAAGCTCACAAGGCAAAAGGACACACGAAGGGCTGGGAGTCTCTCTCCACACACAGCTCAAGCACAGCAGTTGAACCAATGCTTTTCAGAGGGTTTAGTGACCATTTCATTTAAATTTCTGGCTCTTTTACAATGCAGTTCTGGACCCTGGGCACCCCCCAGTGCCTGTTCCTGCAGATGTTGGAGCAGGCAGAGCCCAGCTCCAGCAGCACTGGTCGGGGGGGGTTCAGGCCATCCCTGAGCCCCAGCACTCAGCAGTGCCAGGCTGTGCTGCTGCAGAGCTGCAGCCCCTCCAGGGCAGCAGAGGCAGAAAACCCCGCATGTGTCAGGACTGGTGGGATGCTCACCCGAGCAGAAGTGGCTCCCTGTCCAGCCTCCTGTGCCCTCCTCCCACCTCCCCAAGTTCAGAGCTGCCTGCAGGCACCACCCCACCTGAGGTGACCTTCACCTGTCGTGCCAATATGGGGACATTTGCTGAGTGATGCTCACATGTGAACACATGATAGACAGAGCTCCCTGACCTTGTCTCCTCTGGGTAAATGCACCAATTTATCTTCACCAGCTCTGGAAGGAGACTGGTTTGGACAGCTACAATCCCTTCCCTGCCGAAATACTGCAATTCCAGGCCAGCTCACCTGAGTGATGATTGCTGCTGGGTTCCACCTTGCCACCACCACGAGAGGACCTTCAGCCCATGCAGACACAGCAGCAACACCCACCTGGTGCAGGAATGCACCCAATGAGGTGCTCAGAAGGATAGAATTTACCCTGCATCCAACTGGGTTATAACTGGAGGTGGGATTTTTGTGCCTCGCCCTTTGCAAAGTGCTTGGCCCTGCTGAAGAACATGGTGGACTCTGAAAACGTGGTGGACTCTGGGCTTGACAGGCAAAGACATTAACACCCACCCTGCAGATCTCCCACCCTCATGGCACAGCATGAGGTGCTGTCCAAAGGCCCCTTCTCCCCTCTAACATCACAACCACAGTTGTTGGTCACCATCTTTCAGCTCAGCAAAGCCATCTCCACCTGCCTGGACCTGCTCAGAGCTGACAGGGAGCTCCAGGGCTGGGCTCACATCCAGCAGTGCTCTGCATCCTTACAGGCCATGCAGCCTCTCCCAGGGTGCTCCCACCCCAGATGGGGAGTGAATCTAAACAGGATTCATCTCTCCCTACAGCCAAAGCCACCTTCCTCCCAGGCACTGGGTCCTTTTGGCACCTTGGCATGTCCAAATCCTTCCATGCATGGAGCAGGGATGGATCTGAGCTCACCCTGATCCTCGCTGTCAGGGATTTCTGAAGAGCATCAGCCAATTCTGAGGGCTGAAATGAGATAAGGGCCTAAATGTTCCAGAGATAAGGTGGAGTCTAGTTCCTGAGGCTCAAGAATCAAACACTCTCCCAAACTGGTTCTCACCACCTCTTCTGCCCTTTGCAAAGTATGTGGCCTCCTCCAGCTGTGTCTGGTCTGGGGAACACGGGGCAGGACAAAGCAAGAGGGTTTCTGGGTCAATCCTAGTTTCCTGAGGGGGAACAGATGGGTTTTCTGGTGGGGATTGATGTTCTGAAAAGCAATTACACATGAAGACATCCCCAACAGACTCTGCTCTGCTCTGGCCCAGAGCCCAAGTCATCCTGGGTTTGGATTTTAATTAGCCCCGTTTTGGTATCTGCTCTCTTCCCTCCAGATAATGATTTAATTATTACAGATATGTCTTCGAATTAGCAGCTTCCTCTGTGGATTATTCAGATCTCCTCAATTATAGAGCCCAACTCACCACCATCACAAGAGAGGCTGGAGAAGAACAAAGGGAGCCCGAAATCCTTCCTGGAAAGAGGAACCACGCAAGCACCCATACAAGCTGGGGCACCTGCCAAGCCCTTCTCCTCCATTGATCCAGGTCTCCCTCACAGCTGGACAGGAAACCTCACTCCAAAGTACACCCAAAGAGCTGTACCATGTGTGACCAGGGCCCCGTCTTCCCACCAGGCTTTCGTACTCAGCAGAGCACAAGCAAGGTGAAAAGGATGCAGGATGAGCTGGGACATGGAGCCACCTCTGTGCATCCCCCTCTAACGGGATCACAATCCCCCAGCAGAAGGGATCCTGTGGGGACCTGGTGAGGACCCACTGCCAGACTACAAGTGCCCTTGTGCTGGGTGTCACCCAGTAAGCCCCTAGCCTTGGGAGGGACCACAAGGGAGGTGGGATCAGGCAGGGAACAGGGATGAGGAGGTGGGAATGGCAAGTGCAATCTCCTCCAGCAGTGGGACTGGGCAAGGGCCTGGGGCTCAGCCAGGCCCTGGGCCTGAGGGATGCTGGTTGAAGAGAAATCAGCAAAACAGGCTGCCAAAATAAACACCAGAGGTAAATGCAAAGTGAAGGAAGGGGGAAGCCTTCAGAGTGCAGCTCTAAGCAGATTTGGTGCCAAGGAGCAGGAACTCACCTGCACAGGAGAGAAGTCCCCGACTGAACTGCCAGGCAGACACGTTGCACCCTCACTGCGAGGTGTGGGCAGAGCATCTCCAGGCTGCACGAATTCCCAGCAAACCCTCCTCCCCAGCCTGGCACAGACTCACAGAACATCCTGAGCTGGAAGGGGCGATCCCTGTCCCCAGGCTGGGCTGGGACAGGAGGGGACACAAGCAAGAGTTTGCTACAAACGGCAACAAGCTCCAAGGATACTCCAAGAATCACCTTGGTCCTTTTCCACAGACACACTTGAGCTCCTGACCCCACATTGTGCTTCTCCTGGGAGCCCCAAGATTTCCCTCACCAGCACTGCTACAATCCCCACATTACTACCAAAGGAACCAGATTTTGCAGCAGCCACTGGGAAACCTCTACTGCCTCTCTCTGCTGTAGCATGGGCAGGAGCAGAAAATCTCCTCTGGCTCCCCTGTCACTGCAGCTCACACTCCAGGAGATCAGCTTAAAGCAGCTGCAGCTCCTGCTGCTGCAGGAAAAGCCCTCGAGCACAGCCACGCGTGAGTCTGCACCTGCAAACACAGCTCAGGCCTCCCGAATCCCAGGCTAACCCCGCATTTGTGAGGCTGGATCCTCCTCTGGATCCCTTCCTGAACTCAGGAAAAGCAGCAGCACAGCACATATAGCCTGGTGATGTGGCCTGTTATCCCAGCTCATGGGCTATGGGATACAGCCCTGCTGTCCCTCATATTCCTGGTGGGATTCACAGCCCTGTTCTCTGGGCAGTGAGCCCCAGCCCTGCACCACTGGCCCCGTGCCCCACAACCCTCTGGGGTCTCCCCTGGCTCTGTCATCTCCAACAGCCATCACAAACCTTTGAGCGTTCCTAGCTCTCCACCCCATCAAAGACCAACACACTCAAGAGCAAGCAGAGGGAGAGAAAAGGCCATGATGCAGCAAGGCCTTTGGTTTAATTTCCTTAAGAAACCAGGCTAAAGAAGACAGGAATGGAAGCGACACACAAGAAAAGCAGACGGATTTTCATTAACCCAATCAAACCTCCTGGAATATGATAACAGAGGCAATAACAGACACCTCCCCTCTGGCCAAGGACAAAGAAAGGCTTCCTAGTTCTGAAGAAGATGAAGAAAATTGGAGTATAAGAAAGGAAATGACTCAAAAATGGCTGAAATGTCAGCTGTTATTAAAAAGCCTTCATCTGGAGAGAAATAATGAGTGATGAGAACAGGGATATGATGGGGAAGGCTGAACAGACAGAGAAAAGTGGAGGAGTAACCGCCCGAGAATGGATCTGAAAGCCACCCTGGTGATCACAGGAGTGGGCTGACCTCTGAAGCTGTGCCTGGGGTGACCTGTGAGGAATTTGGGGTCCTGAGAGGCCATGCCTGTCGGGAGGGTGATAGCACTGCAGGTGATAACAGCCTCGGGATATCCCCCACCCCAGATGAGCAAGTCCCTAAGAGACACAATTAAATCCCTCTGGATTTTGAAACATCCTTCCAGAGGCACTGATCCTGCTCTCCTGTCACCCCTTCCACACTGTCCCTGCTGTGCCCGCTCGAGGACAGGGACAGGGACGTTCCCGCTTCCCCGGGGCACCTGCAGCACCAGCAGCACGGCCGGGAATGCAGCCGCCAGAATCCCGAGTGGAAAAGCAGCTGGCATCACCCAGGAGGGGACACCCCCCCCGTGAGCCCCCAGGGACCACCCTCCCGCAGAGGGGCTGAGCCGGGGCGGCTGCGGCCTTGCACGGCCCCGGCGCTGCCGGGAGAGAGGGGAGTGTCGGGGCTGTGTCTGTGTCACTGTCACTGTCACTGTCACGCAGCACTGCGGGACCGCCCGCTCCCAGCCCAGGCAGCTCCATCCCCGCCGGGAGGTCGGGCCGGAGCCGCGCTGGCCCCGCTCTCCCCAGCGCGGACACAAAGCCCGTCCCTGCTCCCTTCCCGCTGATCCCTCCGGCATCGTCCCAGCCGCCGCGACACCAATTCTTCAGCAGGAGCCGCTCGCATTCCCGCAGCACCCTCCTCTCTCGGCATCTCCCTCCAGCGCCTCCCAAGAGCTGCGTCTCTGGACACGCGGCTCCACCCTCCTGCCCGGCAGAACCCCGGGCACGGCCCCGGCTCCCCCAGCCCAGCCTTGCTCTGCCCCACGTTCACACCCACGGTGTGGCCATAGCCCTCCAAATCTGACAAGATTCACTTTTTGGGAAGCAAGAAGTGAGAGTCAAACCGCACACATTTCCTGCAGGAGTAAAGTCGAGACCAGCAGGGAGGTGGGAGCTGTGCCTGCACAGAGGTTGGACCTTTCCAAACGCAGACCGTCACCTTCAGAGGAAAACACAGAGGTGGTAGAGCCATCCCAGTGGCCACCGCCACCTTCAGCATTCTCCTCCCACCACCAGTCTGGACTAGCTCTCCCCTGCCAGCCTGCTCTGGTTACTGGTATCGTCAGCACCTGTCCTGGGCCCAGGACTCCTCTCATATTTACAGAAGTTTTGGGTACCACCAAGTGCACTCAGCAGCTGCCTCTGAGTGACCAGCCTCAGTTCCAGCCAGGGGGGATGGACAGGGGCAAAAGGAGACCATGAAGGTCCCAGCTGCCCCAGGGACTGGTTAAACTAGGTGCTCACAAGCAGCTTCTGATCACAGTTTAGTGGCCACAGTGGTATTAAGTCAAAAGTTGGACTTGATGATCTTGGAAGTCTTTTCCAACCTTAATGACTCTATGAGTCTTTGATTCTATGATTTGGGGATAAATCCTGCAAATTCTCACACTTTTGTGAGAACACACTCAGACAAACGTCCAGCTCACGAGTGACCACACAGGAGCTGACCAATGTCACTCTCCTGGTGTGCACTCCCCACCTGCACAGAGGGAAAATGGAGAAAGCTCCAGGTGCAGGCAGCAGCATGGGAAGATCCTTCTGCTTCCTTCACCACACCAGGGCTTTGGCAATTTGAGGCACCCCACAGCAGCCCACGAGGAGTCAAGAGTCCTTGGAAGGAGAAAGTCCAGGCACAGAGTGATGGAGGACCTGACACACCTTGGTCTGACAGACCAGGGTGGCTCTTCCTTATGGGTCACTACATTTGTCCCCAGCCTGGGGCAGTGACAGCCCCTCCCTGGCATCTCCAGTGGTTGGATTTCCTGCGAGTTGCAGTGGAGAAGGGAGGAAATCAAGCAGCCAGTGTCTGCCAGCTGGTGGGGCTGGTGACTTTCCTCACCTTTCCAGCCTCAAAAATTACCATTATGTTCTTTGCAAGACCAGGGAAACTATCAATGCTTGTGTCCATGGCCTGACCACATTGCAGCAGGCTGTAGGGCTCCCAGGGATCAGCTCGCCCTATCAGCGTGTTCCTCGAGCTCCTGCTCCTCCACTGCTGCATTCCAGCCCCCTAATGAACTTCCCAGCAGCACACGGGGCAATCACATGGAGATGGAGACAGGAAAATCCAAATACCTTCAATTCAAGGTCTCCTAAAGAAACATATCCCTTTTAGAGCATCACTTCTGTTTTACAGCTCAGCACCCCCCAGCTGTGCTGAACTTCAGTTTTCACATCCATCACACCCAGCTCTGCTCCCGAATCCCCGTTGGTGCCACAAAGCCAGTTTGTCACTTCCCCCCAAGTTCACAGCACATGACATCAGCCCTTGGCTTCATTCATAGTTCAAGTGATGAGCTCTCCCTGCTCTACCACAAGCCAGTGGGGTCAAGAGACTGAAGGCTGCTGGAGACAGGAGCCTGCTGCCCGCACACCAGTCTGCCCAGTGCCCTGTGTGAACTGGAAACACCAGCAAGCCCTCTGCATTCACCCACCGAACAGAGACTTGGCTCTCAAAGCAAAGCAGCTGGCCACCTTTTCTGTATCCCACGTCTCAAAGCCAGATGTGGAAAGGTAAATTGTGTATTTACAAAGGATGAAACAGACTCCCAGGACACACACACAGAGTTAATGGACGGTTTTGAGGGTATTTTTCTTGATGCTACATGAAGTCCCCAAAACTCATCCTTTCCTCAATGAGATGGGCCCTCAGTGGCCACCAGAAAAGGTGCCATTGTCTCCCTCCTGGACCCTGCACCCCTGATTATGAACACACCTCACAGCACGGAGAGTAAAGGTAATGAATGTTCATTTACCCTCAAATCGACGCAGCTGCTGCGTTACCTAAAGGCCAGATCTGGAGGGCAGAGTGTGACCCTTGGGAGCGCAGCAGATGTCCTGCACCAAGCCATGAGCAGTATCTCAGGAAGGAATGGAGGCTGTGCAATAGCCGAATCACTGGAGAATTCAAGCACTGGTATTTTTAGGCAGCGGGAGGACGTGTGGGAGAGCTCTCCCTGTGCAGGCTGATGCCATTTGCTGCAGGGCACTCACAATGAGATTTATTGACAACGTGTGATTTGAAAGCGACACTGGCACTCCCGGAGAGCCAGGCACTGATCAGTAGTGCTGGGGCTCGTGGCAGCCTCAGTTTAGGAGACAAAATTTCTCCATAAACCTGAAAACATGAAGGACACACATAACAAAAGCCATTTCTGCTTGCAGGGATGCTCTGGCTGCCAACTCCAAAAATGGCCACTGTGAAAGTCTGCTAACTAAACTAACCAGAAGCAGATGATCAAAAGCAGGAAAAAATGCTCTTTTTTTAATATGGCAGCCCAAAGTGTTGGCTGTAATCGAGTGATTATGATCCAGGTTTTGATGCTGGGGAGAAGGAGAGAGAATCTTCTCTCTTCATCAAACACAAGCTGCTCTCTGGGTGGCACATCTGGATGTCAGACAGGTAACAGCAGCAAAGCAAACCCTTTCCGGATCTGGGATCAAAGGAAAGACAGCTCAGGTCAGGAGAGATGAGCCTTCTGCCTCTAACTAAAACCTGATGGGTTAAAATGAGTAAAACCATGTTATTGAGCACATGGTGCAGGAAGAGCCCAAGCCCCCAGAAGGGTTCTGGGAGGAGGCTCTCCAAGGGATGCTGCAGTGACCCAAGACTCCATCCCACATCCCAGCAAAGGCACATCTGCTTCCAGGTGCTGTGATGCTGGGGAGGAGCACGGACAGCAGCTCTCCACAGGCACATGGGAATCTCCAGAACTCCCACCCATCCACTCTCTAGCACAGCTAGGATTTCCAAGTGGCAAAGCTTGAAAATTCGGGTTGGTCAACACCCCCATGGATCCTTCAGAGGCTTCGGTTTGCTGCTCCTCTACCCACACATGGCCTCCTGCCTTAACCCAAATTGCTGGCAGATACAGCCCTGGCTGCAGGAGGTGTGAGGATAGGGTCCCCTTTGCCCACCCAGCGGTGCATCCAGGCTGGACATTGCCTCCACTGATGCTCCAGTCCCACAGCAACCAGGAAGGATGGGATCTCTGCTGCTGCCAGCATCTCTGCACAGGGACACAGCCAACAGTGATTCCATCCTCAACCGGGTGGGAAACACGTCACCAGCACAGTGGGATGGCAAAGGCACTGGCAGTGCTACATCCCAGTGATTCCCACCTGGGCAGATCCCAATCCGTGGCCAGAAATCAGCTGTGGCCACACTGGAATGCCCCAGGGAAACATTCCCTTGTGCAGATACTGGAGAAAAGCAGGATTTGGCTGTGCCACCCTCATACTTCACTCCCACCACCCCTTCTCCCAAGAGTAGGAGCTCAGCTTCACAGCATGCCAGGGAAAGCAAACACAGGGAGGAAAAATCCAGGAGCACCAAAGCCACTACATCCTGCAGAGAAACTGTCCCAGACACCATGGCCCTCCCCGAACCCTGAAACAATGCCATGCCCAAACGAGCCCTGAAACAGCTCCCTGCAATCCCCAATCCAGGTGTCACCCAAGGAGACCCCAATTGAGCTGGGCACCCCTCGGGATGGAGCAGGAATTGCAAGGCACAGAGCCCTCCACCACCCCAGCACAAAGGGCTCAGGGCTGTCCCCAGGGACAGAGAACAAGAGGGCACAGAGCCCATGTCCCCTGGCTCTGGCCTCATTTGAGGACCCTGAGTGGGCTCACAGGACACAAAGCCTCCAAGGTGGTTCCTGAGATAAACCTGATGGCTCCCATCTGCAAACGGGAGCGTCATCTCCGAATGTCTCCCAGGGAAATCACACCCGCACATGGCACTTGGTGTTATGTGGGGCAGTGTGGGACCAGAATAACTCCTCTCCTGGCTGATCAGCGTGTGAATAAATCAGCCACAGCCAAAAATAACCTCTGGACATTTTTTGACTCCTTCCTGCAAAACAGTTTGGGGGAGATGCTTGAAAGAAGCCCAGATCTACTTAGTTACAGCTGCCAGACACTGAATTACAGGGCAGATTAAGTGGATTATGGATTTTGTACAAGCCCGTCTTTCCCCTCTGTGCCCACAGCCCCTGGCACTGGGAATGTCTGCATGGGGAGCAGTTTCTAGGCACCACCATCAAACCTATTTAACTCACGATCAAGGGCCTGAGATCAGGTTTATGACACCTGTGTTAATGCCACAGTGAGGCTATGAACACCTTCCCAGTTCTGGAACCAGAAAGGCCAGGCTTTGGCAGGAGAAAATCCATGTGAGGATGCTCTGCACTAATGAGATTCTGGAAAGGTGGGAGCGGGGCTGGGGCCAGACATCCCCTTCTCCCAGGCTCCAGCCATCCCAAGTCCAGCCCAGCTCCTTCCTCTGGGCTATGGACCCCCCGGCACCCCATGGCTGCAGAGGGTTTGTCCTGTCCCAGCATATCACATAATGATGTGGCCAGGAGGGAATCTGGAATCGCGAAGAAAATTCATTTCCGCTAGGAAAGGATGGAAATGAGAAGTTTAAATGCACGCACCTGACACATGGGCAGCAATTCCGGGAGGGGGCCCCTTCCCTGCCGTGCCATCCTGCCCTGGCGAGGGATGCTGTCCTCTCTGGAAGGCGGGACACGGAGCCCAGGCAGGAACAGACTCCTTCCTTCCCTCCCTGCCGCACATCCCCGCTGTTTAAAGCACTCGGCCACGCTGACAACGCCTCACCTCCCCAGGGCGGAGCTGGGCCCGGGCCCCCGCGGTCCCCGGCACGGCTCTGTCTCTGGGACCATCGGCACGAGGGGCTCAGCACGGCTGGAGCTGCAGGGAAGAGGCGCCATGCAGCAAAAATCCCTGGGAGCTGCCCTCTCCCACATACCGCTCGCCACGGACAGGAAGATGGGGAAACGAGCTCTCATCTGCCACTTGTTTTCTTCTTTTTTAAATTTTTGGATGCAATTAAAGGCAGCCACCCAGCCGGCACCTCTTCTCGCTTGCTAAGAGAAGCGTGGCAGGAACTGAAAACCAGGAGCAGAAAAAAAATAATCTGCATTTCAGATAAATTCCAGCCTTGTCAGTTCTGCAGGATTACACAGCTGGAGACAGCGACCCATGAGCTGCTTAAAACACCAGGGTGAAGATTCAGCAAAGGAAGGGTAACGTGGAGGACACAGGGTCAGTCCCCTCCTGGCCAGTGGCTTTTGGAGAAGGTTTGACACCCAGCTCCCAGATGCTCCTGTGGGATGGGAATCACTGCCCTGCCAGTGCTGCCCAGGGCTGAGGGGCAGCAGGGCTGCTCCAGGCACAGCTTCGCACAAAAATGAGAGAGAGATGAGCACCCGCTTCATTCATAAAACCACAGAATCACGGCATGGTTTGGGCTGGAAGAGACCTTAAAGCTCAGCTCATTCCACCCCCCGCCATGGGCAGGGACACCTTCCACTATCCCAGGATGCTCCAAGCCCCGTCCCCCTGGCCCCAAACACTTCCAGGGGTGGGGCAGCCACAGCTTCTCTGGGCACCCTGTGCCAGGGCCTCCCCACCCTCACAGGGAAGAATTCCTTCCCAATATCTAATCTAAATCTCTCCTCTTTCAGTATGAACCCTCTTGTCCTGTCACTCCAGTTCCTTATACAGAGTCCCTCTCCAGCCTCCTTGCAGCCCCTTCACACCCTGGAAGGCGTTCTGGGGTCTCCACACAACCTCCTCTTCTCCAGGCTGAACTGCCCCAGCTTTCTCAGCCTGATTCCTCAGGACATCCTTACCCTACAAATAAACTCAAGGCTTTTACCCTGTCCCCACAAGGATTTTAACCTGCTTGACCACAGCACAAACAGAAATAAAATCCAATTATATCAGCACAACTTTTTTTAGCAAAGAGCCTTGAATCATTTCCCACAACTTCTGCTCCAGATGGGCCCAAGCACAGACCTGTCCAACACTGCAGTTGTTTCATGTGATATTTTCCCTCCTCCCTCCCAAATGCCAGCCCGTGTGAGCACACCCACATGGGCACCCACCTCCAAGCCTTTCATCTGCTCACAGAAGAAGCCTTTAAGCACTGAAAACTCCCAACCACATCACTCAGGAGCCTAGCCAAGGCTTGGACCCACCTGCAGAGCCCATGGCAGAGCCCTCAGCCTGGTCTGTCACCCCACACCTGGCACATCCCAGAAATCACCTGTGAGAAGGGGGTTGTCATTCACACCTCTCTGGGAGGGAAGCAGGGCAATGGATCCAACAGCCTTCTCCTCCAGTTATTATTCCAGAGACCTCACAGCTCACTTTTAGGAGCCATCTGGGAAACCTCTGGCTCACCAAAGCATTCTTTAGGAGGAAATTAATTGTAAATTAAGGTTTCAAGGTTAGATAAAGAATACAGTATCTTTCTGCTTTGCTGGAAACCCTGAAACGGCACTCCCCAGGCAGAGGATGGACACTCATGTCAACATCTCTCCATGTGCACAGAGTGGAGCCCTCCAGAGGCATTCGTAGTTGGGCTCCAATTTGGGTTCAGCTCCCTCTGAGGCTTCAAGGATTCCTCTCCCAGCTCCAGTAAGAGCTTCCAGCTCCAGCACAGTGTCAGGCTCTTTCCCAGCACTGACTCAGGGCATCCACAGCCTCACCCAGCAGAGCGCAACCCACCAACTCACTCAGCTGCCTCTTCATCTCTGTCCTCACTCCCAGCCCCTAGCAGGAGCTGCCCCAAAGGACAAGGCTTGCAAACAGGTCCCTCCAAAGATGCAGATGAGAAGGGTTTCAGCGGGGTTTTACCCCTGGTGTCTTCTGAAACAGCTGAGACAGGCAGGAACCCAAATCTCCAGCAGGTCCAGTCCCTCAGCATCTGCACTGGAGCTGCTGGCAAGTGCAGCTGGGCCAAGCCACCGGTGCGGAGCAAGACCCGCTCACCAGGAAGCCACACAGGGATGAGATGTTTAATCCCACATCTGCCAAGCCACAGCTGAGCTGGCCACTCCAGAAAGCCAGTTCTGCCCATCAGTCTCACCACTGCTGTCTCAGGAACCTGCCAGTTCAGAGGCTCCCTTGCCCTCCTGCTGGTGACGCTGATTCCAGACAACCTCTGGTCTGACTCCTGGGAAAGAGCTGCAGGAGGAGCAAGCACTGAAGCTGGGAAGGCATCTGTGCACCTGAGCACCACGGGATGCCAGGGAGATGGCAGCAGGGACCTATGCTGATGGCTCTCTGACAAATCTCCAAGGAAGTCCCTAGAGATCAGTCCTGTTCCCCAACCAGCACACGCAGGGAGCAGCACACCGTGATGTCCCCAAGAGCACAGGTGCCTGAGACTCCCAGACCATCAGAGACACAAAGACAACCAACTTTCCATCTCCTGCTGCCTGGGCAGCACCACAGCCAAGAAACTCCCAAACCACACAGGCACATTCATCCACATCCCAAACTCTAGTTCACACTTGCCTCTGGACCAGCTCCTGCTCACACAGTGGCTTGGTGGTATCAAACCCACCAGGAGAACCTCATTCCAGCATCCAGCAGATGGTGGCAAATGAGCTAAAATGAACACTTTGCCAACCCTGACTTGGCCAAAACCAGGGCATCCCCAGAAGGGTTTGCACAGCTTTAACAAAACCCAGCTCCCTAAGCCAATTGCTGCTCTAATGATGCAATTTAGGGGATAAACAAGCCCTTCAAGGCTGGTTATTCAGGAGCAAATCGTGCTGTCTGGAGGCAGCTTGCAGCGGCATGATGACACCAGCTAACAGAGGCTGGGAACCAGTGTGGGCACAGCTGGAGCTGGCCAGGCTGGCCGGATGCTCTGCTGGTTCAGCCCCAAGCACATGGGCCAATGTTCAGGCTGGATCAGCTCCGTGAGCATCTTCCCAGTTCCAAGCTGACCCAGCTTGGCAGGCATTTACCTGGTGCTGAGCTCCAGGAGCATCTGTGTGGCAACATCCCCACGAGCCAGTCCAGCCCAGCGCTCGGAGCCAGGCAGATGCTCAGTGGGGCTGACACAGAGCTCGGCACTGGGTGGATGCTCCAGGGCTGGAGGCAGCACTGAGGAAGGCGGGAGGAGACAGCATTAGGAAATCAGAGGAGCAGGAGAAGGCCACGGTAGGACCAGGCTCACCAGCATTCCTGCCCTCCCCTTAGCATAAGGTGGAAGCTGGGGGGAGGGGATGCAAAGGGACGGCTTGGGAGCATATGGGGGCTGCCAGGGGCAGAGAGCAGCTGAAAATCAAGGCCCCCTCTCCCCGCTCCTGGGTTAAGGAGCCCCCTCCCTGCCCCCCATACCAAGCAGCCTCGGGGGGATGTGCCCACCCTTCACCTCCCTGTGTGCACACCCAGCGGGGATGGGGCAGCACATCTCTCCGGCTCTGCCCCCGGTCTGGGGCCACTGGACCGGAGGGAGCAACCCTGGCTCAAACGCTCGATCTGGGGGTAACGCCGGGGCACAGCAAGTCCCCCCCTCCAAGCCAGCTCGGGGTGAGGATGACACCCCCCAGCTCAGACTCAGCCCAAGGGAAATGGGGGAGCTCAGCACACCCTGACTCAGACACCCCCTCCCAGGGATAACGGGGTGGGAGAGGAAGCCCCCCCGGCGTGAGTCAGCCCCTTCCGGGGGGGGCAGAGCATCCCCCGGGGCACAGCAGGGCTGAGCATCCCCAGTGCGGCCCCGCCCGGGGGGCAATGAGGAGCGTCCCCTGTGGGGGGGGAGGCAAAAAGGGCAGAGCCCCCCGAGTCCAGCCCCACCGAGGGGACTGAGCATCCCCACGGGGGGGCCCAGCATCCTCTCGAGGGGCAGCAGAGCATCCCCGGGGGAGGCAATACGGGTAGAGCCCTCCGGGTCCGGCCCTACGGGGGAAGCNACCCTGAGGTGGGGCAGAAATGCCCCTGTGGAAGCAGGAAACTCTCTTGGGGGGAAGGTTCCCCCCTGGGGGGGGGCACAGGAATCCCCCTGGAATGGGCAGAGAACTCTCCTGGGGGACAGGAACCTCTTCGGGGTTTGAAAGCCCCCATAGGGGCAGGACTCCCCGGGGGTCTTGTCCAGCTCCGGAGGGAGGGAGGCAGGAGCAGACCTGGGCTGTGGGCTGTCCCAAGCCCTGGGTGCCCCGTCCCCCCTCCTCCCCCCACACGTGGAGAGCAGCGATGGGGGTAGGCAGTGACCCGCAGACTCTGCCACAGCCCGCTCCTCACCCTGCAAGGCTCAGTTCTGAACCCTGGGGGGACAAGATGTGTCACCCCTCCTAATTTCAGGATATGCGAGGCTGGACCATCACCCTGGGCTCCCCTCAAGGATAGTCTTCAGCATCATAAATGGGATTTGGGACAGAGAGCGCCCATGAACTGCAGCGGGAGCAGCCAAAAACCCAACCTGCTCCATCACCCTGCCCTGCACAGGGGCATCCTTAACAATTAATTTGGGGGCCTTGGAAGCACAGCCCCTGCCACAGCCATTGGGATCCCTCAGCAGCCTTCACCCAGCCTACCAACAAGGAGCTCCTTTCTGTGACCCAACTGGGAACAACTGGGATCAGTAGCATCATCGCAGAGCAGCACCTTCCTCTCTCCAGGAAGGACACCGAGCTCATCCTCAGGATTTTTGCTGGAGGACCTTGGGGAGGTCTCACATATATGCCTCCAGCCCACTGGAGGAGGGAGTGTGCTGGATCCACCCTCCAGCCAGACTCAGGAACAACTGCCTTTAATCCCAAGAATATTTAATCTGTTTTCCACATGCCAGAGTTTTCTAAACCAAGACAAGCTTTACTTTTCAAAAATAATACTGTGATACAATTCTCAAGTAACAATGATGAATAGGACCAAGGAAAACGTTTTCAAGTGAAGAGGTGGGTGCAGCCAGCAAGCACCAGGATCTGGTCTATTGTCTGCCATCCATGTTAATTTGTATCCATTGCTTTAAGAACAGATGGATTAGGAATAGTGTTTCTGTCAAGGAATGGTCTTTCCTGCCTGGGATGATCAGAAGTTTTCTCAATCAAATGTGTTCCTTGCTGATAGAATGCTCTTTGTGTATTTAAGAAACGCTGAGAGAAATAGGGTCAGGAAGGGAGGTTATAGACGTATCAGCTCCTGGTCATGTCAGGGAAGCAGAAGGAATGTAGATTTCTTGCATTTCTCCATATTCCATGCTTTATCCTGCTCTGGAGAGGCCCAAGAGCCGGCACCACAGATGTGAAAGCATCTCACTGTCGTTCCAATCCTCTCCTGAAGCTTTGTAGGAAAGGGGCACAAGTGGGAATGCAACACTCCGGGGTGTTTGGAGCCATTGAGGGAGAATACAACAGGGCTGGGCTCTTCGGTCACTGTGTAAATCCCAAAGGAGGGGAGCAAGATTCCACCAGCCTCCCAGTTTAGCTACCCCAGGACTGGGCAGGACTCCCAGCCAGCTCCTGGCAGTGCCCAAATGCCCATGTGAGCAGGGCAGAAGCGCTCAGGGGAACACAGGCCCCGAAATCACCATCAGACCCTGAGCTGCCAGTCACAACTTCCCTTTGCAGATCCCCTGGAACCAGTTCCTCCCCCATGGGGTGGCACCACTCCTTCAGCAAGCTCCGAGCACCCATTTCAGCCCTAAAAAATAGCAAATACAGTTTTCAGCTGGTGGCCACCCATCGCTGCTCCCACCACAGAGGTGTGGGTGGCACTGGGAGCCCGTGGTGTGGGCTGTGCTTGGGCACTTCTCAGTGGGTGTCTCCTGGGAGTGTTCCAAATCCTCTGAAATCATCAGGATAAACCTCTCCAACACTGTCTTTTTAGTGTCAGTGGCATTACTTTATCCTTGGCCAGGGTGTGTGTGGCCAACAGAGTTCCAGCCTCCACACAGACACACATACAAAAAAAGAAGTTCATTTGCTCTAAATTACATAATTCCCTTTCATTTATTACTATTCTATCCTCTACTGGTTATTGATTTCTCNACGGGGGAAGCTGAGCACCCCCCGGGCAGCCCCACGGGGGTCATGGGGGCAGAGCTCCCCCGGGCGGCCCCGGGCGGAGCCGAGCATCCCCCGTGGGCAACGCGGCCCCGCCCGCACTCACCGCCCGCCGAAGTCGCTGGAAGCCGCCGCTGCCGCCGCTGCCGCCNGGAGAGTAGGAACTTTCAACACATAGTTGGAATCTTTGTTCGCCTCTTCTTTATCTTCAGGTTTCTGCAAAATCTCCATGTGATTAATAAATTCTACATTCCAGATGTCCAAACCCACCAATACATCCTTCTCTCCCAGGCTTTGTTCACTGAAGCGTATCAGACTTAGTTTATCAAAACTTCAAATTTCAGTACTTTTCCCAATCTGTGTTCCTACAGGAGTGGCTCATGACAACTTTTCTAAATGCTGGCAAAGAGTAATTTAAGAATAACACAGTATTTATAATTTACATATAGGTTATTATTAATTAAAACAATTAATTTTAAAGTTAATTAAAACCATTAACTGAAGTTATTATTTAAAAGTTCTATTGTTTCCAACAGGGGGGTGTGTCAGTCAGAGCAGTTATCTCAGAGTTCCTCCTTACTGGGAGCACTGGGATGGGCCTGCAATCACCCCAGAACCCTTTTTACTGGGGGGGCCAATTGCCTCAGAGACCCTCCCTATTGGGAGGATGGGGGGAATCCCCTCAGAGCCCCTCCTTACTGGGATGACTGGGAGGGGCGAGTATCTCAGAGCCCCTCATTACTGGCAGGACTGGAGGGTGAAGGGGGGGAACAGTTACCTCAGGGGCCCTCGTTACAGGGAGGACTGGGGACAATTCCCTCAGACATCCCTGTTCCTCGGAGAACTGGGGACCCACTTACTCAGAGGCCCTTGCTACTGGGAGCACCAGGGAGCCAGCATCCCTAGAGGCCTTTGTGACTGGGGGGACATTTACCTCAGGGACCCTCAGTACTGGGGGGGAGTTCTCTCGAGCCCCCTCCCCCCCCATTACTGCAAGGACTGGGGGAAGGGAATCCCCTCAGGGACCCTCATTACTGGGGATCCTCTCAGGGGCCCTCGTTACTGGGAGCACTGGGGAGTCAGTATCCTTAAAGGCCTTTTTGACTGGGAGGACGAGGGTGCCGTTTACCTCAGAGACCCTCAGTACTGGGAGGACTGGTGTGTGTGGGGGATCCCCTCAAGCGCCCTGGTTACTGGGAGGGGACAGTTACCTCACAGACCCTCAGTACTGGAGGGGATCCCCTTAGGACCCCCCATTACTGGGAGGACTGGGGCAGGGAAAAGCCCCTCAGGGCCCCTGTTAATGGGAGAACTAGGACAGGGCAATCCCAAAACCCCCGTTACTGGGAGGGGGCAATTACTTCACAGATCTTCAGGGCGGATCTCCTCAGGGATCGCCGTTATGGGGAGGACTGGAGCGGGGGGGAACTCCTGAAGTGCTCTTGTTACTGAGAAGACTGTGGGGGGAGGGAGAAACCCCTCAAGGACCCTCAGTACTGGAAGAACTGGGAGGGGGAATCACCTCAGGGGTCCC
>VZTH01012044.1:0-20631 GCA_013397815.1 Aleadryas rufinucha
GCAGGGACACCTTCCATAGACCATTCCCATCCAACCTGGCCTCCAGGTACCTGGAAAACCTCAGTGCAGGGGATTTCCACATTTGTTACGGGGGGATTTCCAAAGAAAAGTCACCTCCCAGATGTTTGTAACCCTATGGATGTGTATATTCACTATGCATCATAGAAATTAAAGAGATATTTCAGTATGGGCACAGTGACAGAGTTGAGCTTGAATTAGTTTTTGTATTAATGCCAGCTGCATCTTCCTCATGTTCTGCCTCGTGGGGATAAAGAAAAGGAGTTTGTGCTTCCTGCTCCAAACACAGCAGGTCCAGGTTCTGAGCCTGCTGGGAAGGAATGAGGAGGAAATCTGGAGAGCAGTGCCAGGAAACTGGGAATTGTGCTGGCACTGGGATTGGGGCTCCCAGGCCTCAGATGGTGCCAGTGACAGCAGGGGCTGGTTCCAGCTGCAGGCACCAGCTGGGGCACCAAGGTCACCGCCTGGGGCTGCTGAGAGATTTGCAAATCCTGCCACGTAATTCTCCACTAAGCAAACAAACCCCATTTGCATGTTCACCCACAGCACAGAGCCCCAAAGACCAGGGCACTGTGTCCTTTTGTGCTGTCACCCTAAAAGCCACAACTGCCCTGCACACTCAGGTACTTTGCTGGGCAGCATCAGCTTTCAGACTATTCAAAATTATTTGACCCAAAGCTACAGGTGCTTTGTCAAGGCCCTGTTCCTAAAGAAAACCAAGTGCAAACAACCACTGCTTTTGGGGCTGAGCACTCATCTGCTGAGATCTGCAATAGTCTAGCATCAAAACATAAACTTTTTTTTCCCCAATTTTTAACTACTGAGTACTGAGGGGGGAAAAAAATAGAAAACCCATGTGAATAGACACCATGAGATTATCACTCTTATGCCAGAAGCTATAGGACATGACATGCAGAGACCATGAAAAACAGGAAACAGAACAGCAGGATTTTTATGGAAAACCATCCTTTTGATGTATTGCCCAGGCCCAGTGATGCTGTCCTGGCCCAGATGAATAAAGCCCCTGTGAGGAGAAGGAATCATATGTCCCCTGGCAAGTAAACAAGCATTTGGTTTAAAACAAACTAGGGAAATATTTGCATGGCAAAACCAAGGGATGAAACCTCCATCTCAAGTCTCAGATGCTGAAAGCACCAGACAATGGTTCACCTTCCTGAGATCCAGCTAAGCCTGAGCACCCAGCCTGAGTCAGCACTCAAGGTTTGCTTGCTTTGGCATCCTGCAGGAAGCAGTGCAGGGAAAACCAGCAGTGCTGAAAGAATTCCCACATGCTGAAGTGTCATCTGACAGCTCAGCACCACGGAACAACTCCCACCTCACAGGGCAGTGCAGCAGAGCTGCAAGGACTTCACTTCCACTGCCTTTTACCTGGTCAGATAAAAAACACGAAGGCCTCAAGAGTGTGGTGGGAATTAGGTGGGAATTAGCAGTGCAGTAACTGCTGAGGACTGTGAGAACCACAAAACATGATAAATTTCCACACTTACATCATCAGCCCGGGAGTGCACAGATCCCAACATCCTGTTTCTGACAGAGGCCAATAAAAGACATCTTATTTTATAAGATACCATCATCAGGAACTGCCACAAGGAATACAGGGATGACACAGCTCATTACTAGAATGAATTAATTTCAAGAAAACCCTGAAGTATTGCTGGCACAGAGTCCATTTTGCCCATTTTGAGAGCACAGGGCACTGCCTGCTGGGCAGGAGGAAGCTTAGGATGTACAACTTCAAGATGTTACTGGCAAAATACCCCACTGCTTTTCAAAGTAGTGCTTAAATACAACACAGCTCAGGGAGTAAATTCCTCCATCTGCATAAAGATCAGCAAATCTAAGAGCAGATTCATTGCAGACAAGAATTCTTCCAATTTTATATTGAATACTGCATAAAATCTTACCTTTTCTAATTTACTTTTAAGTCTTCTCTCCTCCATCCTTTTCTTCAGAATTTCCACATCTTCTTTACTACCATTAAGGACAATCACATCTTCCTCTTGAAAGGGAACACCACACTTCATGAAGAAAAAAGGACAAAATTGCATATTTATTTTTGTGTTTCCTATAAACAACACTCTTAACTAATTCTTCTTTTTTTCATGGAAAATAAGGTCCCTTAGCGTATTTTCTGTTCATGGGTTCCTTGTTTTACTGGCACAAATATATTTAAAAGTATTCCTAATTAGAATCTGCTCAATTTTCTGAACCCCACAGCTCAAACCCAAAAGTACTTTCTGATTTTTAGTTATGAATGCATTTAAGACCTTGATGCCATTCTGCTCCAGAATTTGTCTTTCAACTCAGTGAGATAAGAAACAACCGATAGGAGCAGTTCCTTTACACTGACCAGGGACAACACCAAAGTTGTTATTCCTCTACCTGTGAGACAGACAGCAAATTTTTCTCTTCAACTGGTAGACAGGAAAACATGAATTTGTTTACTATTATTACTATTATTATTATTATTATTATTATTATTATTATTGTTATTCTGTGGGGATAAAAAGGGGTCACACAAGAAGAATAATTCATTACCCTTGCCTTGCTGTCTCACTGGATTGTCACAGAGACCAGACCCTTATCTGATTTATCAAACACTCCCAAGTTTCCAACTACTTTCATAAATTAATCTGGATAATGGCTGTAATGTGCTCTGTGTACTTCCACATTTGTTTCATGGTTGAAGGCACAGATGTTTCCCTGTGCCCATTTGCAATCATTTGATGTATGAGCACATTGACCACGATGTTTTCTTGTCTAAGATCTCAATTTGCCTTTTTTTTGGGTTGTTTTTTTTTCTCTTTTTTTGGTTGGTTGGTTGGTTTTGGGGTGGGGGTTTTTTTTTCGTTATTTTGTTAAATGCAGAAGCTTTCTGCTAATCTGCAAGATTAATTTATAATCCTGCCTCTGCCATTACTCTTCTTTTTCTAAACAAAGGTTTAGAAAGGTTACTCCTGTATTTGCAGTAGAAATTAAACAAATGAAAGGACATATGGGCAGGACTTTGCTCAAGTGCTGAGCACAGCTCAAAATTGAACCTGAACCCAAGTGGTCAGAGACTGAGAGGACAAACAAGGGTTAGAGAGAGGCACAGGGGGGCAGGCAGGAAGAGAAGTCACACACAAAAGAAGAGGGAGTAGCCCGTATTTTTCCATTTCTTCTCAATAAGAAACCCCAGCCTGGTGTGATCTCACACTTGCGAGTGAGGAGGCTCCAAAATCAAGAATTTCAGTCTTCATTCTGAGGCAGGAGCTGGCAGCTGACCTGATTCTAAAAAAACTCCACAAATTCAGTTCTAGAAGCCCCACAGTTTATTTTCCAGGGTGTTTCCTAATACAGCATTTTTCAAACCTATTTTGTCAGTAGACTCTAATTTTATTAAATGTTGCATTTAGAAAGAACAACCAAATCCAGGTTCTCATCTGGAAAACACAGGTGGAATTGTTCAAAACTGAAAAGTATTTACAAGAAACAGGGAAATGAAGACAGTGTTCTCTTTCCATTCCCTGAAACAGGTAATTTTTTGCCATGACAACATTGGATTATGTCAGAGACCATATCCTTCCAAACATCTTAACGTTTTAATAATGAGATAAAAAGCAGAAAGAAATTTCAGTTTTGCAAATTCAGATGTTTGCTCCTTCAGATTAATTAAGGTCTTGGGGCAGGTCTTTGTTTTATGATATCACAGGGTCTCCTTTGCTGTACCTTGTTTATCTTGGGACTTTAAATAAATATGAAGGTACTTGCTGTAGTTCTTAGCACCTTGAATAGAGGACATTCCTAAATGAGATAGTTCTTATCTTTCTTAAAGTATAAAATAAAGGAGTTTTAAAGGAATAATGAACTCAGAATAATTTCATTTCCTGAATTCTCGAGTTTACAGTTTCAGTTGCCTAAGACAAGAATTGTACATTATTTCTTGCTGTAAATTACATTGATACATTGATTTTTTAATAGCATCTAAAATGTAGTTCTGTGCATGACTACTCCAGTCTTAGTGCAATACAAATGAACAATGGACAAATACATTTTCATACCTAAATGTTTACACCAGTGCTACAGTTTAATGTCCTCAGAGAAACCAAAAGGCTCCTTCCTGAATTTTAAGCCCTGAGTTCCTGCAGTGCTCCTGAACATGACCTTTACTAAGAAATGCCCAATTCCCACCAGGATGTGGGACATGGATGGCCACAACCTGACTGCCCCTCTTAGGGACATTTAGGAAGAGGATTGAACATCCATGGACCACCTCACTGTTCATCTCCCAGCCACACCAACTTGTGTATTAAAGATTATTGTTGCTTGCCACGGTTAAATAAAACATGTTTTAAGAGAATGTTCCAGAGGTTTAGCCATTAAAAGTTCAGCAGTGTCAGATTTGCTGAACATGCTTTTTTTACACTGTCACCCTACCCAGACATGCAATGGGTCAGAGAGTAAAGGACAACTTGGGAGCAGTGGAAATTTCCCACCTACTGATTCACAGAACATCAAATTTACTCAGGAGCTGCAGCATCTACTTCAAAACCAGTCCAAGAAAAAGCTTCAATTTACAGAGTTTCTCTCAAAATCAGTGATAATTTTGTACCTTTCATACCTGCAGCTGTGCCTTAATTCACTTTAAGGTTTTCTCTCTATTTATTTCTGACCAACACAGTATTTTTATCAGAACGTTTCCTCCCAATCCCAGTACGTTTAAGCTCGACTTTCCACTTATTAAACCTCCTAAGAACCTTTAAAAACCTTTAAAACCTGTAACAGCAAACACTGTGTGTGTAAAGGATGATTCAAAGCAATCTGCTCCACAGCAGGGACTGTGAAGTAAAGCACACCTTTACTGGCACCAGAGAACATGCAGGGGTTAACACCTCCATGTGCAATTCTGCCTGTGGTTCATTTTACTTTTATAACTTTACAGTTCTGGTGTCTGCCCTTGTTTGTTTCCTGATCTAAAAGTTACAGCTTTAAGGGCTGGGGTCTTACACAACTTGTGGTTTCTTTATCTCAGGGTTACAAACACAGCAGAGGGTTCTATCACACATATTCATCACACACACCTAACTTTACTGTTACAAGACTCATATTCTGTTCATAGCTATGCTTTATTATTATGTCCTTCTTTTTCCTATCCATTACAACACAATTTGGTTTTCTACCCTATATTGTGTCGGTTCCCTTTCTTACTTTCCTGGCCCACCAGGGCTGGACCTTTGCTTACAGAAGTGTTTAGACACAGCAGCCACACTTAAACCTCTTCCTTATCTCATTACCCCATCAGGGTTAGACCCTATTTTGCAGAAGTGGCAGCAGTTACATTCGAACCCTTCCTTTTTTAACTCTTTAGCCCACTCAGGGCTTGATCCCTGTTTTGCAGAGGGGGTTACATTTATAAGAGGCACTCACATTTAATTCTTTCTCTAACTGACACCTTTAATTCTTTCGCTAACTCACACCTTCAATTCTTTCTCTAACTTATGCTAAGGTGCTTATCCCAAGTGAGGTCTGTGTTTCAAGGAGACCTTTATTCTCATTTCAGCTTCCAGCCACTGCAAATGCCCGGCAGCAGCAATTCCCTGCTGGAATTCTTGGCTGGGAACTGGAAAGTTTCGGCAGGCGAATAGTTAAGGGCAGGAGGAGGAGGAGGAGGAAGAGGAGGAGGAGGAGGAGGGTCCCAGTTCTCCCCGGTCTCCCCGCCAGCGCGCTCAGCTGCCGCAGCACAGCGGCACAGGTTAAAGGCTCGGGGGCACAGCAATTATTCCCGATCCTCGGCAATATTCCCGGTCTGATTCCAGCCCTTTCCAGGCTGCCTCGGCCGGAGAAGTTTCCCCCTGGTTCCTGTGAAGCAGAGCTGAAGCCACCGAGGAGAATTCCTGCGGGATAAATATGCTAAACATTGCAGGGAAGGCGGGATGAAAACATTCCCGTTTAATGGTTAACTGGGATCGGGATGAGGGACACCGGCTCCTGCTGAAGGACAATGAGACCCTGCATTTATCTTTATTATGCTGCCGTCTCCTGGCTAATTCTGGACGAGGTAAGGCTGCATCAATTGCATCGCAGCGTTTCGTTTCATGCTTTTTCCTTATGTAAAGTGGCAATTTCGCTTAAAAACTGCTCAAATCTGCTTTAAGGTTAATGTTTTTTCCCTTCTTTACCTTGTCCCGGATGCACAAAGGGATGGAGGTCATTACTACTAATTGTTTGTATTGTAAAAATCACAGTATTTATGCAACCTCATTTTTTTTACAGCCCTGTAACTTAGGGGTTTAAATAGCTTTCATGGTATTTGTTTTAAATTACTATGAGGTCAAATACACAAGGAAAAAGAAAAAACCTAACAGGAAAAATAGCGAGGATGAACACTAAAACTCCATAAATTTGTTGAATATGTATCACTAAATTCTAATGCAGGGTTTTTAAATAAGAATGATTTAAACAACTGGGTTTGATGCAGAAATGTTTTTACTCAATGCATCTCAAAATCCAGAAGCAGACTCCATATCCTGACCCACTTTTAAACAACAAACAAAACCATGCAAAAAGCACTTAAAAGCACGAATTTTAACTTTTTTTTTTAAGGACTGAGTTGGTCCTCCTCTGTTTATATAATATTACATTAATGCCTGCATAAATACCTTTCAAACATAAAAAATGAGATATATAAAAAAAGTTGAAATAAATATTTAATGCTTTTTCAGCATTTTATTAGAAGATGGAGCATTCCCAAGTCATTTGTCTCACTAAATTACGAGGTCAAACGAAGCAAACTTTATCTAAACTTTAACATTAAGCAAATGCAAAGAGCACAGAGAAAACAGAATGTTTAAGAGGTGCAGTGATGGAGTCTTAAATGCAATGGCAGGAAGAACCAGCGAAAAGCAAAATGAGTTGATACAACAAAATGCACAGCCAAGTACGTGCTAATGGGGTCTCAAGGAGCTGAGCTGACATCTCACAGGCTTCTTCCATGCATCATCATAATTCCCCTTTCCTCCAGAGTTTACTTTGTTAATTGAGATGGAGTATCTTAGGCTTACAACCATTTTCTGTTCAGTAATATTCTTAAAAGCATCCACGAAGGTGCTTGAAAATCCTTGTTTGGTTGGGTTTTTTTTCCCAAGAATGTCACACACTAATCGAAAGATTTTTAAAAATTAATACAACTTCATCCTCCAGATTTAGAAAACCTGTGCATAACATAAGAAAGTGCTGAGTTTCAGAGACATTCTGCTAACAAAAAATACCTATCATGGCACTCTTGCATAATAAGACTCAAGGGCAAGATGGTCCCAGACTGGGTTATGGACAGTGGACATTCCCAATGGGATCTCTTGCTCCTCAAGGGCAGGAGGAAACCTGGGAGAATTATCCTTGCCAGCACACAGGGGTGAGAGGATCCTGCTAAACAACAAATTTCATATCCAGTGGCACTGACAGCTGCAATTCCAGCTCTAAATCTGGGAAAACGCTACCAAAAAGCCACTGCTTTCATTCCATAACATCCCCCGAGGCTGAAAGATGTCAAATTCTGTTCTTGCAGGCCAGGCTTCATCGTTCAGCCATTCCCCATAAACATGTTCACACTGCAGAGGAATTGCTGCCTCTTACCTGATTATGGGGTGTTTGTGTACTTTTATGCTGCCATAAAAATACAGTTCCTAGATGTCACACAGTCCAGTAGGAAAAAATCCATAGTAAACACTTAACAGCCCGAAACAGCCCCAGAAGCTATTACTTGAAGGGTAATAAAAATTCAAGTGTATGAAACAAGCAGGTTCCAGCTTGGCTCCCTGGAACTACACTTTGAAACCTGTCCAAAGTGTATTTAAGGAAAAAACCTGCCAAGCACCCTCATTCTGGACAGATTCAGAGAATATTCCGAGTTGGAAAGGACCCACAAGGATCATTGAGTCCAACTCTCAAGTAAATGATCTGTACAGGGAGTGAACCCACAATCTTGATGTTAAGATGTTTTATATTTGATCAGGTATAAAATCCCAAATATTTCTACAGCTGCACGCTGTCTTTAGTGTAATTCTTATATTCAGAATGAACCTTTGCTGTGACATCCCAGAGATCTCGTGACCTTCACCAATTCAGAGGAATCTCAATGTTACTCCTGCAATTATTCCCTCAGAATAAAGACTTTGTCTGAGTCCAATTGGTGTTTCCCCAATTCCAGCCCCTGGGTACGTAATGGTCCTCCCAGAAACCCCCTCTGGGCTCTGGCACAGGATGTATTTCATTTTTACTGCAGAAATCCTGCTTTTCACCTTGCAGTGGCATCCCTGTTCTCCTGCTTTCTGCACAGCATCCAAAGGTTGACGCGGGCTGCATTTGCTGAAGCTTTTTTGTGCAGATGGATGGAACGCTCCCATCAAGGTTGTTTACCCAGTGAATGGATCTCTGAGGAGCTCGAAGGCAAAAATATTCCCCTGGGAGCTGATTTCCTCATGTTTTTCTTTGAGCTGCTGACAGAACATCCCGGGAAAATGGACGAGCCCTCCACCTAACACACAGCTCCCCTTTCTTTGGAATGCTCAGTGGAAAAGAGGCACCATTCCAGCATGAAATCCAGTGCATACCAGTAAGGACAAAAAGATAAATACATTCTTTCCCAACAGCCTAGTAAGATCTTAAAATTGTGGGAATATGGAGTATCCCTTCCCTTGGTTTAATTTGTGTTCTTAATGCTTTTTAAATTTTATGCCTCGTTGCTGCTTTAACTACAATGCTCTCTTTATTTTCAAGCTTTTAAGGGAGATAGTGATTTTTTAATAAAAAGAAGTATTTTCCACTTCTTTCTAATGAAAACCTCGAGGCTTCTAACTACAGCAGCATTCCTTTAATGAAATTACCTTTAAAAAAATCTGTTTCTCTGTTCCTGTGTAAAGCCAAGTACTTTGTGATTTTGACAGCTGCAAAGTGTAAAATATTTCAAGGTGAAATTTTTAAACAAATTTTAAATTTTGTTTAAAAATTCACAGAATAAAATAAGAGAAAATTAATTACCTTTAAAATAAAATGAAAATTTTTTAAAATTTAACTATTAAGCTGAATGGCAGTTGCTGGACCTTCTCCTTGGTATTTTTCTTTAGGAATTTTGATACAAAATGCTTCAAGGATAAAGACTTCACGTAATTGCTGTGGGATTCAGGACTGCTGCATTCTCATTCTTCTGACTGTTCAACAAGGTAAAGGTAAGGAAAAAACCACAGTGGAGAAACTCCTGTGCTAATGCTGCTGTAAATTGGTTATCTCTGAATGCCAATACTGGCAGTTGTGTCCTTATCTCAGGGTATGCACATGTGCCAAAAATAAGCCATGAGTGTTGTCCCCTCGTTCAGTTTTCCAAAGCACTAATACAAAGATGTCAGAGGGGAAAAAAAAAATCAGAGTCAGAAACATTTGCTGACTTTATAAGGATAAAACCCAGTGTATTTTGTGGATTACGTTTTAGTCTCTTCCTTCTGTTTATTTAATAAATTTTCTGTTGATTTAATTTACTGAATTCTGATCCTCTGGCGGAACTTCAGGTTTCCCAGGCCTTGAGGAGATCTCAGCAGCAGCTGCTCCTCAGCACTCAGAGCTCACTTCTTCCCTGGGGCTCTGGGCTCACCCACGACCTCAGAGCACAGCAAACTCCCACCTGATGGGCTGAGCCCCCTGTGGTCGAGCAGTGAAGAATTCAAAGGCATTTTGGGTTCTTTTGTATCATTTTGAGATAATTTGGTCCTGGAAAGACAAAATTCCTGCCTCGTGGCTGTGCATTCCCAGGGGCTGAGTGCAGCCAGGATCAGCACACGCAGTTCCTCTCCTGGTAGTAATCCCAGCATTTATAAATGCAGCACTAACAAAGCATCTGTTTAAAAAAAATAACCAGAAAGGTTCTCTCCCTCTATCTCACTTCTCCTTTCAGATGCTCTGAATGTTTAATTGGACTATGGTAAGAAGACAGGATCTGGGAATAAAAGATGAACCCACTTCATGCAAAGAAATCAAGAGTTTTAGTGTGTGTTGCTGTCTGTACGTTCATCTACACGTTCATCTACCTAAAGGTTCCACTTTATGAAGAGCCAAACGACCAAAAATTCCGTGTCAAAAGGGCAGAGTGTGGTTTTTACCCAGATGAACTTTGCTCAGCTCTTTTTGTGGGGAAACCTGCAGCCTTTAGAATTGGAAACTTTTGTCAGAAGTCCTACCAGCCCAAACCCCTCAGCTGCATTCAGACTTCCTGCAACTGCTCCACGGTCCTGAAAACTCTGCATTTCATCACCAGGCCACTGTCAGATGAAGAAGGAAATTTCTCCTTGGCGTACATTATTACCATTCACAAGGAGCTGGAGATGTTTGTGAGGCTGCTAAGAGCTATTTATATGCCTCAGAATATTTACTGCATCCATATTGATGAAAAGTCACCCAGAGATTACAAAACTGCTGTACAGAACATCGTTAACTGCTTCGAAAACGTTTTCATTTCCTCAAAAAGAGAACATGTTGTTTATGCAGGGTTTTCAAGATTACAAGCTGATATTAATTGCATGAGAGACCTCGTGAACTCCAAAGTTCAGTGGAATTATGTTATTAACCTGTGTGGTCAAGATTACCCCTTGAGAACAAATAAAGAAATTATACAGTACATAAAAAGTAAGTGGAATGGTAAAAACATCACTCCTGGGATAGTGCAACCACTTCACATGAAATACAGGACAGAGGTCAGCTACAGGGAATACATCCACTCTGGAGTGCCATACCTGTATCCAGCAAAGATCAGGAAAGCCCAGCCTCCTCACAACCTGACAATCTATTTTGGCAGTGCCTATTACATCCTCACCAAGGACTTTGTGGAGTTTACACTGAGTGATGCCCGGGCAAAAGCTCTGCTGGAGTGGTCGAGGGACACCTACAGCCCTGATGAGCACTACTGGGTCACCCTCAATCGTTTACCTGGTAAGAGTTTGTCATTTCTGCCACAAATAACCCCAGCAGGGCAAGGCCTCGGGCAGGGAAGAGGCTTTGGGCTCCAGCTTGGAGCTTAACAGCGCTGAATTGCAGAAATAAAGTCATTTCTTCAGCTTTGGGGATGCCCTTCTGAAAAGTCACATCTGGTGGCTGAAAACTAAACTTGGTTCCAGGGAAGTGCTGCCTCAGTGCAGACCATGAGACAGAAAAATGCTGGTTAAGAAGTTTTTTTTGCTGCATGAAAGCTTTTCCTTTCAAGGAATTAAAAGAGCAATCATACTGAGAATGATGTCTGTTCTTATGACATAAATATCTGCAAATAAATACTGAATGTGACTGCAGTTAAAAAGTGTCCAGTAGTGAAAATTTTCCCTGTAATAAGCAGAAAAGAATCTTATCAGAGCCTTTTGTTTTTCAAGATGCTCCAGGGGCTACACCCAATGCAGGCTGGCAAGGAGACCTAAGAGCCATTAAATGGAAAGATCAAGAAGGAGTCTCACACAAAGGCTGCAAAGGTAACGTGAGTTTTGATAATGAACTTAAATTTGATTCACTGATGAGCATTAATTGGTGATTACTTACTATTTAAACTAGCTATTAAATGTGCCTCAGTGGTCATATATAATTTATTTTGGAAGTATTGAATAAAACAAGGCACCCTATAAACTACTGCACTATATCCAATTAAAGAGATTTTGAGATATACATTATATTAACATTAGTTACAGATTTCATATAATAAAATATTACTGATAGTTGATATATTTGGAGATGAACACAGTATCCATACACTGACAACCCTTCCTTCAGCCCCTAATTACCAATGCACTAATTTGACTGATCAGTTCTCAGTGGAGGGGCTTTACCTGACAAGGATGTTTGTCAGGTACTTCCATCAACATTGGGTTAAATCCCTTCAATTTGAACAACAATAGGAAAGAATAGTGCTGACCACATGGAAAACATGCAGAAATAATTAAAACCTCTTGAGTGTGCAAGCTGAGCACAGGTGTGACTGAGCAGGGAATCCCAACAGGAGATCAGAACATCTGATGCCCAACTACAGGATTTTATTAAGCAGGGAAGCAGCTGGAGGTAACAAACATAAAAAAACATAAACCCAAACCCTTGTCTTTATAATATTGGAGCATTGTCCTCCAGCTCAATTTCCATGATGCTCTGGCAGAAATCAAAAGGTGAAAAACTCTTGTTGAAAAATGCTTCGGTTCATCCTCCTGCTGCTGCCACATCTCTCCCGTTTGTCCCTGCAGGTCATTACGTCAGAGACATCTGCATCTACGGCCTGGGGGACCTGCAGTGGATTATTGAGTCCCCTCATTTGTTTGCCAACAAATTCGAGCCTGCAGGGAACCCGCTGGCGCTGGAGTGCCTGGAGAGGCGGCTGCGGCTCAAGGCGCTGCGCCAGGCTCGGGTGCCCATCGAGGAGCACTGGCGCCTGCAGGAGCACAGCCACTTCAACATGCAGCTGGATGTGTGAGCTTCACCCACTCCCAAACTGATGTGCAGCATCCTGGCAGGAAACACGGACATTCACAGCCATGGGCTTCACTCTTAAGGGTAGAGCACAATCCTGTACTCCCTCAATAAACAGGTTTTATTTATTCCACTAGCAATGGGTTAATTCCCAAAGAATGTCCGAGTCTGTGCTGAAGACAAGGGGGGAAGTTCATAATCCATTAAGTGACTTATTTAGCTGGGAAAGTCAATATTCCTCATGTTCACAGGCAAAGCATGACTAACTGGCATGAAAATAATAAAATGGAAGCAGTGACTGAACAAAGATAAAATACGGAGAAATAACGGATTAAAGTCATGGCCACTGGATGTCTTTTGAAATGTTTTGAGTAATGAAGTTGATGCTAAGATTTCTGAGCTTGTACACAAGTGACAACCAGTTTCTGACACAGCCCATGCCACTGGGGGGTGTGGGTTTGTTTTTATTTCCCATGGCCAGCTGCATCCCTAATTTCATTTTGTAGCATGGCAACATCACTGCTGCCCTTCCCAGGCTTGGCTCCTAATAACAGAGAGATTCTGCAGTGCATGTTTATCTCAAAGTCCCTGTTCCGAATCTCTGCAGGAGTTTAGGGCAAGGAGACAGGGAAAATTTGAGGCCAAGGATTATAGGAAAACTGAGCAAAAAGCCATTTTTCAATCATTTTTCCATCTCAGTGTACCTGACTGAGGGAAGCAGAGAGCCTGCAGCAAGCACAGTAACAGCTGGCAGGGACCAGGACAACTCACTTGATTAAGAACTACAAATTATAAATAAAAATAAATAAATACAAATAAATTTTTAAAAGGAGCAATTTCAATGTAATCTTCAATATCCACCCAAAACATCCCTGAATTTTTACAAGAAAACTGGCTGCAGATTGAGCCTATTCCCAAAAAAATCAAATGACCCAAGCAGAGGACATGAAAGTTTCTTGTTACAAACTTATTCCCAGGTTCCTGGAACTTTACTCTTCATTTTCCCACACAAGTTTATTGGAAACATCATTTCTTGCAACTGAACTTTTAACCTAAAGAAAGGCCATCTGGTCCCTATTTATTTACAAACTCAACCCAAAGGCGTGTGCTCAGTTTCATGGATAATCCAGGACTTATCTCGTGGCTAAATATTGCTGGAGATACTTTTTTATGGAGGGAAATAAAGCTAAGAAAGAAAAGGAAAATAAAAGCCAAGCACATGTTCAGGCTGAGCTTGTTGAGAGTCTCTCTCCAAACCATTACTGAAGCTAATGGGTCTTTGGCATGTATTAATCATAGCAATATTCATAATTAATTTCTCTCCAGTCCACTGTAGGGCACTGCCAGCATTTATCCACTCCATGATGTCTCTTAAAACGGGAATGGAACGTTCCTTATTGCCATCATTGCAGCAAATCCAGCCTCCAGCTCCCACCCCTGGCACCACCACACAGAACAATTGTGCATCACTTCCAAACTGAATTAAAATTAAATATTCAATAGCCAGGCACTATATAGCACGGGCTCCTTTTGCAGAAATTGAACCAGGCAAAAACCCTACACAAAAAAGCCTCTTAAAATATAGTTTTGGCATGACTTTTGTCAATTTTTGGTATGAAAAAGTGCAAATTTTAATATCAATCTAGGAAAATGTCTGCAGCATGACCCTCTTTGCTTAAAGGATTTTGTATTTGAAACAACATTTTAGGAAAATCATCATTAAACCATTCTCAATCAGTAAGAAATAGTATTCAATTCATTATTCTGATTACCATGACCACATTACCTCCTTGAAACACACATGAAAAGCCTTCATGAATTCTGTGTTATTATGTTAAGAGTAGATCAATCACAACTTTCAGACCTCAGCAAATGTTTGCTAATTTTGGTGCCCTAAGAGCAGAGAGTTCCAAAGGCACCCTGGTTCCAGGAACCACTGCTGCACACACAGCTCTGGGTCTGACAGCCACGTGCATAAATTCTGTTTCAAAAAGCTTTCTATCTAAATTAAACATGGGATTAAGTGTTTGATATGGCACAGAGCTCTATAGCTAGAGCACCATTCCAAGTGTGTGTTTAGCTGACTCTGAAAACAAGTCCAAAATAAACTCTGAAGTGATTCAAGGAAGTACATTTTAAATGTAATCTTGTCCTTAACTTTCAAAGTGACTCTCAGAAGGACTTCCACCACCAACTCCACAACCTCTATCCTGTCTCCACACCACTTCTAGCATACTTTTACATCAATAGGAACTTCTTAGAGAATCAACTTCCAAATTAAAGCATAATTTCTGTCAAACAGCAGACTTCCACTTAACATACACCAAAAACTGCCCATGCAAGAACCTGGAAGCCACTTGGAACAAAAATTCCAAAATATTTGGGCACACCAAAACCCACAGACCTACACAGATCACCACAAACTTGAAATCTCCAACATCTCATCAGATACAAAAAGAGGGAGCAGAGAGAGTCTTGCTTGTTCTTTTAAATTTAGGCTGTTGGAGAATTAACCACCTTGCTCCAAAGTGCAAGTTTTAAACTGACAGATTCCATCACAAATAATTCTCCCTGAGGAACAGGCAGCAGGAGGCAGCAGAAATCCCAATCTGCAGAGCTGCTGCTACAGAATCCACATGTGGAAGCAAAGTTACTTCTCTTCCTGCTGACTGAAATGTGACTAAGTCACATTTTAGCATGTGACAGTGTTGAGTTTATATTTTCCCTTCTTACTGACCAAAAGCTCAAAAATATGGCTCAAACAAAATGCACTTCTGTGTAAAAATGTTTTACAAGATGTATTTGCACTCCTAAGTTGCTCTGTTTCAGACAAAAGCTCTTTTCTGATTCTTTTAAGTCTAAGTAGAAGCTACAAAATTTGTCCCAAGCATTTCATCTACCAAGCCTGCTCTCCAACTTAAACCAGCACTAAAAAATTCTCACTGCTCTTTCAACAAATCTTTGAAACCCAAGAATTTTTATATCTTGGCAAGACACTTCAAAGCATTTACCCTGCAGGCAATGAGAGACAATCTCTCTTTCTCTCAACACTGCTCCAGTGTCTGACTGGTCCTTTGGCTTAGAGTTTTCACATTTGAATGTTAGTTTTTAAGGTGAATCCTTCAAAATTCTACTACTTAAGATGTGAAGAAAAAACAGCTTCTTTTCAAGGTAAAGCACTTAAAGAATGGCCTCACACATTAATTACAGTTACTAATGGGCCCCCACCCATGACAGTTTCCTCTCCCATTCCTGTGCTTTTTCTCTGCTACCACTAGTCTTTTCAACAATTCCAGTACAGCAGATAAATACATGTATTTTATATTGCCAGCTCTTCATGTAAGGTATCTTTGAGGCAAAAGAAAGAGAACTCTGAGAGAAAGCCTGGTTCCTCCTCCCAAGTCTCCACAAACCCCTTCAAATCCAGAACCATGGCCAAGTGCTGTTGAGAGAAGCCAAGGAATGCTCAGTCCTTCATCATCTCGGTGTTTCCCACTTCCTTGAATCACACAAAATCTGCACATGGATCCTCTTTTTTCCTGAACACTTACTTGGTGACCTGCACACCACTGGGCAAAAGGATTTCTCTGCTCCTTGTGTGAGCTGCCACAGCAAAAGCTGAGCTCAAAACTGAGCAGTGAGAGGCCTGCTGGATAGCTGAATTCCCTGGGGGATGTTTTCACTCATCATTACAGCATCTCTTTCCAAAGTCCTGTGGGAAATCACTGCTGTTTACCAGGGAGCAGAGCTGGGAGGCTGCTCTGGGGGCTCACAGGCAAAGGGCACACCCAGGAAAGAGCTCTGAAAGAGCTCGTTGAGAGCTTTGGAAGAGCTCTCCTGAATTCCACACTTGTGGGGGTGGGAATGGGCACAGAGCTCCAGCACTGACACTTCCTCCAGTTTTACACCCCCTGCAAAGCTCTGGGATGAGGTGAAAACCCAGACTCTGCTGGCTGAGGACTGCATACACAGAGTCCCAGGGCAGGACAGGATTATCCTTTTTGAACTTTCCTCACGTCACTCTCAGCACACACAGGTGAGATGGGCACAGGCTGAACACAGAAGGCCAGGAAAAAGAAAATGCTGTGGTTCACATAGGCTGGATTTTGCTTCAAACCCATTGTAACTCTCAAAATACAACAGTCAACAGCAACAGCACATCTATGAGACAGCCCACAGCATTCTAACAGTCTGTACTTTAAATTCTTTCAGCATGTTACCAGAGGCAGAGTGTATTAATTTATAAAAGTTTCTAATCTGAGCATAGACAATGCACAACACTTCATTTTTCCTTCTTCATTAGTTCTGGTTCATTTTCCTGTATGTCCCATTGCTGCAGAAATGCAGAATGTGCTGCTAATTAGTGCTTTGGACAGAAAGAAATTGTTAGATAGCACAAAGCACAGCAACCACTTCCCTCTGATCCTGTCTAGAAGAGTTCTACTCCCCTTCTGGATTCTGAAGGGGAACAGTATCAGAACACACCCAAAATTCTACCAAATCACTCTTTGACCTGAATCAATGTGTTCTCTCAGCTGCTTTCCATTGTCTTTGTGCATCGAAATCCAATAATGAGAAGATGGCACACTAAATATTATATCCCTTTAATTATTTCTAGGAGAATCCTTCTGAATATTGTGAAGAATTTCATGCTAAATACTCATTACTGAAAAACCCAGACAACATGTGGGATTCATTTGGTTTTTATAAGATTATCAGACTGGCCAAACCATGGCCAAAACCATCCCATTCCTGCATCTACTGCTCTGGTTACACCCATCCATCAACAAAAATTTAGATGCAAACAAAAAAACCTCATTAAAAATAAATGAGCATCTGCCAAGAGGAAACAAAACCATTAGGACAGAACAAAATGAGCACTAAAAGCAGCAGCATGAGAATAAACCTTACAATATCCAACCATTTACCAAGGCAAAAGTTTTCCCTTCACAGGTCATGTTTAACATAAATATACTCCATATTTTATCCAGTATCACAGAAAAATAACTGCCCAAGTGTGGCAACTCTCACCACAATCTTGCTGATAATGAAAGCAGTGACAGGAGAAAAGGGTATTTGGTAATTTTATCATTGTTCCTAGCTACAAAGAACCCTGCACAATGAGCTCAGCAATGTGAAATGAAGTGCAGTCAGTGTTTTCTACAATAATTCAGGGAACTGCTGAGAATTCCACAAAGTTGGCCCCACCCAAAAATAAAAGAAAGCAACACCCAATTGTCCTTTAAAAATATAGGGGTCAAAACATAACCTGAAAATACAACCAGTTTAAACATAGAACAGATACTGATAAAGCACAAGCCATGTGCATCCAGGAAGGAAAAATCACCAAACAAACAAAACCCCCAAAACCAAACCAGTCATCCTTTCTAAAACTGAAACTGGAACCAAATATTGGGGAAAAAAATGGAAATTCTAAAGTAGTTACTGCAAAACCAAACTCTGAGAACAAAACTAGTCATTTTTACAATTATTTAGAAACACTTTTTATTAAAAAAGGCCATGTAGAAATACTTGAGGCCATCATAGAACAGAACTTCTACAAGTTCCATTTCAATGTGCATATTCAGATTAAAACCACCCAATTCAGAGCAGTGACTGCAATTGTATCAACACACACATGGCCCCAGTGCTTCTGCAGCTGGAAAAACTCACCTTGTGACAAACTTCTGATTTAATTTCTTTGAGAGCACGCTCAGAGAACACACAGCCACAGTTCCTCAGGAAGCAAAACCTTCAAAGAGAAGATAAAACCCACAATGATTTTAAGAAAACTAAGAGAGATCTGTGCAGTGCTGACTGGGCTCAGCAGGTCACAGCTCACTTTCTTTACAGTTCTTGCCCTTAATCAAACTATCAGGATATAAAAGTAGCTAATTAATTAATTAATTATTAATTTGCATAATGTAAGAATCCAATGAAAAATATGGAGTGTATTAAACCACAACAGGTGTTTTGGTTTTTTATCTCAAGTATCTCCTGGCTAATCCCTCTCTGGAGGAAGAAATTCTTTGCAACCATTAAGCTGTGAACTCATCATCTTCTCATCCCTCAAGTGACACACAAAGAAGTTGCTGCTCTGCCCAAACCAGGGTGTGAGGAAATCCCTGCCCCAGAGCAATAAAACAGAGATATATTGCAGGGTTGTAACAGATAATCCATCTCCATTCTGATCCCAACACAGGGAGGGGTAGAATGTGAGGAAAGCCTGGGAGAATTGGGATTGTTCAGCCTGGAGAAGAGAAGCTCTGGGGTGACCTCATTGTGGCCTTGCAGTGCCTGAAGGAGCTGCAGGAAAGGTGGAGAGAGAGGATTTACAAGGGCCTGGAGTGGCAGGACAAGGGGGAATGGCTTCAAACTGACAGAGAGGAGGTTTAGATGGGATATTGGGAAGGAATTGTTCCCTGTGAGGGTGGGGAGGCCCTGGCACAGGTTCCCAGAGAAGCTGTGGCTGCCCCTGGATCCCTGGCAGTGCCCAAGGCCAGGCTGGACGGGGCTTGGAGCAGCCTGGGACAGTGGGAGGTGTCCCTGCCATGGCAGGGATGTCACTGGATGGACTTTAAGGTCCATTCCCACCCAACCATTCCATGACTCCAATTGCTTGATGTTACTCACAGGGAGGTCACATCCCACCTCCTGTGGTTCAGCCCCCAAACAACATTTTGTCACTTTTTTTTCTGCCAAAATTGCCCTTTATTCCTTTATTATACATCTAAATCCATTCAGGAGAAGATTAACTCTCATCTTTCCTCTTGAATGTAACACGGAAGGACACCCACAAGTCCCTTGAACTCCTTGCTGAAAGACAGACAGAGATTCCTCACCAAACCCTGGGTCAGCACATGATTTACACCATCACCCATTCAATTTAGCCTGCTCTGGGTCCAGTTTAGGCCAGTGCCCCCTTTCCTCACTGACCTGTGCCTGCCGTTCATCTCCAGCCCCACCACGGGGCAGATGAACCGTGCACACTGCAGGTCATCGTACTTGTCCCCCTTGATGCTCTCCTTGTCCCCACCCCAGGCTGGGTTATCCACCAGGTTCAGCTCTGTCACATTCTGAAAAACAAAAATGCAGACCTTAAGCTTTTTTCCCAACGGTTTTGAGCCATGAAAACATTCCTCAATACTTTTCCCATTGTGTTTTGCTGTTTTAAACTCTTTAGTACACAGTGAGAGCACAAGCAAATGGAGATTTTGCAGCATCACTGAACTTCCACTCATGATTTTAGCATTTTATTTTAATTTCTCATATTAGACACAACCTGTTTACCTTAATGCTCTTGATATGGGATGCAGATTCCATGGGGGTTTTATCAGGGGATTTGTCCAACAGAAATTCAATGATGGCATCTTTGTTGTACAACCTGTAACACAAACATTTCAGTAAGTACATTGGATTGCCATCATGTTTGGTATTTATAATTCATTTTTAACTCCAGAGGTGTCCCTGGAAACACTCCCACCTGCCCAGCTCACAGGCCACGATGGGCCGACGAAGCTTCTCCTGGCTCAGGGCACAGTAGAACCACCTGGCCACCAATTCAGCAACTTTGTCAACCTGGAGGGGAAAAAAACACTCATTATTTTAAAACATTGGTAAATTATTGAAGAAAAAAATCAGGTCATATTTGAAGCATTCATCAGACCCCAAGGTTTCTTACCAAACCCGCTCTGAGTGCACTCGAAGTTAATTCATAAAATAACTTCAGCAAAACTTTTTGGCAAAATTCATGATCAGCTCTCCAGCAGCTCCCTGGGCAGTTCCAAGGCCTGAGCACCCTTTCCATGGGGAAATTCCTGCTGCTGTCCCCCCTGAGCCTGCCCTGGCCCAGCCTGAGGCCGTTCCCTCTCCTCCTGTCCCTGTTCCCTGGGAGCAGAGCCCGACCCCCCCCGGCTGCCCCCTCCTGTCAGGGAGTTGTGCAGAGCCACAAGGGCCCCCCTGAGCCTCCTTTTCTCCAGGCTGAGCCCCTTTCCCAGCTCCTTCAGCCTCTCCTGGGGCTTCATTCCCTTCCCCAGCTCCGTTCCCTTCCCTGGACATGCTCCAGCTCCTCAATGTCCTTCTTGTGAGGGGCCAGAACTGGACAGAGCATTCAAGGTCCCTCAGCAGTGC
>VZTH01012071.1:0-72458 GCA_013397815.1 Aleadryas rufinucha
GGGAGGCGGAGGACGAGAAGGAGGAGGCGGCAGCGGGGGGAGAGCGAGGGAGGGAGGGCGCGCTCGGCGCTGCTGACGTTGCCGCTCCCCGGACCCTCCCTCGTGATTTTCGCCCCCAGCCGCCGGGAGCGGAGCCGGGGCCGGAGCCCGCAGGGAGCACGGGGTCCGGGCCGGGGCGGGCGCGGCGCTGAGCGGCTCCAGGAGCCCGTCAGAGTGACTTGTTTTCTCTGCGGGGCCCGCTNCCATCCAGCGTGCCCGGTCCTCGCAGAGTCCCGCGTCCCGCCCGCCGTCCCGGCTTGACAGGGAGCGGGGCGTCCCGCGGGCTGCAGCTGCCCGGCCCGGTGTCCGGAGAGAGGTGTTTGTCTCTGTGGAAAGTTGTTGGCCCTGTCATTTAGTTAAGTAATGGCTGCTCCTGTCGGCCCAAGATGGCCGGACAGGGAGGAGAAAGAGAAGGGGGGGGAGGTAAACACGAAACAAACACCGGGAGCGAATATGGGGAGCGTGGAGCCCCCGGTGAAGGCTGAGGGAAACTCTCCTGCGCATCCCAAGTTCTTTCTGGGCGCTTTCCTGCTGCTTTGCAGAGCCGGTGCCCTCCTTATCAACCTGTAGCACGTTCTGCTGCCCATCCGTGAGCTGCTGACAAAGGCTGTGCGGGCCGAGTGTCTTCCAGCTGTGTTTAAACACCAAACGCCAGGGAAGCATTCGGGTAACAGAATAAGTGGAACTGTTTTTAAAATGCCGCACGGCTGAAGCAAAGGGGACAGTGCTCCTCTGGTTCCTGCTTCCTGTCTTGTTCCTGTCAGTAGCGTGGCGTTTGACACTGCTCATCCCATTGTTGTGCCCGGGCTGTATCGTGGAGAATTTTTTTTTCTGTTGGCTGGTTTTGGTTGATCTGAAGATTTGACTCCGAAGCGTGTTGAATTGGATAGCCTAGGCCTTTGCTTGTGTTTGGGTGTTTATTTCTGGCAGGATTGGAAAAGCTCAATGTCAGGACGTGGGGGGAGGGGGGAGGGATGGAAGGAAAAGCAAGTACACTTTCCTTTGTGCTTATATTTAAAAAAAAAAAAAATCTTGTGGCTTCCTTTCGATTTTCAGAGTTATTTATAAGAGCACTGCTTCCTATTAATCAAAAAAGTAGGGGAGTGACATGTCAAACCAGTTAAATAATGTACATTAACTGTTGGTGGACCAGAACTCGTGTCTGCTCTGGGAATGCTGCTGAGGCTATCGGAAATATTAGATCGAATCCCATATGGGATAGAGCTTAAGGATACCAGATAGAAAATAAAAGCTTTGCGTCTAATTAGATCATCTGTCGCATAAAATCCCTGGGTTAAGTTTTATTTTGCGTACTGTAAAATTCAGTGGTGCAAGGAGCAATTCAGACTATTAGTTGAGTTTTGTGCCTTTCTTATATATAACGCTTTTTTTTTTAATGCCAGTCAATTGTAATTTTAGTATATGCAATCTGAAGTTTTGGGGCCTTTTGATAGTTTTGAAATACATTTCCAGAAATATCAATGTATGTTCTTTTACTGTATCAAGCTGCAAATCCATGCAGTGAATACTAAAAAAACCCCTAAGCAAACCAAATATTTTGCTATTTCACCTCAGTTTTTGCATGGTGTTTTGTACATTTATGAATTGCACTGTAACTCACGAAGCATGTTCTTTGTAAAACTTGTCTCTGAGAAAGGTAGATTATTTAAGGAAGTAGAAGGATTAAAACGTTGCTGTTCAGTGCAGAGATGTTGGAGAGGAATTTCTTGGCTTGAACCAGTTTCGGTTTTGTTTGTGCTTTTTGCTTGGAGGGAACGTGCTTGTGTTTCTGTTACCGATAAGAAGTTGCTATTTTTAAGGTATTTTCTGCTTCGTTCCTTTTCTCTGTGTGTGAAGCTTCGTGCAATTTGTGCTCTATTGAGAGCTTTAGAACAATTAATCTAGCAGACCACTTTAATTCAGTGTAGCAGTTATTTTTGTTGTAGAAGCTGTGGCCGAATATATGTGCAGTTAATTAATAGGTTTTACAGTGATAGCAACAAAATGTTTTCTTTTGTGCATGGAGCAACAACAGCTAACAAAGACCCTAGACTCCATAATTATGAAATCCTGACTGACTGATTTAAGAATGTACGAGGCAGCGCGTTACAGTGCGAGATTTATGTGCAAGTGTAGCAGGTAAGGAAAACCATTGAGTCATGTTTCCAGAGGAATCCTTCACAAAGGCAGAAATTTATCAGTGCTCCCCTCGATGTGAGAGGAGCACACCCGCTATTGAACCTTTTCCAGAGGCTGCCAGGCTGTAGCAGTGCGTGCTCTGTGGGGCCTGGCAGCGCTCCCTGGTTACCTGTGGTTCAGGTGGCAGGAGCAGGGTACCTGTCTGGGGAGACTGACGGGAGGCCCTGGCTTGGAAGTGTTTGGGGAGCAGCTCCGTTCCCTGCCTGGCTACTTGTGCAGCAGGAGGAGTCTGTTGTGGGCTTAAATTTGGTGCCTGGGTGCAAGAAGACACTCCTTATTTTTGGTGGGGTTCCCTAAAGTGTGCATCAGCTTGGAGGGGATTGCAGGAGGCCTTTGCAATGGGAACTTTGGTTTAATGAAGCCACACCCTGACAGGATTTAATAATAAGAAAACTGGGATCTCTTTGAGGGATGGAGGAAGCTTTGTGTGTCTAGAGCTTTAATTTAGTTGTGGGTTCTATTCATGCTCCGGGTCTGCAGTCCCCTGTTTTTGGTAGTTTTGCTTTGTAGGATGTATGGGCTGTAGTATCATGAACTAAGCCGAGCCCTGCTGCTGCGTGTAGCAAATCAAAAGGGCAGATAAGACGTGAGATCTATACAATTTTATGAATTATTGAAGGTATAGATTACGGGTCAGGAATATCGTAATGTTGGCCCATGTGCTGGATATGTGATAAGCCAAAAGAAACTTTCCTGTAATGGTGTACACACTGTGAGTATGTGTGACAAAGGGATGGTATTTTCTGTTGCCAAAAATTTTGTGTTTATTTTGCTGTAAAAGGAGCTTGAAAATCATAGTTTGCAGTTAGTATGGTTTTGGGGAAGAGGGGAGGGAAATTGAGAGATCACCTTTCAAACTGGTTGAAATGCTGAAAACCCAACATGGTCAGTCTTGTGTAGGAGAAAGTGCTCACTGTTATGCTTCTGTAGTTGTCAAGAACATTAACGTGAAGAGGAAAAAAACCCCAAAACAAAAACCCTGCTGCTGTCTTGATGTCTCTTTCTCCCAGGAAGACATTCTGGCAGGAGTCGAAGCTTAAAGATTACTTGGGGGGGAGGGCGAGGATATCCATTGTATTGGAAGTGAACTGCAAAGCGTTTCCTTTCTCTTTTTTCCTTCTTTTTTTCCTTCCCTTTTTTCTTTTGTTTGTTTTTGATTATGTTTCCAGTGTTTAGCCAAAGTTGACTTGATTGCAGTGACAAACCATCGTTTCATAAGCTGTAATTGGCATCTATACAGATGTAGGTTGATGTAGCTGGTCCGATGTATTGGGTATAAGATGCTTGTTAATTCCTATTCATTGAGTTTAATCAGTTTGTCATATCCTGTGGACAAAATCTGAAGCATGTTTCCATTTAAAAGTATTGATGCTGAAGTCGATTTAGGGAGATGAAGTAGTTCCGCACAATATGCCATATTTTAGTCTGTGTTACCTCTCATGGTTTTGCAGCCCTTTTGTTTTCCAGCTGATTTTAAAAATGGTATTTCCTTTGTCTAAAGGCCACATGTGTTGACAAAATTAACAGCGTGCTTATCTCTGCTTTTATGAAGCTTACAAAATAAGTGCACAGTGGCAATATTCTTTCATTTTTCTTACAATTGTAGGTGTTGCTTGTTTAAAAATAGTTTTGGACAGTGTGAATTAGTATATGTTGACTTTGTCCTTTTGGTGTTGACATTAATGTTAATTTCCTACTAATCCATAATTAAATATCCTCAATTTTATTTGTAACAAATGGCTTGAAAAATAATTATGCAGGAAAACATTTTAGCAGGTTAGTCTCAGTGTAGTAAAGTGGTTTTGTGTCTTTTTTAATAACTTTGGAAACATTTAGGTTTGATTTATTTTCATCAAAACAAAGAAATATTGCTTGAAAAAGAATTAAGAGTGTTTGCCTTACATAATGGCAGTACTGGGAATTGAGAAACTGGGAATTGGTACCAGGAGGCATTTGTAAGGCATTCCAGGAAGTGGGCAGCCTCTCCAATTTCTGTAAATTTATGTCTGAGTTGTTCCTTTATGTTTGGTTTGTTGTTTTTTGGGTTTTTTTAAAATATATTGTGCATTCCCTATGATTTGTTTATTATCTACTGTACTGTCTGTCCTGTGGAGCAAGCTGAAGTTGAATAAAATTTATAAATTGTGTTGTGGGTGGAACCGGTTTTCTAGCCTTTTTTGAAGGTGTCACTTTTTTAAAGTGTCTTTACTGGATAATTTTAACTGAGCCATAGATTTTTGTAAGATCAGTATTTTTTTTTGTATGCAGTTTGGTCTTTGTGTTAATAGGGTGCAGCTTTTTAGGATCCAATTAAGGTGTAATGGGTGACACATTCTGTAGTTCATGGTTGTGCCATGTTTATACTTGGTAATTACAGCTGTAGTGTATATAATGGTTGTGTGTCCTGGTACTTTAAACTTGGTTATAGATTTGCAGTATTTGTACTTCATCTGGTATTAAAACCAACTTTTTTTAAAATGGACATTACACAGTACTGTAAGTATGAAATACTTAGCATGTTTTGATACTTTCACAATTAGTGTTCAAGGCATTATTTTTTTTTTTTTAAATAGTGGGATTTTATTGCTCTAAACATATATCCTTGAATGTTTTGGCTGTTCCTTGAGTGTAAAGTACAGTGTTGGTACTACTTTCTGAAGGCAAGAAAATTGATGAAGTCAGAAACATTGCACTTGTCATTTTAATGTGTTAATGAAGAGAGAAGGATGGATCTCATGTCCATAGACAATGTGCTTTTGTAAGAGTTGTAATTAGGATTGCAGGACACTTGGTGTGTTGGCATTTGCATTTCAGCAAGCTTTATCTTCACTATCAGGAGACTATTAATAAGGAATATAATGCAAGATTTTTTTTTTGTTGAATGCATGTTACATATTGTAGCTTTTAAGTACTGATCTACTGAGTCTGGAGGCTGAAGTGGTCCATTTTTCTAAGTGGTACATGTGCATCAAGTTAAGGTAATTCATGCCCCACTGACTTTAATAATCAAACAGCCAAGGGGGGCAGTGGTTCAGGATGGAGGAGAGAGGGAAATAGTGCTTTATTTTAGCAGCTGAGGAATAGAGGTTCTGATAAATTATTTAACTTTCGAAAGTGTGAAGAAAAACTGTGGCAAGTGTGGGACACAACTGTTTTCATTCCATTCCAGTAATTTAACCATTGATCCTTTTGTGCATCGTGATAACCGTGGCCTCTAGCTTTCAAATTTCTCTCCAGGTGAATCCAAGTACAGTACGTGAATAAGGAATAGACAGTCTAAAGCTTTGTCTGTGCATGGTATTATTCAGGTGTGCTTTCAGCATGGCTCTGTGCCTCTTGCCAGCCTGCATAGCTGTTTGTTCACCGTAGTGGGTTGAGTGGACTTGGTAATTATAGAGGTAAAACTATCTGCAAATGTTGATACCATCTGAAGTAAGTGTTGAAAGCATCTTCTAAAAGCTGTGCCATATGTTTGTTATACCATTTTAGAAAAGAGTAGATGTTTCATACTTGGATAACTTGGTGCGTGTAGAAACATTTGTTTTCATTACATTAGTGAGATGATAAAAAATTAGAGAGAGTCATGGAAAATGTTTATGGCTGTAAAGTGACTTTTTCCAGATTAACACTTGTCACAAGACTTTCCAGTACCATAATTATATGCCATGGCCCACTGTTGTTCTTTATCCCACTGACAATTAGGCAAACTTGTGTTCTGTGGAGAAATTAAGTTCTGGTTTCCAGCCTTACAGATTCATCAATTAAACTTAAGGCCATTCTCAGATTACTGAACAAAAATAGTTCTTCTTGGTCCTCACCTAGGAAAATTTTTGGATAATGGGAGGGATTTTGCTGTATTTTCAACAGTGTGAAAGGGAAGGAAACGTGTATATTTGTAGTTGAGGAATACTTAAATAGCTGTGTAAAAACTAGTTACTGCTTAAAGGGCTTGGATGAGCTTCTGCAGAAATGAGTTAGAGATGGGCTGTGAGTGTGAGGTGAGTGCAGTACTGAGCTGGGTGGCAGGTTTTAGTATTGGATCAGGTAATTCTGGGATCCAAACCATTGTCCTTCTAATTCTGAATGCACATAGGTATATGGATGCAGCTTCAGTCCTTTAGTGTCAGACCTACCTTGTATTTTGCATTAAAAACTCACATAAGTTACTTTTTTGTTTTAACCCCTTTTCTTGGTGAAGTCCTGTAACTGTGGTGCTTGAAGCATAAGGTTTGAGTAATTTGTTTTCACAATTAAACATTGAAGTGATGCTTACTAAACTTGACATGTCATTATAGAGACCAGTTGACTCTCTGTAGAAAATGTTAGCAGTGTTAATCTTGCAGAATGCTTATTTGTAGTTAAAACCAGACAAAACTGAGATAAGTGAGTCTTGTATGGAGCCCTGCAAAGGCCGCCGGGATTTGTATAGGTGCGCCTGAGAGGATAACCTTAGTACCTTACAGAACATTTTTGGTATGAGGAAAGAAAGGAATTATGTTTAATATAGTTTAATCTGAGTTTGTTGGATGAAGGAAGTTCAGTAAAGCAAGAGAAAATATTTAAATATTTATTACATGTTTCCGCTTTATGGATAAGGAGACTAAAGAAATAGCCATAGTAGAGTAATTCCTGTGTGGAAAAGCTCTTTCCAAGACTGGCCTGTTTAAATGTGTTCAAAGCTTGTTTTCAAGATGAGTTCTACTGATACTGTCACAAGTAGATGGGGCAATTTGATAGTTTGCTTGTGGCCCTTATAAAGTTTGTTGAATGGTACATTTTTAAAATGAGCCTCTGTTTATCAGAGTTTCTCGATAGTTCAGGTATTCTTGATACTGAATACTTTTCTTTCTATTTAAAGAGTCACAGGAAGGTATTCCTTACGTATGTAAAATACCATGTTGATGAACAAAACCCCCATTAAGCATATTTAGGATTTGAAGAATATTATTTATCAAGTACTTTCACTTTGGAGCGTGCGAAGATGCATGTATCACCATCAGAGCTGTATTGACAAATTACCTTCCTTTATGGTTCTTGGATTTGCAACGTAGTGTTCATGGCAGAAGCTTATTTAATTAAGATGTAGAATTAAGAACTCATTTACAATTTTGTAAAGGGAGTGACTAAAAGTGTGTGATGAATTACAAATAGAACACTGTATGTCTGCATATGAATTTCTTTTGTGGTAAGTTGTTAAATTAATTGTTGTTTGTTAAAATGGCTTTAAGTAATTTCCTTTTCTCACAGTGGCGTTTGAGGATTATGATTCACTTCTCAGTATTGATTGGTTATTAGTCTAAAGCAGACTGAATTGTGAATGTGCTTTTCATTAAATTTCTGCTTCCATTTTGAGAATTTAAAATTCTGAACAATTTCAGAATATTGTTTGCAATATTAGACAAGGGATCCAGTGCAGCAGCTTTTAAAACAGAGCCAGGAGATGTATTTTTTTGTCAGTATTCTTCTGTTGCTTCCACTCTAGTCCATTTTAACTTTCTGTTTAAGCAGTGTTTTCATTATCTTACAATTTGAAAACTTACTTGCACAGGAATAGAGAGTAGAATAATGAATTGAAGTTAAGGCTTTATTTTTAGGTATTTTTCTTCTAGGTTACGGAATTTTAAGTAGTCTCTGTTGCTTCTCATATCTTTCAGTGAAACCGTCTTTTGCTCTGTGGGATGGACTAGGCTGGAGAACTGTTTCAGATCAAAAATAACCTAGTAAAAATAGAAAACTCACTAGTTTTAAATAACCACTATTGAAGGTTAGTACTAAGAGGTTTTAGATACTTGAAGAGCCAGCTTCTGGTTGCTCAGAGCTGAGTTGGGAGGGATTCCATGGGAAGCTTCCATGGAGGATAAAGGAGCTAGTGAGTGCTGGGAGTTCTTGCAGAACTCTCTTCTGGAAGCATGAAACCAGTTCATCCCCTTTCAATGGAAGGGAAGTAGGTGGAGTAAGAGATCTCCCTGACTTAACTGCAAGCTCCTGAAGCTGCTCAAAACCAAAGGACGAGTGTACCAGGGATGGAAAAACGAACAGATACCCACTGAGAACTACAAGAACATTGCCAGAGCTTGCAGAGGTGCAGTTAGAAAAGTAAAAGCTGAGCTGGACTTGAAATTAGTTGGAGAGTCAAAAACTACAGGAAAGGATTTTTCAGGATCATAAACAATGAGCACAAACAGAGGAAAATGCTGGCTCCCTGTTAAACAGGAGAGGTGAATTAGTTGCCAACAATGCTAAAAAGCCAGAGGTTCTCTGCACTTCTTTCACCTCTGTCTTTACCAGCACTCTTGGGCCCCAGACCTTGAGAACAAAAATCCAGTTTCACACACAGACCTACTGTCAGTGAAGGAATTACTGGTGTGTGTGAAGGAGCTATTACAGGAGATTGACCCCTACAAATTAGTCATCTGAGGGTGTTAAGAGAGCTGGCTGGATGCTGTTGGGAGGCTGCTCTCCATAGTCTTTGAGAAGTCATGGAGATTGGGGAATGTTCCAGAACAGTGGGAGAAAGTTCATGTTGCCCCATCTTCAAGAAGGGTTTAAACAAGAATGCCGGAAATTATCAGCCTGTCAGTCTTACTTCAGTCCCAGGGAGAGTTATGGTACGAATCCTCCTGGGGGCTGTCACAGGTCAGATGAATCACATGATTGGGAAAAGCTGGCACAGATTCACCAAGGGCAAATCATTCTTGGCAAACCTGATTGCCTCCTAGCACAAAGTAACCTGCTTTGTGTATGTGGAACTCGTGGTGGACATTGTCTTCCTGGGTTTCAAGTCTTTCCATGCAGTTTCCCACAGCCTTTTCCCAGAGAAACGGATGTGTTACGTTCCAGACAAGGGATCCGTGTGGTGGGTGGGCACTGGCTGATGGGCAGCACCCAAGCAGGGTGGGAAATGCTCCTTCTCAAACCGACTGCCTGTCACAAGTAGGGTCCCCAGGGATTGTTATTGGGCCACTGTTTAATACTGTCATAAGTGATCTGGATGGTGGGATCAAGTGCACCCTCATGGATTTTTTGATGGTACCAAACTGACTGGGGAAGTGGACCTGCAGAAAGGAGAGCCACCCTGCAGAAAGTCCTGGATAGGCTGGAAGAATGGGCTGATGAGAACCTTACAAAGTTCAGCAAAGACGAATGTAAGGTCTTGTATCTGGGAGAACATGATCCAGGAGTGCAGCACAGTCTGGGATCTGTCTGCCTGGGAAGCAACTCTGTGGAAAGGGACATGGGAATCCTGGTGGATTTAGCTCAATAAAAATGAGCTGTGTGCTGCTGTGGCAAAGGGAGATGCTGGGATTTTAGATCCTGTATCCAGAGGGATGCTGGATTGCATCGACAAGGGCATTGCCAACAAGGACAAAGGAGTCATCATTGTAGTCTACTCACTGCTGGTCAGGCCACACCTGGAATATTTGTGTGCAGTTCTGGTGTCCACTAAACAAAAAAGATGTGGCCAGGCTGGAGAGGGTCCAGAGAAGGGCTACAGAGATGATCAAAGGACTGAGAAGCTGCAGTGTGAAGAATGGCTGAGAGGTCATGGTTTGTTCCGCCTTGAGAAAAGAAGGCTTTGGGGGAGATGTTATCAGCATGTTCCTGTGTTTAAAGGGTGCCTACAAAGAACATGGAAACTCCATTTTTACAAGGACTTACATTGATAAGACAAGATTTAATGGGTACAAGTTACTCCTGGGGACTAACTTCCTGCTGAACACAAGAAAAACTCACAAAGAGAGCAGTCAGCCACTGGAATAATGTCTCCAGGACAGTGGTGGATTCTCCTATGTTGGACACTTTGAAGATGCTGCTGGACAGGGTGCTGAGCCATCTTGTCTAGCCTGTGCTTTTGCCAAGAAAGGTTGGAATGGATGATCCTTCATGTTAAAGGAGAAACTGCTGCTTGAGAATTCTCACACCGTTTGAGGAGTCACATGCACCCCACCCAAGACTGTATTTAACTGCTGGGTCTGGAGTCCCTTTGCAGCAGGAGCGTCCAGTGAGCCGATGGATAGGTGCCCCTTGCAACTCCTTTCTCATACAGACTCTTGGACACACTTCCTCCTTTGATCTTGACCTTGAGTTTCCTGTAGCAGAGACTCAGGCACTGGATTTGTAAAAATAAATAATTTAATAGGGTGGTACAGCAGCAGGTCTTGAGCTGGATGCCTGCGGAGAGGGACCTGGAACAAAGAATTCCTTGGCCTTTTATACCATTTTCGTACCCTTACATTGAGGTATTCTCTGATTCTGTGAATGCAGTTCATTTTGCAGACTTAAAAAGCTGTGCAGGTGCTTTGAGAGAGATTTGGGAGGCTAGGGTGGGTCCTGGTTAGTGTGGCACTGTTTCTGTAAGGAACATTTATAAAACGATTGCTCCTTATTTTCTTATGGAGAATGGAATTACCTCTCTTGGAAGCACAGGAGAGACTAGGACTAGTTTGCACAGAATCACAGGATGGTTTGGGTTGGAAGGAGTCTTTAATACTGTCCAGTTCCAACTCTCCTGCTATGAGCAGGGACATCTCCCATTAGACCAGGTTGCTTAAAGCCCTATTCAGTCTGTGCTTGAACACTCCCAGGGATGGAGCATCCATAACTTCTCTTTCTCATGGAGAGAAGGGATAGAATGAGTGCAGTGACTTGGCTTTGTCACTCTCTGTGAGGGAAGACCAAGTGTTTTGTGAAGTTAGGCTGCCACGAGCAGATGTGGGACAGGTTCAGATCTGAACGTGTGTGCAGCAGCAGAGAACGCCAGGATGTATGTAAGAAGGACTATATAGGTGAAAATGCTGAATGAAGGAAAGATCCTGAGGGATCTAGGTTGAGTGCTTCATGAATTATGTTTGAACCTATGACTACTGAAAATCAGGCCACCATTTGATTCTAGGGAAGTGGAGAAATGAAGCAGTCTTCTGGGAAGATTTTTCAGAAAATAGTGTTATAATAAAAGGAAGACCTTTTCAGTTAAAGGAAGTGTAAGAAAGGTTGCAAAAGGATACTTGGATTAGATGGGAGGAAGAGTAGGAAACCATGGAATTGAATGGGTGACTTACTGATGCAGACCATTTTGGGGTTGAGGGGAATGGCAGTGTGAATCATAGTGGTTTTATTCTTTCCAGAAGCTACCTGAATCTTGTATCTAAACATTACTGCTAACTTAAGTGGCATTTAAGTGTTTGATGGTGCTGGTGCCTGCCTCAAATGGTTTTAAAAACAGGGTAAATGGGAACAAAACAGAGATAACAAAATTGCAGAGTTTGTGTAGGGTGTGAAAAAGCTTAGTAAGAGTTACATGCTCTAAGTTCTGAGTATAACAGAACTCTCTCCCATTTTTGAAATAAAAGTAAGATGTTGGCTGTGTTTTCTATGTCTTTATCTTAGACTGCTGCTTCCCTTTTCCCTCCTTATCCCTCAAGGAAGGGAAGAGTAAAGAAACTATAGCTTCTGCTCTTTCCTCAAGGTGAAAATGAAGGCCAAGAACTCTCATGTGTCTGTTCTCATGTCATGTTTTGCTGCCTTTAGATTTGAAGGATAAAGAAAGCTGAGCAAGTGTGGAAGATACAGATGGATATGTTGAAAGGGCAAGAAATAGTTTAAAGTGTGGAATTGAAAGCCTGTGTAAGGGAGAATGATGCTGATCTAGAGAATTTAACGTGCAGTTTAATACAACAAAGTGTAGAAAGAGCATAAGATAAAGTGGAAGGATAAGAAAAATGGAGAACATCCATTATATAACATCATAAAGCATGTCATAAGCAACCTCTGGCAGGAGAGAAAAAGTGGAATGATATTGAGAAGAATAAAGAGCTGCAAAAATTATGTACACTGGTTGGTAAACTTTAATGGAGCTTCTGGGCATGTTACAAATATAGTAACCAAGGGTAGATTTTACACACCATGCTTCTCAAAGCTTTATTTGTTCTTAGTCTCTGGTGTGGTGCACAGAAATGTGTTGTTCTCCGAGTATTTTTAATCTCTCCTGGGTTTTAATGGTTGGAAGGGCAGAGCCTTTGAATTTGTGATTTTGTTAATACTTGAACACTAAGCTTTCAAGAGTGGGAGACTACAAAATTCTGAAGGACTATCAGATTTCAAATGTTACCTGTTAAAATTATCAACAAATAATGCTTAAGGGTCTTTTGCTACTTGAAAAATGTTTTTAACTTGATTTTAAGCAGAAATGAGTGTGCATTTTTTCCTTTTTTTAATTCAAAGGAAAGGGTGAGTATAGCTTTTACTCCTTATAATTTCTGAAAAATAAATTATAGTAAGAAGCTGTAAAGCTAATTTTGAATCAGAACAGTACATACTTCTGTACTCCTTGCTTAAGAGGAAAATATTAAAAAAAAGTACCGTGCATGGAAACAAAACCAGAAGCATCAGGTGGTGTGACAGAGATGTGTCTCTGAGCCAGCCTTTTCTGGTGCCTTTATGAAACCCCTCAAACAGACTTAGAATCATGGAATATCCTGAGTTGGAAGGGTTCCACAAGGATCATTGAAGTCCAACTCCTGGCCCTGCACAGAACAACACCAAAAATCCCACCCAGTGCCTGAGCGTAGATCCTTCTGCTACCTTTAGTATAAGAGCACATGGAATTTAACTCACAAGTTATGGTTTTGTACTTGAGGGCTTTCTTAACTGTAGTTACTGTGTGGAGGAAATTCATAGTTAAAAAGGCTTTGATGCCTCCTGGTTCTATATGGGGAGGATTTGGAGGTATTTGTGCTTATAGCAGAGTTAATTTTTGTTGCGTAAGGAAGATGAGATCGCAGAAACCATCAGAGTCCGTATTAACTAATGAGCAGAATTAGGTCTCATTTGCTACCTTTAAAGGTCTCTGTTAACTTACAAGTTCATGTGTTAAAAATTTATTAGTTCTGACAGTTTTCTAGGATGAATTATACACTGTCCATCTTTGCTGAATTGATGGGATTTTTTTTCTCTGCATAGTCTCAGTACAAGTAATTTTTAGAAGTTTATTTGACATAAATAATTTGAAAAAAGTGTTGATGGTTGAATGGAAACCTAGAAAGGAGACATTTGCTATGTTAAAAAAGGTAGAGAGCACAGCAGAACCTGCACTGTAGTATGGAAATATATTGGAGGCAGATGTATTTGGGACAGGCGAAAGAGTTGTGGACGATTGTGTAAGGGTTCCTTAGGTCATTGTGGATGGTGGGGATATGATCATTGTGTAGGACTGTGATCCTGATCTTGGAGATTGTCTTCAGCTAATCTGTGAGTGTAGATGTGTTCAAACTCTGTGAGGAAAAACGTGGAATTGGAATGTTGTAGTCTGTTTAATCCCTGCCAGTAAAAATGCTGTCATCTTAAATTGTGTTTCTCTTTGTTAGTTGATTTTCTTTCGTGGTGGCGGCTTGTTTTTTTGCTTTTGAATGGTGGAATGTTTTCCTGTAGTGCCAGTTGCAAACTTGGAGCTTGCTCGCATTGTGGCCAAAAATCTGAGAACAATGACGACTCCATTATGTGCAGTGAGAAAGGAACGTTTGTACTACTTGCTTTTAATTGCTAATTAAGCCAAGTCCTCGGTAGTTTGAAAGAATGGAATAGTTTATGCCCACTGTTTTAGACCACTCTTTGCTACTCAGTTGTGGTGGATGATGGAAGGGGTGCTTCTTATTATGATTTCTGGATGAAAGTGAAAATGCATAAGAGCAGTCATTTTTCACAAGGAGCTCTCAGGATTCACGGGATGTGTGGTGCCTGTGGAACTGAGGAACAGTTCAGGACTTCTGTGTTGCTGAAGAAGGCCAGGCAACATCACCTGCCCCATCCTCAGCACTCTGGATTTTGCTTGACTTCTCTGCTTCAGTTTCTGTATTCAGTTTAAAGGTAATTTTAATTTTCCAGACAAGCAGCAGGGATCTTGTAGAAAAAGCCAGTTCATCTTTTGAGATTATTTTAATTTTTTCTTGATTATTATTTTATCTTTTTTAATATTAGAGAATGAAGCTACCTTGATAGAGTGCAGCACTGGTTCCAGTGCATTAGTACTCACTTACTTTAAAGATTCTTCAGCACAGCTAGGTAGGAATTTTCTGACTCTAGGAAACTGTGCTTCCAGAGGGATTGGTAAGCAGATATGCAGATTTATCAGCTGAAACAGGAAAACAAGTTTCAACTACAGGTCATTTCACAACTTTTTCCTCGGGGCTTTCTCACTTCCACAGCCAGAACTCAAAAATGGAACAAACTGATTTAGAGCAATTCATTAATGAGTAGCTTAAAGTCTGTCAGGCTTCAGACAGCTGGAAAGGAGAAGGAACATGCTCCTGCTCCAGTGGCTTCATTTTCATGATTTTTCTGCAGTATTTGAGAACCTTTCCAGATTCTCTTCATGTCATGGCTGAAATGAACTCATTCTCATAAGGAGATTACCTGTTTCACTTGGCACGTGTTTGCCAGTGATTTCTTTTTCTAAATAAGAAAAATAAAATTGCTATGGAGTAGTACTTACTGGTACCTGGCTTTAAGAAGGAGTGTGCTGTCAAATTTGGACAACCTCTTGGTGCTGATGTTCCTATGTGAATCTCAGGCTCTGCTGCTGTAGCTGTGCTGGCGTTTCCTCTGCTCTGACAGGAGCTTCTCTGTTGGCATCACTGCACCATCACCTGCAGTGTCAGAATCAAACCCCCCAGAGCTCTCTGCTGCTGCCATAGTTGAAGGGTTGTACCAAGGTGTGTGATTTTCTTACCCTCGCGTCTGAACGTGGTAGAGCTGGTTTTTGTGAAGCAGCAGTGATGTCTGCAGCTGGGGCCTTTGTGTGCTGTTGGGGTATTAGTGGGAAATGAGTTTTGTGGATGAAAACTGCAGTGTGAGAGGAATGACCAGTGTTATTTAGGTGACAGGTAGAAGAACATTATTAAACAGCACATGCATTCATAAGATGATACAGCATTTATGTAACTTCATAGTGCTTGTTAAATTGGTAATTCATTTAAGTAGAAAAAAATTCACATTTTTCCTAGAAATTAACAGACACTGAATGAGTAGGGGAAGGTACTGTGATACTGCCTCTCCTTCCACAGTCAGATAAGAGAGTCACATTTAGTTGCTACTTCTGAATAGTTTTTGTTCTTAGTGTAAAGGTGAGTTCTGTTACTCCCTGAAATGCACATTTGAAGTGAAATGTTGCATTTTCTTCCTGCTCATAAATCAGAATCTTGGCGTTTGATTATCCCTTTGGTTGGACCTGTTGCTTTGCACATAGAACTTAAAGGACGATTCCCTTCTTTCTGGAGAAGGAATACCTCTTGGGAGGCAGAGTTGCCCAGCACTTGGGGATTCAGCTGAAAAGAGAGGTAAAGTTCCCATTGCCAAGTGGCATTTACTGTAGAAAAGTGCCCATGGAGTTGCACCTACGTGTCTGTATGAAGCTGTAAATCTTTCTGTCTGTATAAGTTATCTTGTTCTCGACAGAAGCTCCATTACTGGTGTAATGTTGCCCTCCTAACCTCCCCAGCAAGTTAAAGTACTAATTTTTTTGTGTTCCCTATCATGTTATCATTGTCCCCCACCTACAGCATTTTTAGCTCTGGTTATCTTAAATTCTGCATGCACCTGGCCTCCTGTCGTGTGAGTGTCATGATGTGTGTTGTGTCAGTCATAAGTGTGCACGTAGTGGTCTGAAAAGATGTAGGTGAGCGGGAGGCAATCATTAATTACAGAAAAAAATAGTTTCAAACTGTTTATTTTCAGTAATACTAAACTCTCCACCTTTTCTCAGGTCTACTACTATGCTTTGCTATTAATGTATGAATAAATATACAAAATTAACTTGATTAATTGTAATAGCACGTCTTAGTATATGCATATCTTAGAGTGATCCTCAATAGCTTTCTCTTGGATGCTGTCATACAAGTATTTAGTATTTTTTTTCAGTGCATGTAGCCTGCATTATCTGTGGGGAAATCCCTTTAATTTAGTGTCATTACTTTTATTTAAGCAGACTGCAAAAACTGATGTTCTGTCTGAGCTCTTAGAGGTCCGTGTTCCTCAATGAAGGAAATGTTGAGACCTTATCACTCTCTGCAACGCCCTGAAAGGAGGTTGTAGCTTGATCTCTTCTCCCAGGGAGCCAGGGTTGGTGTTTCCCAACCTTAAACAATTCTCTGGTATCTTGGTTCTCATCATTAAATGAGGAAGTTACACACTTATCTTCTCAAATGCTTGACTGCTATAACCAGTGGAAGGAGGATCTCCCAAGATTTTGGGAAGTATCCCGTATTTGTGACATGAATATTCCTATTAACTGTTCAGTGTAAATATGGGCCTCTAAAATATGAAAGATTTTGCTTCTATCAGGCTGTATAGGAGGTGAAGGGAGGATCTGAGGATGGAGAAGGCTTGCAATGCTAAACTTGTGTTAAGAAGCCATCCCTTAAGGGGATCCCGCCCTGTAATGGATGTTTTTTTCTTTTTGTTTTGAGGCTGCTCTAAATTGCAAGCCTCCTGTATCTGATGTTTGCCTCACGTGGAGATCTGTAGGTCAGATACAAACTGACCTATTTGTTGCGTCTGGCACATGAGGTCATGGCGTAGGTGACTGCTGGTGGTTTTAAATGAGTCCTGGAAATGAAGGAAGTGCAAGCTGAGCTTTTTGGGGGAGTTTTGAATGTACAACTCATAAATCCCTTTAAACTCTATCAGAGTTTTCAGGAGTTTTTTTTTTCATTTCAGGAGAATGAAGGGATGTTTGAGAATTTCACAGTATCATTTACCTAATGGTGGCTTAGCCGCATGTAGTCCTCCTGGAATGTGACTACTGAGATTGTTATAGTAAAATAAGGATTATTTATTTTATTCTTCGTCTTCCCTGAAGACTCCCTGTTAACAGCACAGAATTTTGGTTTATGCAGTGGGCTTTGTTCTGTGGTATCTTGTGACCTTCCAGACTGGTCTAGCAAGACTTTTGGAACCAGCAGATGAAGTTGTTGCCCGTGGGCATAAATTTAACTCTGACTTCCATGAGTGATGCTTTTTTTTCAGGTGTGTAATGTGCATGTGCTCTTTGCCCCTGTCTGCATCTGAAGCAGAGCTGCTTGTGTCACAGTTCCTAGGCTGCTTTCTGGGAAGACCCAGCTCTGCTTTTTTCCCAACTTGTTTTTTCCCTATACCCAATGATCTACCTCCCTACACCACCTTTGAGCTTTGCATGTCATTCCTGTCTGCTGCAGCTGCTGATGGTTGTGGTGGCTTCAGTGTCCCTGCCTGTAGAAGGCAGTGCTAAATAAATCACAGTGGATTTCTTATGGCACAGAAATATTTCCTCATTTCATCATCAGCAGTCAGGCTCACGACATTCCTCAAGGGAAAGTATAATGTGTAGCACTTCATACTTTTGTGCTTAATACCTTGACTGTGGAGTACAGCTGCCACTGATGCAGCTGGAATACCAGCAGCTGCTTTCCAGTGCCCCGTGTCACATCTTTGTGGGCAGAACTGTGTATTTCCTGTTTTCAGGACATTATTTTGTTGCTCTGAGCCTTCTGGGAGGCCTCACACAAGATTCCGCTTGCTAACAAACTACGTGTTAAATTTTATTGACAAAGGTCTTTTCACTTTGTATTTTTATACTTAGCCTGTCACTCTGAAAACCTGTTTCACCAGCCCAGAGCTGCAGTTTCTATTTAAAAGGTGTATTTTGTACAGATAAACTGTACAAAAATAGTGGTAGTGATATCACTGTCAGTAGCTTTCACTGTGATCGCTGGAGACAATGGTGGCTTTCTGATAGTGAAAGCAAGTAGCAGCATTAGGACATCAATATTGAAAACAGCACTTTGCAAATTTTAAAACACCACACCAGATCTAGACTTAGGTTGGATGAAAATGGATAATAAATCAGCTGTTTAATTTTTGAGTCCTGTACAAAAATGACAGAAGAATCTTGACTGTAATGCTGCATTTTGCTGAGTCTGCTGCTGCTTTTGTCACTTACTTTTGATATTGTTGATAATATTACTGTTTTGGAGAGAAAAATTGGCATTTCTTTACTTTGGAGAATTCAGACCATTTTGAAATAATAGGTGACAATGGCTGCTTATATGTGTTTTGGAAAAAGGAGCAAGTCTGAGTTTGAGGCCTACCAACCAGATAAATGATGCAGCAGAAAGTGAATTTTGTGTGTCTGCTCATCTGAAAGTGGGTGGGGGAAACATCTTTGGGGAAAAAAAAAAGGGCTGTGACCCATTACTTGGAACATACATTAGAGAACTTGGGACTGTAGCTTAGTGTTACAGAATGTCTTGAAATGTGTGACCACAATGATTGCTGAGGGCCTGGCTTTCTTGCAGCGTGTTGGTGTTATCTCTGGAGGTCAGAGAGCTCATTCTTGGGTGCTGAGCTATGGCAGGCAGTGCATGCCGGGCACGAGACATCCAAAGATGTTCAAGAAGCGATATCCAGTCTTATTTCTGTGGGGGAGGGTGGTGTTTGTTTGTTTTGTTGTTTGTTACCTCTTTATTTGTTAACAAAGTTATGAATAACCATTTATTATTTTTCTTCAAAACCATTTTCATTTTCTACATGATGTTTTGAAAGCACGTCACAGAACGTGTAATGCTGCTGAGATTTGGTCAATATTCTTTTACTCTTTTATTTTTCTTCCCTGTAGCGTTGTTAAACTAAAACTTTTCTTGAAATTTTGTAGAATATTATTTCACAAGAGGGTTTTGAAAAGCAGTAGTCTGTGTAGAAGAAAGCTGGTTTGAATGAGGATTGAAAGTGTTGGTTGTTAGCTAAGTGATACTGATATACCCACAGTGTTTGTACTTGTCCTATTGGAGTGATGCTGAAATTAAAGCCAAAATATAATCTGAAAGACCATAAGAAATGGGTTTGGTTCTTAAAAAATTAAATATATTTGCTAAAAAATTACATTCCTTCATTTATTAAAATCTAAAATTCAGATTCTCTAGAGAGACTCCAAGCACTGAATCTCACAAGTGTTTATGTTGTTGAAGCTGGACAGATACCAGATACTGTCTGTGGGTTTTGGTTCCATGGTTATTCTCTCCACTTAGAGCGTGTTTGCTTCCTGTCTGGACAGTAAGGATGTGGTAGTTCAAAATATTAAGGAGTTAATTTTACCTAAAGTTTTTCAAATACTGTTATTCAGAAGTGCCTCAAGGGCATAAGCCCTTTGCTTAACAATTCAGCTCTTTATAGTAAGTATTAGTATTGGTCTGTTCTCACTTGAATAGAAATTGTTTCGGAAGTCCTGTGTGGAGTCTGTGAGAGGGAACACAAAAGAAAACATAGGTTTACATGAGAGTTTCTGGTTGTTTTTCAAGCCTGTCCCTTCACATTACATGTGGCTGTGTCACAGATACACAGGTATATGTAATAGCATTATATTTATGAAAATTGCTGTCTTAAATGTTACACCAAAGAGTACTTGAAAGTACTTTTGCTTCTACTGTTTACATTTAACTACTGTTCAGGAACCTAATTTTCTGATTCTTCAAATACTTTTCTAAGTCTAAAACTATACACATTTGTTTGGGAACGTTGTTAGGCTGAAATAATTCCTCTCTTTGCCTGGTATTTGTCCTGTTGGTACTTGCAGAAAAGTCATACTAGCTTTTGATTTGCTAAGGTAAATAATTGGAGATGTTTAAACTTCCTTTTCCAAGAGAGACTACTCTTTCCTCTTGTCCCTGCAGTTTTCTTCTAAATTTATTTAATTTTTATCTTTCCTGTATGCAGGGAAATTGTATAGAATCTGCTGAGATGGTGTTAATATTTCTGCTTTTAGAACAGGTTTTCCTCTGTCTTTTCTACTGCAAGAGCTTGGGAACTGAACTACCAGGAAGCAGATTCAGAACAAGATGGTTCCCAGCAGTTAATTTGTGGAACTGCTGGCTGTCCAGTATTGTTAGTGTGAGATGAGTCAACATGGTTTTAGAAAGTGGTCAGGAAAATTAATGGAAGGAAAATCCATCAGGAGCATTCCACATCTGTGCCCGGGAAGTTTCTGAACTTAATTTGATGTAGTGTGGAAAAGTATAAGAAAAAAAACCTCTACCTCTCTCTTTTGCTGCTTTTTCAACAATGTAAGTTCATGTAGAAGCTGTGCTAATCTTCTATTACTGCTATTTTAGTCCATGTGCTGTTGAAGTAAATACAAAGACAGGTTGCTGCACAGGGCTGACTGTTGGTCTGACTTATTGTCATCTTATTTTAACTTTGCTGGAAATCTAGTCTCTGCTGAGCTCCAGAATCCTCTGTGCTTTTTTTTTTTCATCTGCCTTGTGCTGGCAGCATATACTCATCTTGGTTTGTTGCATTATAATCCAGCCATTAATAATGTACATGAGATTTTTTTTTTTAAGTAGTTTTAATAGGCCTGTCACAGAGTTCAGGATCTTACGTGGCTGTATAATGTTTTACTGCTACGTGTCTCTCAGACTGCCTTTCAAAATCCATCTGAGGGGTGTGGTTTGGATTTGCAATGTCCTTACCTCATTTACAGTTGATAAACCTAAAATAAGGCCATAAATTCAGTCCAAAGGCCAATGTCCTATCACAGCAAATTATGGAGATAATTATAGGATGATAGGCTACCCCCATAAGTGTAGTTAATATTACAGCAGTTCACCTTTTATGTTGAATTTTGTGCTACTTAGACACTATAAAACACCTGTGAAAATGGATTTTAGGTAGAGGTTGGCCTGACTCACAAGAAAAACGAAAGCCTGTTGGACTGTTGAATGTGAAACAAGTGCAGGAGACTGACCCAGAGCCTCAATCTCATGCCATTACTGCACAGAAGGAATAAATTTTGACAAATTTATTTACTCCTGGTTCACATTGTGCAGTGTAAGGGCACTGTGGAAGCCTTACGGCAGAAAGGAGGTTGAAGTTGAGGTTGTGCTCCTTTGAGTCTGCCTGCGTCCCCTCATCTGGGAGGCAGGGAAATAAAATCACCAAGGGCTTCGAACTTTGTTTTAATGTTCCACAAAGACTTGCAGTTTTTCAAGTTATCTCACAGCAAAGAAATTTGAAACATATTTTTAGCATACTGGAGTTTATGGAGTACTTTCCATGCACTGGACAGCAGCTCAGGCCTTGCCAGTCAGGAGTTTTTTCTCTGTGAGCCACATGCACCTTGTGAGATGCCCGTTCTCCATCTGTGGCCTAAAGACAACATCAGTATTCTCTTTTGCACGTGCAAGTGTTATTTATGTTTCCGAGCTTAAGCATAAAGGTTACCCACCTCCTGTTGCTTGCGCAGGACAGGCCACAGGTGGTCCAGAGTGATGAAGTTTGCTTTTTTTGGATGTAAGGAACTGTTACTGCAGAAAGCAGTGAAAAAAGAGCCTTTTGTACTCAGTTGACGCTTTAAAATAAAGGGTTTTAAAAGATTGACATTTAGGACTGACTTGCATGCTACCCTTTGCCTTTTATGATTACTTGAAAATGTCTTCAATTTAAATTTGATACATTTTCAACTGTTCTTAAACTTTCTCACCTTTGTATTTTTTCATCCTCCCCAGACACTCCCTGCAGAGGGGTAATCACTTGTTCTCTTAGTGACTGGCATGATTGAAGTGATTATTACATGGAGATGCTTTGTGTTGGGTGGGTGATGATGGGAGGCTGTTGTGCAGCTGGGTGGAGTAGGGATGGAAGGATAACAGTGGAGAAGGTGCTGTCCTTCAGGGCTTGAGTAAATCGTGATCTGCTTTCCTTTTCTTGGCATTGCCCTGTGGCAGAAGTTTCATCTCTTACTTGGTGTTCCCTCTCACTCCTTTATTCTGTCTGAGCTTTTATTTACCACTTCTCTGGTTGTGCCCAGTGTGCTCTTTAGCACTTAATTCAGTGTCTGACACTGCTGTGCTTGATATAGAGATTTTTGGGTTGTTTTCCTGCTTTCCTTGTTTCTTCTCTAGGGGAATTGGTTGTTCATGGTGACACAGTGTTTTGGAGGGATTTTGGAGTGTATAGTGGAGTGTTTATGTATGTTAATGAAGGCAAATGAAAAGTGTATGCACCTTTCCACATACATTTTCTAATAGTGATGAATTCGACTCTTTGGGACCAGTACTTGAAAAAATCCAGTCTTCTGTGGAAATCAGCTTTTCCTGCATTGCAAAGAGGTCTTGTTAGCTATGGTTGACACACTGGTGTATTCTGTCAATTCAAAGATCTATGATCAGGCCGTTGAGTGCTTTGAAGGTGAATTTATCCTGTAAACAAAGATAGATTACATTAGTGACAGTAAAATGGGAGACAAGGGTGTGTCCTGTTCATCAAAAACCTTAAAAAGGAGGACAGTCAACATTTTAGTGTTAAGGAACTGTCTTTTTAATGAAAACTTCTTAATCACTTTATGGCCTTGGATCACAATTGTGGTGCATTTTTTGCAGTATCACGTTAGTTGCATTTTGGAAACTGTATTGCCTGTTAAACTGCTGAAGCTCATTCTAAGGTTTGGCATTAATGTGTAATTGAAATTGATGTCTGCCACTGTAAATAATGTCAGAATTGATCCTTTGTCTAAAGGCCTGAGTCATGACAGCTTTAGCTGAAGAGTGAGAACTTAGGAAAACACGTCTCCTTCTGTGGAGTATGGCATGTTCATCAAAAGAAAACCTTCTCAGCAAATGTCTGATGTAGAGAATTCAGTTATTTCTAGCATTGTTTAATTTTAAATGCAAACATTACAGTAATGTGTTATAAGGGGCTCTTCAGAGGTGTTTGACAAAGGAATCACATTCACATCCTGATTTATGAATGGTGCCAACAGAACTTCCTGATGTTCAGTGCTGATCCTCACACCTCTTTTGGGGTACTCTGTCCCATTTCAAATTTCTTGTCATGGATTTCACACCTCAGTGGGTTTATAAAATGCTTTTTAACAGTTTGATTGATGTTTAAAAGATCTTTGGATTTTCTCTCGGTTCTGAGAGATGAGCAGTGTGAGTGCTTAGAGATGCTGGTTTGGTCACTCTGAAAGGTGGCGTGGGTGCAACTCAAGGTAAATGCTGGGTTAAAGATTTGGGTTCCATACAGTGGAATCCACATTGTGCAATTTTTTAGTCTACAAATAGACATTTTTAAGAGACAAATGGCCATTAGCTATTTTCTGTTTGGGGCTGGTACATGTAATGAACAGTGTAAGGTTAGTGAATTGTGTGTAAACTTTTAATTAAGGGAAGTGCACAAGGTTGACCTTTAGAAACGAGTATGTTCGGGATGTGTATTGCTTTTCCTAAAGAGCAGTGACTCATTTTCAAGGCAGTTTTTTAATGTACTCATAACATTTTATAGCTAATAATGTTTTGAAGATGAGGAAGCTAGTTTTGGATTTTCATTTATTTCACAATTTTTAACCTTTGCTGCTAAAGTTGAAATATAGTACAACTTTAACAATTTTTTTTTTTTTTAATTATTAGAGTTGCATTTTAAAGAGTTAGGTGTGACTGTTTTGAATTGGTGGCTTCTGGTCCACAAGCATTGGAGTACAGTGCTTTAAGTAGTCAGGGTATGTGGTGAGTGAAAGGTAGGCCCAGCAGCAGGGGATATGGTACTTTTTCCAGCTGGGCATTGTATAAAAAATTCCTTGCAGATCCTTCTGTTGGAAGGAGCATCATCATCATGATGGAATTGAGAACTCATAATTGAGTCAATGTTTGTAGTGTTCAACCAAGACAGATGGGTGGTGTGGCCAAACACCTCAATCGGTATCCACCTGTGATGGATTGCATTTTTCTTTATCCAGCTGTTTGTTTTAAATCACAAAACCCTCCTTTTCTACCCAAGGTCATACTGTAGTTGTGGGTGGGGAAAGGATGGCTGGAACAAGAGTTGTCTATGTGTAGGTGGAAGCTTAGTGTCTATCATTCTACCTCTGTCCTGCAGAGAACCATCGTGGTGACTCTTGACTTAAAAGTGAGGTTGGCTCTGGAATCTGATACCTGTGGCACTTATGATGAGTATGGACAACTCAGATTTAAATCTTCATTTTAAATAAAGTGAAGCCTTGAATCCTGATCTTTCTAGATTCAAATCCTCAGTAGATGGTTTTAATGTGCAGGAGTTTTTTGTGAATTTTTTGTGCATCCCATTTCCCTCCTATAATAGAATTGGTTTCTGACCTGCTGTACTTACTAGAAACTTTATCCTTTGAAGCTGGCTCTGTTTCTGGTTCAGTACTGTCCCTGAAAATACACACAAGATACATGGAGAATTGCCATTAAGCTTCATACATAAATGTTTTACCACTTGGTATTTTTTAATGTCCATCTGTATATTGGATGTCAAATTTGATAGGCCTTGGGAAGCATTATTCAAGAAGGAGATATTACATCTGGCTCCAGGGAAATATTAATGAAAACAGTCTGTGGTGACAACCTGCATGGGTGTTTACCCTGCAGCTCCAGGAGTCTTTAGGATGTTTTGCCTGTGACAATTCACTATCAGGTTTTACTTATCAGAAGACTCTGCTGGCCAGTTCCCAAGCAATGTTTTGAGTATATTGTCATTTTACTTGGTGTTTAGTGCACATTATGATGCAAATGCGTGCTAGTAGCTAAAATAATTTGGACTTGGGCTTTGTAGTGCATAAATATAAAATCTGAAATCTCTATGAATATATTTCCCCCACCTGTTACTGCTACATAGCAGAAATGAGACATTTATTCTTTCCTGCAATAAGGTTCACCAGCTCTGCCATCCAGAAGTGGTACTGCTTGTTAGCTGTGGACTGTATCCAGAGGATTGTATTCCTCTGATTTCCTCATTGCAATTTCTTTTTGTTCAGCTTGCCACACGAGAGGGGAGAAGGTGAGGGATAAGGCTGGGTGTTTGCTGGCGTTAGCAGAGAAGGGTTACAGCTCTTGATGGGAATTATTGTGGTGCTTCTCAAGGTGTTTACTGGGCATAAAGTTCTTCCACAAAACATTTTTCTGTGCAAGCTGGTTTTCATGCACATTTGGTTATGTTCCAGTGTTGCTCATTTTTATGTGTGAGCATAATTGTGTAAGCATAATTAAGCAGCTACAGAGGAGAAAATATGAATGGCTGTGGAAAAAGGAACATGATATGTGGAGTGTACCTGTATGGGAGATTTCAGTGATGTGATGGAAAATCATTGGGGTGGACCCTTCTGCTGCTCTGGCTGCGGTAACTTTAAAAGTACCAGCGTTCTGAGACTCCTTGAAATAGTGGTATTTCAGAATTTAAAACCAGGTTCATTCCGTTCAGATTTTTTTTTTTATCTTTTGTGTCTTAATGTGCCTTTACCAATTCTGTGTTTCCTGTGGTGCTGCAAATTCCACACTTCCCACCCTATTAGCATTAGTTTTTACACTTTCTTTATGAAACAGCTCCTGACCCATTTTCACTTCCATTCTTCTAAAATAAATCATCTTTTCCTTGTATTTTCAGACTAAGCTACCAGCAATATTATTTCTGAGTACCAGGCCACCTCTAGTGCTTGAACCCTTTCGGAACTGAAGTTCAGACTGTGCAGGTTTAGCAGAGCAATTGGTGGTAGCTTTTAAATATTTTTTAATAGTTGCTTTTCTATATTGCCTTTTATTCAAGCAACACAGAAAAATCATTCTGTTTAGTCTGAAACTAGGTATTTTCACAAATACATATTTGTTGTGTCATTCTTGGTAGACATTGTCTTGTGCATATGTATGTACATTGTTCTCTATTTAATACCTCTTTTTTTCAAGCTTCTTTATTCTTTGTTTCATTGTCATTCTACTGTTTGATGCCTGATAGTCAGTGTTACATTTCCAAAGACTTGTGTCCAGATCCAGAGATATTTGCATAAATGAGTTATTCAGATCTTTTTTTCCTAAGGTAAAACAGGCAGCTATTAATGCAGACTCTGGCTTGAATTGTGGGTGGGTTTCTGTGTTTGTTTGGATTTTTCTGTGTTGATTTTAATTATATTTCCAAAATAATTTACCCAATGAAAACAAAACCAGCTATTTAGTTGTTGTATCATATCTTATTTAAAATCTCTGTGGAACTCTGCAGACTCCTAGATAAAACTGGTTTAATGTTTAAAAAAAAAAGATAAGTTTGTCTATCAGTGTTAGCTGTCTAAATGTTGTAAAGTATGACATGCCACACCTCATTTGTGATATTCTGTGTTGGTATAGGTGAGAATTGCTGGAATAAAATCAGATTTAGTGGTCTTAAATTTTAGTGTGTGGTGAACTGTTCATGAGCTCGAACAATTGCTAAATTAAGGTGCTGCAATTCTACTTGAAATAGACTTACTGTGGTAAAAATAGCCAAAAAGATGTTCCTATAGTCTCAGATAAAAATAATTTCCAATTGCTTATGAAAAAACTACCACCACTTTGGGGGGAAAAAAAAAAGTTGCTTGTGTTTGTTTGTTTGGGTTTTTTTAAAAGATTACTGTAAAGGATTTTGAATGATAAAATTCCATACAAAATTAGCCATAATCTCCTGAGTCACCTGATTATGAAATGCTTTCAGGGACAGAAGAGAGATGATTCTGTTTTCTGATAATTTAGAATTTCTAGAAATGATGTAGGTGTGTGTGTACATAGATGTTGATATTTGTAAGTTTATTTGACTGTATTGAAAAGAAATAACGAGAGGATTGTATTCTCCAGGTGCACTCAGAATTAATGCAGAGTGATTCACCACATAAGCTTCAGTCAACAAATTTTTCATAAAATCCAGTTGGTTATGGACACTGTCAGCTGCAAAGGATTAAGCTTCCTGTATTTTATGTATGTAAACTATTTTTAATATGTAAACTATTGAGTTTGCACCTGTCTGACAGGAAACACTTGTCAAGAACATCTTATAAGTGTTCTGTATTCAGTGGAGGCAAGTTGGGTTTTTTTACTCTACACTAAAATGTCACTTTTCTCCATGTAATCATCGATTTGCATGTATTCTGTTTTGTATTCTGTTCTGCAATTCTGTGCTTTTTATGAAGCAGTCTCCCTCAGTTTTCAATGATAATTGAGTTCATGTTAATTTTCACTTGTAAGCTTAGCAATCTTGACCTTAACTTCTGCTGCTTACTGTGTCATCTCTCATCTACCATAGACATAATTTGAAAAAAAAAATTCATTAATATCTTCAGTATAATCGGGAGCACGAAAGTCTTAGACTACAGTAGTGGCTTTTAAAGAAAATTCACCTCAATTGTGACCATCAGGCTGTGCGTGTAGCTCATGTGTGCAGCTGCTTTTCTTTATTGCCTGCACTATTTATTCTTGTGTCCTGTTCCATGAAGCATTAGTCATAAGAAAATAAATTAGCCAAAACTGGTTATACATTTCTTGAGAAATGTTTGAGGAGGATCAGTTTCTGTTGTTCTATACTAATTGTCCCTGAAATGAGAAGGACTTTGTTCGTAAGTATTACTAACAGACTAGAATAAGTTCACAACATCTCAATATGCCATAGAAATTTTGCAAGAACAAAGCTGTTGAAGAGGCCAGCTCATGTTTTGCCTTCTTGAGGCTCGAATGTTTTGGGATCTGAGCATATTTGTGTCCAGCACACTGTACTTTTAGAACTCTTACTGAGGCTTCTGGATAGTGTAGTCCATACATGAAATACAAGGAGAGTAAACGTGCTAAATTGAGAGAGAAATTTTATAATGGAATATGAGCATCGCAGAGACAGAGCATATAAAGAAGCTTTGAAAGCTGTAGTGGGAATTGCTATTGAATAAGAAAGTAAAGGAAGTTAAGGATATTGTGCCAATACATAATATGAGAGCCTTCAGTGGAGGATCTGCTGCATTAATCTAGGTTATCTTCAGTCAAATAAGAATGGTGTGCTTTTCTCTGCAGAAGTAAATGAGATGTTCTTGTAAATCATCTACAGCTCAGAAGGTGATGTGTATCCAGCCAGTCATTGATGGGGGAAAAATAGTTTTAACTTCTGAAGAATTCAGGCTTGTCTGGTTTTTTTTTTCTTTGCTTAGCTGAAGGGAACCCTGTTCACACCCCCATTGCTGCAGAGCAGGAGCTGGAGCTTCACCACGAGGTTCTCGGGGTGATGCCATGGGCAGTAGCTGTTGTCGTTGTTGTTAGCAAATCACCTGTGCATTTTGGTGAATTGTGGCATGGAGGAAGGGATGGGAAAAGAAGCCTTTCACAGCATCCTCAGTGGTACTGAGGGAGGCAGAAGGCCCAGCACACACACGTGTGCAGCTTTCTGGTCTGTAGGTGCCCCTCAGACTGACCTGTGGTAGATGTGTGATTGTTGCCTCAGTGACAAGCGCTGTCCATGTAGTTACTTTATTTTCCGGGTGGATAAAATATGAGCTAATTAACATGCTCTTTCTAACCCTTAGTGTAGTGTGTATTTTATTTGTCAAGAGTCTGATGCTCTCTCCCCAGTTTTCACCTGCAAGCTCTGTTCTCATTACCTGCTCACAAAGCTCATCCAGTCGGGTCACTGGAGACACAAGAAAAAGAAGCAGCAACTGTTCCGTTTTGTCACCCTCCCCCAGCTTATCTTACATATACAATAGTGTTTTCTGTTGTGAAATTGAAGGTTCTGGGAACTTCTTGAAGCTTTGAATTTGTGATTTTACACTATATTGTCTGCACTGAAATGCTGTGTTTTTCTTGAGCAGTTAATTTATTACCCAGTAAAATTCAAATAATTTCTCTCACTGTATGTTACTGCCCGGTTGTTGCCATGTTAACAATTCAGATTGCTGCTTTGGTTCCCTGTAGTTGCCAGGGTTTTTTTCTATGTTTTAAGTAAAAATTTGCTGACTCAGTGTACTCCTCTGTTTTCATATCATTAATATATTCAAGAATTAATAGTTAATATTTTATCATGTTTGGCCATTTAGCCCTGCTCAGTTTCATCTTGGTCAGTCATGCTTGTTCATGGATAACATCACATTATCTTCTTCAAAAACAATTTGAACAAGCTGCATTGATTTTTTTTTTTCCTTCTTTTTAGGACAGTTGTTTAACAGCAGTTTGAATTTGTGCTGTAAAATACAAACAGTTGCAACCCGTGATAAGGGTAAAGTTTTTTCTTCATAATAATTGAAGTAGAAATAACATTGTCCTTGTTTATAAATTAGAGCTGTAATGTTTCAGTGACTCCTGTATGCAATATTTAGAACTCTGGTTTTATCTGTTAGATTTATCACTTAGATCAGTTTGGGTTGGGTATATTTATTTATTTATTTATTTTGTTATGGTATATTCTCGATTCTAGGCTCTTTCCTTCAGGAAATGACATCATGCTAATAATAGCCAAAACTGTCATTTACTTTATGGGGTTGGTTTTGTTTGGTTTGCGTTTGTTTGTTTCTTTTTTTTTTTTTTTTTTTTGTGAGTGTGGGGAAGGAATGGTTTTAAAACAGAGGGAAAAAATAATCCACTTCCTTATCCATTGGAATGATAAGTAGGGAATACACAAGGGTCTGGTAGGACATTTTAAAGGTGATTCTAGAACTATTTCTTCCTTTTGTGAACAGATTTTGCTAGCTTTTTCTGAGTTGGTAAATTCACTAGGCCTTTTTCTTCACTACACTGTATTTAAAGGTGTCCTAAGAATTGGTAGTTGAATCTGTGCAATCAGGATGCCCCCAGTCATGAACTATGATGTAGTAAGAGGGAATTTGTGTGACAATAGCGTATTACTTCAGTTGAAGGTGGCAAACAACATGAATGTTAGTACTTTTTTAGTGTCATATAAGCCAGTTTCTTTTCCTGCAGCCATTCCTGTATTGGTTTCCTGCTTCTGCTCTGGTTGCCACACTGCGAAGCAGCTGCGGGTGATTGTTTTGCCAAGTTCCTAAATTCTTCAGGTTTCCCTTTTATCTTCTTGCAGCCTTGAACAAAGGGAAGGAAGTGTACGATGTTGTGTAGCAATCTTCATTTCAGGGTCTTTCTTGTTAATTTGTCAATACTGGCAATTCTCAAGGCTGACTCCATTGAATGCACTTAGAGATCCATACAGTGTGGAGAAATAACAATGCTTACAAACCTCAGGGGTTTTTAACGTCCTTAGAATTCTTAGTGTCTCAGGATAATTTAAAAGGGTTGCACAAGTGGTGCCATAGGTGGCCTTTGCAGTTAAAGATATGCTAAAATGAGATCTTTTGATTGTTTCTTCAAAGAAAACATATACTGATACATGCAGTTGTGACCTCCCTTTTACATCCATTCATTCAATAGACACAAATTCTTACCTGTGCAGAAAAATACTTGTTACTTTCTAAAGATCTTTGTGGATGGGTCTGATGGGGGAGAACGTTTCCTGTCCAAAACCGAAGTTGTGTCTTTGCCTAGTGAATCTGCCCTGGCTGCTGGGAAGAGCAAGAGCCACACAGTGACCAACCTGCTCTTCCTTCAGAGACTCGGGGGCTGACTTGGTGTTCCTGCTGAGGAAGTAATGCCTGCTTTTAGTTTCTGTTTCATTTTGTTAGAATGTGCTGGAAGAATTAAAAAAATTCATTTGAAACAGCCTTCCCAAGTTAAGTTTTGCATAAATATGAGTGTGTTGCCGATTATGTTGCAAACCAGTTAGAGGTCAGCGGAGAGGGTTTGCTTTAATAGGGTAACTGAATTGCTCTTACAGGAACAGATAACTTACAGTTAACTGTGGCTGAAAAGGGAAGTTCTGGTGTCTTAGGCCTTGCCTTGTGCTGGCATTGGTGAGATGGCTTAGCAGTATCTTCAGAGTTTGTTCTAACATAAAGGGAGAATCTGCCTTGTTGCGAATTGCTGTGAGCTGTGTGAAAGGCTTGGGCACAGGTTTTTACATCCCTACTGTAGACAGTGCTTCATATACATGTGATATATCTTTTAATGAGCATTTACTTAAAAAGGAGCTGGGGGAATGTTGAGGGTCCCCAAACACTTAAAGTGCATGTGATTTACAGTTTCCCTGAACATCTGTACAGAAAAAACCTGTTCCATTTGTTCATGAAGTCAAGTTCTCTGTAAACACCTAATAGCCTAATGTAGCCTAATTCAGGATATAAACTACCCTAGCTTCCTCTCCAATATTTATTGTAAGCTACCTGTTGTGGTGGCAGTTTCTGTGTACTCTGAATTGCAGAAGACAAAATACCAATTTAAGAAAATATCAAAATATTACTATTTTCTTCAGCAGCTGCAGCGGGTATTGCAAATCATCAGAAAAAGGGAAGCCTATCTACAAATCAACCCATGACAGTAACATTAGGGGCACCATCAAGAATTTTGTTATTGTTTGTACAAAACAAGAGATGAGACCAGAAAGTGGAGAGAGGAAGCAGAGTGGCAAAACCAAGAGTCTGCACTAAGATATTTGCAGATGGGTTGAGCTGGTGAGCCTGATGTTAAGAGTCAATACCTAACACAAGTAGTGATCTTAAGGAATTTGCTTTAGAGTTGTGTGCTTTGCTTCTGATTTCAGGGATGATATTCTTTAGATGGAGAGTTGACTGACTGCAAGAGGTGTTCGTAGTGATGGGAATAAAATTAAAGGAGTAGTAGCTTTGAACCATGGTAAACAGAGTTACAGTCCTTCCAGTGCAGTTTGCTAGGGCAGAGCTTGCAGCATGGAGGAAAAGTTCTGCAGCAGATCTTTGAGGTAGAGGCAAATACACGTCTAAATTTGGTATCTTCAGAACACAGTCAAATAGCTACAGTTTGAAATACGTACTTCAGATTTATGTAAGCATATTTTTATGTTTTATTAAGTCATTTTAATACCACATGTACACTCGCAGTTCTGTAGCAGCATAGCTTTGTTTTTATTCGTCTGAACTTTGTCTGTGAAAACAGCCATAAAATGAGGATTTTCTGGATTTAGATGTAGGTGGAAGTATGTGATACACCTCAGTCTTGGGATACAAACTGAGACCCACTCAGAACAGATTAGATCAGTAACTGAGTTCTCCACAGATGTGTTTTAACTAGTTCCTAACATTTCCTCATTTTATTTTTGGCATTTCTCATTTCAATGATTAAAAGAAGTGTACTCAAAGTAAATTATAAATATGGGCAAGGCTGCTGATGTAATATTCAGCTTGATTTCCCCCCTCTCTTGAATATCTAAAGTTTTACATAATCATCATTATTATTATTACTATTATTATTATTATTATCATAATCATCATTATTATTATTATTTAGTTTTAATAGCATCTCCTAAGAAAGCTCCTCATTTCACAGAATCACAGAATAAGCTGAGTTGGAAGGGACCCACGGTCTTTGCTTACTGTCATGTAATAAAATCAAGGAGTTCATAATTGCAGCCACATTTGAAACATATACCATAAACTTGTGAAAATCGTGGATTAACCAGCTGGAATTAGAATTTGTTGGAAGTCTTGTCTGGCTTTTGAGAATTGTGCTGATGCAAACGACCTTTCCTCCCAATTAAGTTTGTTCAACTGTTTCGATTCAATGGCTAATATGTTCAGAAAGGTGGGGAAGTGATTTTATTTATTTACTCACTCATTCCCAAAGTGTAAACAGGATCAGGAGGTAAACAGGGTCATGAGTTAAGGATGTAATAGGTTAAAGATCATGGCAGTTATGGTGAATAGAAGGTGTCAGATCAGTTTGTTAAAAATATATATTCATAGCACAGAGCATTCTTTGCTTATGTGTGTGTCACTTAAAAACTTCTGGGGCAACCTCTCTCAAACTAAAATTAATTTCTAATTGGATTTACATTTCTGACTTTGGCTTTTCTTAGTCTACAGTAGACGGTAGTAAATTATTTTATGACATGACAGAGGTGTGAAAAGAATCAGATCTTGGGAAACACATACGAAGATACATAAATTGCGTAAGGTAACATGTTGAGGTAGTGTTCTTTGGTTTAGCAAAAATGAGTGCAGTAACTGTTAAATGAAAAATGAATTCTTCAGAAAAAACCAACATAATGAAAATAAAATCAGAGAGGTTTCTTTTTTGCAGATTGGAAAGAATAAAATCAATCCTTTTATATTTCATTGATTTTTAAATAAAAAATTGTCATGTAAGTTAGGGGTTTGTTTTGTGTTGGGGGAATCAAATGTCCACAGATAAACCAGAGAAAATTTCTATTGTTCATTTGTTGTCAGTTTGCTTTAGAACCAGTGAGCTTCCAAATCTGTTCTGTCTTAAATACTACATTTCTTTTTTGAAAAGTGATGCTGACTTCGTTATCGAGAGTGTTTGTAGACCTCTTTGTCTTGCAAGCTAATGAGATACTTTATTATTTCTCAGAAAATGTATTATTTACTTTAGTAAAATACAGAATTTTGAAAACCTTGTTTTTCTTTTTCCCAGGCTGTTCGCTGCTATGAATCGCTAATTTTGAAAGCTGAAGGAAAGGTTGAGTCTGATTTCTTTTGTCAGTTAGGTCACTTCAACCTCTTATTGGAAGATTATCCAAAAGGTAAGAATTTTTATTCTTCTGATAAACGTCTTAGGGGGATTGTTCTTTGAGGTGACACAACAGAATGAAAAGCATGGGGGCTAAGTCACTGTTTTCTTGGTTTGTACTGCATATCAGAGCCCGTAAAAGAATTAAGACTGATGATGTCTTTACAAAAACATCTGTATTCTTCCTTCTTGTTCTTTTTTTTTTTTAATGAAAAACAAAAACCAAACGAAACCACTCCTGGTTCAGGTGTGAATATGAAGTTGGCTGGCAAGCCCAGTGTCTGATGGCTGCCTGCCTTTCAGTGGTTGTAGGGTGTGGGTGAGAGCTGGGTAGAACAGGTCAGAATATTTACTTTTTTTTCCGTGGGATGTCTTTTTTCATTGTCGTTGCTTTTCAGTTTTAACATGAATGCAGTTCTGTTTGTGGAGGGAAACAAACAACACCCCCACCCTGAAAATGTGTACTCCCACCCCACGCCTTTTTCCAAACACACAGAGATACTGGTTTACAATTTCCTTGGGATGCAGAAGCAGGGAGATGAGCTATAACTGAGAGTAGTTCAGAAGCACTGCTTGGTGACTCAGGCTGGCTGTGGGCTGTTTCATAGCAGTGTGTCTGTGAGTCCACTGGTTCTCTGTCTGACATTAAACAGTGTGAGTTTGGTTCCTGGGACCTTCATTTCTAAAGTGAGATACACTTAGACTTAATACTGCTCAGGAGGAATTTGCAGGTATCTAAATTCAGTCTCTAAATTCAGAAGGGCTTGGGTGGTGGAGGCATCTGTCTTGTACCTCATCCCATCCAATTAGTTTGATATAACCACTAATTTGGTGTTTCCAAATCCAGAGATATGGGAAAACCTGCAGGGATCATGGCAGTATGCTGCCTCTAAAATTTAGTGAAGAATAGTCTGATCCTATGCTTTTGTTTCATTTTAAGAGAATTCTTCCACCTGCTCTGCAAAAAAACTTAAATGTCTGTTTCTTATTCACCTAATAAAACTAGATATGAGTGATGTGTGTGCAGTATGACCTTCTGGATGTATTTTACTTAGCAAAAACAGCCCAGGATTATGGACTGAACTGTATTAACTCTTCTTTTGAGTTGGTAACAGTTAAAAGTGATAGGACCAGGTGTTGCTGTGGATCAGAGGCAGGATTTACTGATGGGGCATCTGCTTAGTACTGTGCGGATGGTTTTAAAAAAAAGCATAAAAAACCCAAATGATGGTTGAAAAGATCAGTTCTCCAGAACTGTAAAAGAGCATTAGAACAACAATGTGAGAAGAAACATTTAGCCATTAAAAATCTCAATTAAAGAACTTAATACTTTCTCAGATGCCTATTTTATGTCACATCTCAATTGTAAAAGAAGCCTCAAGAAGACAAAAAACTTAGTTAGTTATGGAGTATTAAAAAAAAGATGTATTTGTATTTTCAAAGAAGTATAGTAGTAGTTAAAAATACTGGAGGAATTTTAATTGATGTAAAAGGGAGGTTAAAGGGGATTTTTTATTAACTGAGGGACATAGTGCCAAAGACTGTAAAACTATTATCCTCAATGCAGAAAGTCATAGATGTTTTATAACTAATTTACTGCTGTTATATGAAAGAAGTAGAATACTTATGTTCCATTATAAAGTAAAAATAAATTTCATTACATAATACAAATTTTGTTACTTTAATTATCATACATTCTAACTGTGTTATAGTTAAATTTTACATGATTTAGAACAGAAAAGTAAAGAGAGTTCAGAATGTTTTGATGTCACTAATGTATATTTTACCCAGTTTTTGAGTCCTGAAGTTCTAGAAGTGTAAAATGCTGAAGGAGCATGATCTTCAGAACCATAAATCTGTGTAGTCTGAAGTTAGTCATGGACAAAGTTAAGGAGAAGTTAGTGTGTTTAATGAATTGGATATAATTAATAAAAGGTCACAAGATAGCAGCATGTATAATGCTCCACTTTTTTTTTTTCTCTTGGAAGCCTGTTACTTAATTAAATATCTTCAATAAATGTGTACACCTTTGTATATAATGTATGAAGTGGTTTTTATAAAGGCAGAAGTGAAGTGTTCTTTGTTTAAAAACGCTTGTAATGAAGTTTGTGCGGAGCAGAACAAATTGTGAGCTGACTGCAGAACTGGGATCAGTGGTCAAGATGAAGCAATGCTGGGATGATAGAGATCTGGGTTTCATGTTGGTAGTTTCTTCTCTTTAGATCCGTCTCATTTTGTCACAAACGTGTTGGCAGTGAAGGATCATGCAGCTGGGTGCATTTGTAGCATGTTTTTATTATTTTTATGTAGCTAATAGCTTCTTCTGAATGTAGTAAGAGACTGTAGGTAATTTCTTTGTAAGAATTAGAATTCATACACCAGAAAAAAGGGATCTTGAGAAAAATCATGGCAGGTTGCATCATTAAAACTCTTATTATTGGTGCTAATCCCACCCTTGCTGCATGCATGCATGCATTGGGTATCAGTGAGGGACAGGCTGCCTTTGAATGTGCAGTAAGCTGATGTCTGATGCTGAAGTCTATTTAACTTCGAGGGTTTTTTTAATGAAACCTGTTAAATATTGTAATTTCCTTCAAAGTGCATTATGTTTTCTGTCACTTGTAGCCACTGAATTCCAAAATCAATATGCTTTTATTTTTCTTCCTTAAAAAGAAATAATTGTCTCTAAGAATAGTTCCAAGTTCACATCAGAAATTACTGGATGAGGTTCTTTCTTCTCAGGATTACACCTGAGCTTAGACTGGAGTATCAGTGCTATGGCTAGCCTTTAAAAGATGTGAAGCTGCTCTGCAGGTTGCAATTGTTCCAAAATGCAGTAAGTTTGAATTGCTGTTGATAGCTAAAGGGTTTTCTCTGCAGCCATGGAATGGAGTTGTTGTGTTGTCAGCACTCTGCTGCTGTTAGGAGAAGGTCCTTCGCAAGGGATCAGCCTTTTTGCGGATTCTGAATCCAGTGAGACACTGACTTGTATTCAGACACTTATCACCAAGATTGCAGATGGGTTGGTTTCAGCTTAGCCTGTATGTTCAGGGTGGGTTCTGTGCTCAGCTTTCATTGTCTTGATTGTGACCAGTCCGAATTTGCCTTCAGGATTTCCCAAAATGGGAACGTTGACTCCTCCTAGTGAAAACTATTTCATTTGCTCAGTACCATTTTCTTAAGTCTAATCTGATTCTTCCTCCTTTCTTTTTTGACAAGGCAGCTATTCCCCAGCTGTTGGATTGTTGGAGGTTCCCAAACCTCTTGTTCCCTGGGCGTGCCCCGAGTGGCACCCCCACGTCTGCGGGTTGCTTTGTGCTGGCGCAGCTGAGCCTGCAGCTGTGTGGGGAACTGATCCAACTGAAAAATAACCCGGCGCAAAAATGCAGCGCAGTTGCCCCAGAATGTGAAACCTCAGCCTTGGCTTTTGCTCGAGGAGGTGTCATGGGGGTCTTTGGATGCTGGGAGCATTCTGAATCCAGCTAGGACTCCCTGGTGTGAACCTGTGAATTTTGTTTGCTGCTGAATTCCTCGGGACAGACAGGTTTTTTTACAAGTTATTCTGCTCTGGTCTTGGAGGAAACTGATGCTCCATTGCTAGTTGGAGATTATTTTTTATTTCATGACTGGTTTCCATAAGCAATACAGAGTGCAGATAGTGATGTTTTAAGGTTAGGGTTCTAGTTGACTTGAGTTCTAATTGACTGCTGTTTAATGAGCTCGTGGATTGACATCATCTGTGTTTTCCTTAGGGATCTTTATTTTGCAGAAGGGTCACATGCATTGACCGTGTTCAGTCCGTGACTTGGAGGACAGCTCACAGTGGCACAAATGGAGATACACTTTAATCATTTGCCTCCTTGAAATGCTGTTCTCCAAGCAAAATTCCTGGAAGTAGAAAATGCAGTTAATGAATGAATGATATGAGAAAAACATGCAATTATTTGTGCCACAGTTACTAAAACACAGTAATGCACTTGAATAATTCTTATTGTTGTACTCAAGTGGTAGTCTCATTTTTAAATGTTCTATGACAGAACAGTTTAGCAGTATTTATTTTGATTATAGATAGTGACTGCTTTGTCAAAAACACTAATACAAAAACATTTTAAGTAATTTATAAGATAGTGTTTGTTAGTTCAGGGGCAATTTTTTAGCAATTGTTAAGCTAAAATTTAAAACAATACTAAAAAGAAATACAGAATGTTTATTGAGTAGCTCTTTTATTATGATGCAACCTAAACCCAAAATTTAAACCCTTTTTGATTGTTCTTTGGTAGAGTTGTTTGGTTGTGAGAAACTCCCAAATTCAACAATGTGTATGTGTTGCTTTGTACTTATAATTCCAGCTCTGTAGGGAATTTCTCTGTGGTGGTGAACATCTTTCACGAATTTGAAAGGAAATATTGTCAGTGGGAAGCATTTTTATGTGCTATGCTCTGAGGTGCAGGGCAGTAAGAATAATTTTATAAAATAGAAGGGAAAACTTCCCAGCATGGACAGGATTGTGCTGATTCCTGCTAGGCTGTCTTGTCTTACTGATGAGTCCTGAAAAACTAGAATGAATTAAATAGCTTGAATGAGTCAAGGAAGAAGTGACTTGTGTTTCAAATAAATGAGATATTTAGGTTTGAGGGTTTTTTATTTTGTTGTTTGTAACTGGTAATAACTGGTAGAATTTGAGTTGCTTGTATTTAGAGCTGTTTAACAGAATCCTGAAGATGAGAAATTTTGGGTGGTTTAATTTCAGGTGGTTTAAACCATTATGTGAAATATCTGTAGGTAGAAAGAAGCTTAAAACATTAAAATGTTCTTTATAAATTGTGTGTATGTGGAGTTAGCAGTAGACAGTTCTGTTATAAAATATAGCTGGGCCATGTTTTTGACTGATTTTCTGAGAATTTTCACTTTGGACTGTGTTCTAAATAAACAATTTTTAAAAGTCTTTTTGTGGAATATGCTCTTGGAAGGATATTTGAGCTTGATGAGAATCCATTTGGTTTCTTCACTGATTCTCAATATTTTAAGACCTTCATAGAGTTCAACATGTAAAGGATTTCTGTAACTGTAAACTTCTTGTCAAACTCTTATATCTTTCACAGTTAATACTTCATGGGACAGTGGGCTTCACACCACTTTCCTGCTGCATTATATTTCCAGATGAGGATGTGGAATTAATAGCATTTCTTAGAGGACTGTTTGATGATTTTTCTTTCTTAAATGTATGCTTGTGTTGCTTTTGTGTGTCAGCCTTCATTCTGTGTTAAAAGGAAGACGTGCTTCAGGCTTCTTTGATTGTCTCTTTGGTACTTTCAGTAGAAATCTCTGGAGGAAACAGAGAGCAGCGTCTGCCTGAGGCCTTAAAACAAAAGACCTGAGTGGCATTTCACTACTTTCACTTCCACAACATTTTTGTGGTTATTACAGAATTGTAGAATCATGGAAGTTGGAAAAGACCCTTAAGGTCACCCAGTCCAACCATTACCCCAGCACTGCCAAGGCCACCACTGAACCACGTCCTCCTGCAACACATCTACGCATCTTTTAAATACCTCCAGGGATAGTGACTCCACCACTTCCCTGGGCAGCCTATGCCAATGTCTGACAACCCTGTCATGAAGAAAATTTTCCAAATACCCAATCTGTACCTCCCCATGTGCAGCTTGGGGCCATTTTGTCTTGTCCTGTCAACACTTGTTACTTAGAAGCAGAGACCAGTCGTCACCCCATCTGGGGACAGCTTCCTTCCAGGTAGTTTGTAGAAGGCAGTGAGGTCCCCGAGCCCCTTTTTTTCCAGGCTTAAACACCCCCAGCTCCCTCAGCTGCTCCTCATCAGATTTGTGCTCCAGACCCATCCCCAGCTCCATTGTCCATCTCTGAACACGCTCCAGCATCTCAATGTCCTCCTTGTTGTGAAGGGCCCCAAACTGGACACGGGTTTCGAAGTGTGGCCTCACCAGTGCCCAGTACAGGGGGACAGTCACTGCCCTGGTCCTGCTGGCCACATTGTTGCTGATACAGGCCACGTGCCCTTGGCCTTCTTGGCCATCTGGGCCCCTCTGGCTCCTGTTCATCCAGCTGGTGACCAGCACTCCAGGGCCTTTTCCACCAGTCACTTTCCAGCCCCTCTTTCCCCATCCTGGGGGGGGTTGTTGTGACCCAAGTGCAGGACCTGGCACTTGGCCTTGTTGAACCTCAGCCCTCGTTGCCCTTGTCCAGGTTGTTGATGATTCCAAACAGGAGTGACCCCCACGCTGAGCCCTGGGGAACACCCCTGGAGACCAGCCACCAGCTGGGTGTAATTCCATTTCCCACCACTCTCTGAGCCTGGCCATTCAGCCAGTGTTTACCCAGCAAAGTCAATTCTGTTGGCTCAACTTTGGAATTTTCTCACCTTTTGATGTCTTTCATTTTATGGCAGAGCAGTTTTCATCTTGCTGGTTTAAAACACCATGGTGGGTGAAACCTGCACTGTATATAAGCTGTTTCTGCAGCCTGCATACATCTCTTAGGTGTTTAATGAAGATTTTTTTTTTTCCTGGAAGCAGTCAGATTTAAATCAACAGGTGTGCTCTTTCGAGGCTTCCCTTGTGCAGTTCTTCAGCTCATTTTCTATTTTACTATTAGTTTCACATCAGCTAAGCACTAAGAAATATTACTGCTTGTTTAAAAATGAAATTAAAAAGAATTGTGTTTAAGAAAACACATACTGATTTTCACAGAACAATATGGAACTTCGGTTTGTGTTAAAGTTTTCTTTTCAGGGTATGTCATCAACTTAAGGCTTACTGTTTCTAAGTTCAGTAAGCCAAAAATTTGTGTTAGTCACATTTAGCCTTGCAAGGTGCCACTAGATGGTGTTAGTATGTAGTTCACTTTCTTCTTACTCAAGCACTATAATACTCAAACTGCTCCATGTTTGCATCACTTTTGAAGGCCTCTTAAGTTTTAAGGTATCATAAAGCAGGCTTGTTAGAGAAGATCGTAAAAGCCATCCTCTATGACTGCATGATGTGTGATGAAATGTGCTAAAGTTGACAAGTGGGTGGTTGTCACTCAGTCTAGACATTCTTCCTCCCCATTGTCACCTTGCTTGTTTGTTTAGGTCAAGTATTTAGATTCTGAATACAAAGAGAGATTGTCTTGTCTTACTACTGAAACAATTAAGTTTTGCCAGTATCTTACAAAACTAAGTAGATTAAAAAAAGTGAAATCCTAAAACCACATATGTGGTAATTATGTCAAATTTGTTTTTTATTCTCTATATGATACCAAGGAATCTTAAACAGGGAATAAGGAGTGAGTGTTATCTATGTCCTGATTCTGACATGTCTCTTGGTCCTATCAAAGTAGGAGAGGAAGGCAGACTCTTAGGGGGCACGTAATAAAGGCTGTCAGGGTTAAAGCAACTACACATATTGCAAAGTGGATAGTTCTGGGTGACTAAAAACGTTTAAGAGGAAACCAGTGGACTCCCAGTGTGTGAACTCATTGATGGTCAGCTCTGCTCAAGGTGCCTGAGGATTACAGACAGATTCTGAAGCAAGCCTGAGCTGAGGAGGATTCTTACTGTTCAGTGGTTGCAATTCTTTTAGAAAGGTGATGTTTTGCTTTTCAGAGCTATTTCAGGTAAACATTTTACTTTCGTCGAGCAATATAGCTGATGGTGATTGATTTGAAAAGCTATGTCTAGCTTTGGGGTGCACATCTCCCCTCCTCTGGGGAGGATGGTAAATGCTGTATCTGCCACTCTCAGGGGTTTCAAGAACGTGATCACAAGGATTACCTGTTAGGAACATAATATACATGGCCAGGTTTTGGGGGGAGGTGTTCGTAGCAAGAGTGTAAACTGATGGAGTAACAAATTAAATAATGGACAGAAGGATGGGAGTAGGTAACTGAACACTTCTTTTAGTAACTCTTGAATATTGTTTTAGATGTCTGAATGTGGTCTGTCAGTTTTGTGTTTTTAGGAGTTTTCTGTGGTTGACTACAAAACGTAGTTGAGAGTGAAGCAGGAGGCATTGTCCTGCTGTTGACACTCAGTCCTGTTCTTTGAGTCCAGTTAGGCATTTTCTGGATGCTCATGAGTGTTTCACATGTGGGGAAAAAAGAAGTTTTTATGTCCTTTATTGTCTTATGTGTAAGAATTTCAGTGGCAAACTTTTAGATTGAAAAAGCTCAATAGTAAGTTTCTAATCAAAAGATTGTCTGCAGAATCCTGCTGTGCCTAAGAGTGATTTCAAAGCACTCATTTCATAATGTTTAAAAAGGACGTCATAACTGAAATGGGATAATTCACTTGTATCTGTAAAAATGAGAGTTGACCCCATGTTGAAAGAGGGTCAGTAGTTGATAGAACCTTTTTGTGACAAAAATTGTCTCACTTTGGAATGACCAGTCTTGGATGAAAAGTAAAGGTGCAAAATGATATTGCAGCCTGTAGTGTTGGGATTTTTGTTGCTGTTGTTCTTGATTTTTGTTTGTTCTTGATTTGTTGTTTTTTTAAATACTATTAATGTGCTGCATGACCCAAGTAGCTGGGATTTTTTGCTTTTTAATAAACCAGGGAATGTCATCCTACAGTCAGAATCATAACACTGATCAAGCACACCCTGTGTTGCAGATAGGGACTTGTGTAAAATTCTTGTGTCTCTGCAGATTCAGTTGCTCTTTTTTTCTTATTTTAGAGTAAAGTGTGCATTTTGAGGGATTTACACTTGTTTCTTATAGATACAAAGGTAATTTAAGGGAGAAGTTGCTTGTAGTTCCACAGTACATGTTTTAGATAAGGTACTAATTTCTACACCATAGAATATAGGATAAATACCTGCTTACTGGTGACTCACTCAGGGACTACGAGATATGAGAGGGTTCAAAATTTAAGGTTTGTGTTTTGCTTTACAGCTCGGTTGGTTCCGTTTTTCAAAAATTTTGCTTTCATAGTTTGATTTCTGGCATCTTATGTGCAAGATTCCTCTTAGGGATATGCTTGATTAGGGATGTTTCATGTGTGCTCTAGCAAAATAACCCCATTTTCTTTAATCCTTTTTTTTTCTGTTTTTCTGTTCTTTTAATCATTTTCAGCAGAACTTGAGTGCTTGTGGAGCAATGTTTAATGCATGTGTTTAATTTAGTTGTAAAAGGGGCTGAAATCAGGTTTCACAGGTAACTGACTGTAAGTGGAGCACTTGATAATACTGAAATTGTGCATAGTTACACTTTTTAGTTGTCTGGCTTACCTGAGGAGGAAAAGGACATTTATCTCTAGTTTAAGGGAACCCTCCATGTTCCATCCCTACATGTTTTCAGCAGAACACTTAGAACTTGAGCGTTTCATCTGCAAGAAGTTAAGTAGAAAGAGAGTTCTGTTAGCCTAGAACAGGCTGGATCCCTGGGGGTTTCTGCACCCACAGGGAGGATTGGGCACTTCAGACCCTGAGGAAGACTCAAGTGTCCTCTTTGTTCTCTGAAGGGTAACGTGGCTCCTTAGAATGGAGGCCTTATATTCTTACCCTGTAAACACAAATAGGCTGCAGCAGTCCAAGCTTCCCATGTGCTTGTTTTTAATTGTAACTGAGCTTGGCACATTGAAGTGATCACTTCAGCTGTTCCTGTGGGAAGTTGCTAAACTTTATTGAAAAATGGAAGAGTTAGAAAAGAAAATCGTACTCAAACATCCTTTTTCTTAAAGGAAAACTGGTAGAATATCATGGAATAAAGACTCCTTTCTGTAATAACTTCCCTGTGTTAAATGGAGGTGTTAGGATTTTTCAGGGCAAGTTTCTTCTCGCTTTCTTTTTTCCTAGTCTTTCTTTTTAAGGACTTCTGTTTATTTATGTATTTTTTTTGTACTGTTGACATTTTACAAACTCATTAGCAGTGCCTTAACTGCTATAGGGAAGCCTATCCCACATCTCCTTTTTAATGGATATGCTCATGTGGATACTTCCTATGTTTTTTAACAGCTGCAGTGAAAATGTTGTCTCTTTTACTTTCTCCATATAAATCCTCAGCATAGTATTTAATGTTCTTTCCATCTTTTTATCCATATCCCCCATATAATCGACTGCAGTAGTTACTTTAAAAAAAAAACAGTTTGCAGGAAGTTCTCAGTTTCTTAAATCTTGCATAATATGGTACTGTTGATCTGAGTATTTGAAATATATTCTAAACCTTTAAATTGGGATAGGTACTGCTTGAGTAAAAAGAAAAAATATTCTTTTATTTAAGTGTGATGTGCTGCATTACAAAATTGTTTCATAGTGTGTGTGCATGTTCCTGTTGGGGAAAGCAAAGTCATTACCATGTTCAGAAGATAATTATTCCTTTTTGTTGAAAAGTTATTAATGATACCTGGGAGTAGTTGAATCTAGAAGGACTTTTGAGGGGAGTAGGAGGTTATTTTGTGTTACTGTGAGCATCCTTTAAAACAATTACAGAACGTGACTAACATATGCTTAGTTTTAACGTTCTTCAACTTAAATTGTTTGACTGAAGTCATAACCTTCACTTTGTACCTTCAGTTTGTTTCAGGGTTTTTTGGGGGGGTGGAGGAGGAACTGTATTCTTTAACTGTGAAAGACTTAGAATAGATTTTTAAGAGATTTTATTTGTCTGAGTTGCATGTAAGCTTTTAAACAGATTGCATGTTAGCAATGTATGGTCAGTGAGTGTTCTTCTAGATTCATTTTTCTAATCTGGGCATCTAAATAAATCACAGTTTAGAGCATCAAAATTGGAAATTGGCCTCACGAGCATTTTGGTGGGGAGGGGCACCTCGTGGGCGTGGATCATCATGTGTCTTTCTACAAATAAAGGTTGTGAGTCTCCATAGGCAGATGAGTGGAGATGTTCTGTGTGCCTTTATCGTTATGTATATGTTGTTCTGAATTTCACTTAAGCACAAGAACTTTTGTCAAGTTACAAAAATGAATATGCAAGACAGGCATTGAAGGGAGATAACATTTAGGGACATCATTTATCCATGGTGCTTGCAGGAAACGAACCTGCACATAAAGTACACATTGTCTTTATGTCTTAATCTGTTTAGTGCTTATGGTTTTTCGAAGCAGGAGTTGCCTTCTTTTCTTGTTTGGTTTCCACAAATTGTGTATTTTCCATTTTTAAATCTTAGGGAGCAAACACTTGAAAACTCAGTATCTTGGTGTTACTGAAGTGAATCTTTACTTAAAATGCTTCAATTTTGATGGTTCCTAGTGCCGTGTTCTTAGAAAAAAGCAAAGCCTGTTTGTGTTACAGTCCGAGGTGGCCTGTTAGCCCAAGGGCAAGATGAATCAACCAGAATTTTTAGTGAGGAAGAGGGATGCAGGAATAGTGATTTGGGAAATTGGTTGCTAAGTAGAGCTGATATTCTACGGAACAGAGCTGTTCTTAGCGCTGATTTCCAGGTTAGTCTTGGCCGTGGCTGTTGAATAAAATGTAAGCTTTTATTTTTTTCTGCTTGCTTTTGTTTCTCAGAATGAAAGGCCATGTGAAATTGATTTCTCTTTCTATGTCCCTCCTCACCAGTTCTTCAGAAATTACAAGGCATCAGGGAGTGTGGTAAATGAGCTACATGATTAAATTTTTAAATCTTACAACAGCTTTGTCCAGGATGAAAATCCCAAAATTTCAAATTATTTCTTTGTTATAGGTTTTCTTTAAAATATTGCTTGATTTACATTTGTAAGATTAATAATAAATATACTGTTGCGTTGACATTTCATAAAACAAAATTATAATCTTAAGGAATGCATTGCCCACAACAGTGTACTTATCATGGCAGTGTTACTTTTATTAAACCATTTATCATTTTAATGTTGTGTATTCTGACTCTTAAGGATTTCTATCTTTTTCTTGAAAGAAAATGAAACAAAACAAATTGAACATTCATTTTTCTTTCCTACAGCATTATCTGCATACCAGAGGTACTACAGTTTACAATCTGACTACTGGAAGGTCTGTATTTGCTCTTTTTTTTTTTTTTTTTTTTTTTTAATGTGTCACTGTAAATGTTCGAATTTTTAAAGTAGATTCTGTTCAATATAAGTTTGGGGTATCTATCTGCAATTACTTTTTGGCATATTAATTGAGTCTTAATGTAAATGTTCACTTATATCTACAATTCATTATAAATTTCATTGAAAGTAAATCTTCACATCATATGTTGGAAAGGCAGCTCAATTAAACTGACAAGTTTAAAATTTTTTTTTACCATCATTATCCATTACTTCAGGGTTTTTTTAATGCAGCACAGATATTTGGATATGTGTATGGAGAGCATCAGAACCACTTGAAAGCTGCTGCGCAGGCGTTGGACTGGGAATAGGAAAAATGTTCTCAGGTTGCTTTTTGTTTCCCCAGACACCAAATTGTTCAAAGTCTTTTTCAGTATTTTAAATAACATTCTTAGGTCAGATGGGAGCAGATCCTGTTAGTGTAGCTGTCTTGTGTGGAAGTAGAAGTGTTGTGTCTGTAAGTAGAGGTATCATGACTTTAGATGAATAAAATTCAAAAAATTCTTACAATGGCATAGTCAGAAATAGTCAGCTTTGGTATACTGTCACATGAAATAATTGGAAGCTCCTGACAGAGAGAGAGGTGCAGGAAAGCACGTCATGCATTAGATACTTGTGTGGTCCTAAGCAGCTGTTTTCCTTAAAAGTGTGGATAAATGCATCTTTCATACAGGGAGGGCTCATGAAGAGGTGTTGGTACCACATACAGATGGCATTAGAGAAACAACACTTTGTGTGTTCTTTGCATTGATATGGACTGGAAGAATGTTCTGAAAAACACTGTGGCAGCTTCTCCCATTTGGGCACAGGATGAGGAGAAAGGCAGGGTAAATTAAGGGTGGAAGAGTGAACTGGATAAATGTTTTATAGCAGGTAAAGGAGAGCTCCAGTTGGAGGATCCTAGGGAAGTTTTTTGCTATTGTCTTGTAAAGCCCCTACTCCAGCAGGAGTTGTGCAAGTGCTGTTTTTCACTGAGCCGTTTTGGAGTTGAAGGAGTTTTTCCAGAAGTAACCCCTGCAGTTTTAAAAATACAGCAGTAAAAACATTAATCTATTCTTCTTACGTGCTCTTGGAGAGCTGCTTTAATGATTGCTGTAAATAAGTGTTGAAATCGATCAATTAATTAAAAATCGATTGTAATAGTTTCTGTTGTTTGTACTCCTCCACATTAAGCATGTCAGAATAGTTTATGACTGGAATTATTTTTTTGGGTTTTTATTCCAATGGCTCATTATTAAAATAAGTGGTAGGTGATTACTAAGTTCTTTCCCCTGCATTATAAGAGAGTTCAGGGTGGAATGTAAATGATTATATATATTTCTATAGGTGTAGGTTGTTTTCAGTGTGGCTCAGAATATTGTCTACAGTTAAAACAAATGTAAACTCTGACTGTTTTGCAGTTTCATCTCAAGAGCACTGATGGCAGTAAAATTTGTTTGTATACAATGTGTGATATTTTAACACACCTGTTTCTTGTATATATCTCCAAAATTTTACTGTGCAGAGATTATTTCAAACCATTCCAGTTGCAAATGTGAGAACATTGTTTGCAGCTGACAGGAGAGCATTTTGACTTCTACAAATTAAAAATCCAACCCAACAACAACAAAAAGAAACAAAAAAATAGTCATTTTTCTCCAGGTTGGCCTCCTCTGGGATAGATCTCAACTGTGAGCTTCCTTAAAAATATGTAGTCCAAAGTGGTTCTTTTCCTATAATCTTTGGAGATTTTATTAATTTTGATATTTGTAAAAAGGAGCCTGAAAGAGTCCAAACCCATTTTTCAGCTAATAACTTTTTTACTGAAAGTGGTAAAAATCACAGATGAATCGTATTTCATCTTATTAATGGATGGTGAAGCTATTCTGGAGTTGGCAGTGGGAAGCTGCCTGGATTGGATCTAGGGAAAGATCTTCCCCTCCTCCCTCCAACTGAGAGGATTTATTGTTTCTTGTCATCCTTAATGCCTTGTATCTGTAAGAAAACATTTAGTAAAGAATAGTAAGTTTATGGTGTATTTTTGGCCACACTTTTATGCTGTTTTGTTCGACTTTGTGATTTTTTTTTTTTCCCAAAGAGATACAGATGGCAAAAAACCCAGTCATATTTCCTTATTTTACTGTTGTGGAATTTTTTTGAAGTTTTTTTAAATTTTTTTTAGTTTTTACAGGTCTGGATGTCATCAGTTAAGTTGTTGGAATTTGTGATGGTAAAGAAAGGAAGAGAGAGAAGGGTGTGAAGGAAGGAAGGTATTTGTGAGCTGTGAGGGGAGCGGTGTGAGAGATCTGGGAAACTGGAGAGTGCTGAATCACATGAAGGTTATTATATAAGGCAGGTCTGAAGTCAGACAGGAACAGCCTTACAGACTTGGGCAGTGATCTGAAACTACAAACTGTCGTGCAGTGCAAATTTACCTGGTTGAAATAAGTGTCCTCTATGTGCTTTGTTTTTCAAAGAGAGGACTAAGAGAAGAACTGTGAGAGTTTTCAGATTGCTTTGGGTGTCATTTGGCCTCTTTTTATAAAGTACTTTTACTCTCTGCTACTTTGGATTTTTAGAGTTGCAGGGGGTCGGTAATTGAGCATTATTTTCATGCATTGTTCATTTCATGATAGTCAGTCTGTATTTCCTTTCATGAAAAAAGCATTTTACCTTTTTTTTTTCCCCCATAGATTTTTCTGATGGCCTGAATTTTCATAGATTTTTCTGATGGTCTGGTCTGAAACAACTGGGTTGTTTTCTGTCAGAATTTGATGCATGGGTTGTTTTGTTGCTATTACAGTAAGCATTGTGTTGATCCTATGGAACAAAAAGAGAAGGAAAAAACACTTTAGAAAATATGTTCTGGATATATACTCTAGTGACAGGAGTGAAGGTGAAAGGTTAGGGAGATGCTGTATTTTGCCATTTACCAGATCAATACTCCCTCTGGGCTGATGAGATATTATTTCCTTTCAAAGAACTACCTGTATGGATAGTTCTGAAGGTGTTCAGTTGAATTATGCTGTGTATTGTTAAATAGACCATTTTTTTGCTGTAATCTTGGGGTACTCACAGACCGGTGTAAAATGTCCTGCAAAATAACTGAGTTTCTGCAATTTCTGACTACAAAAGCACTGTGGTACCTTAACTCTGCATTTTAAAAAAAAATAATTTGACTTGAAATGTTGTGAAGTAAATATCTCAAGTTAGATAAAAGCCGATTTAACTTTCATTCTTGCATTCAAGTAGTTCTCTCAATGTTTCTTCTTCTGTGCCTATGCTAAAATAAATCTCCCTTCTGTGCAATGTACTTCATTCTCATTTCTTTTTAAAACTCCCCTGTGTCAACGTGTTGGGGGAGGTGAGGAGGACTGTGGGGGATGAACGGATACAAAGGGCAGTTCAGGAGAGGGAGACAACAGATAGAACTGCAGTTTGTAGATGTTGATGCTCCTGGGAAAATAAAGATATCAAGTGTAAATGTCTGCCATGATTATCAGTTTTGACATATTCTGAGGAGGCAGGATTAGAAGCTCAGCAAGGAGTAAGATATTCCTGATTTTATCCAAACATGATGGCAGATATCTGGCACCTGTAGGAAGTTATTTTAATCATCTCATGGTTGTATTAAAATGGACTTGATCATACTGAACTCTCTTACATAATACCTGAGTTTGGGTAGGGCTGTTGTACAGAAATACCATTGCGTGAGTGAATTGAGTGTGAGTGTATAAAACATCTGGATCTGTTGCACTGACACAGTTGTCCAGTGCAGGGGAGACCTAGAAACCCTATTCCACAGATTTGGGGCTCCAAGATGTGTCAGTGCTCACTAGAGTGATTCCTGGGAGAGTTCCTGAGAGACGAGCCTGGTTAACCAGTATTTAGATTAGATCTCTGCTTCGGCATGGCACTGCTACTGCAGCCCTTGTGTGGTTTGATAATCTTGATTAAAGAGTGTTTGTGGCCTTTGCAGGTAGGTGAATGTTCAGATATTATCAGTTAGGAATTGTGTGCCTGCAGTTGTAGCAACACAGAGTTTGAATAAATAAAACCTTTTGGTACAGTTATGTTAGATAGCGGCAAACTCCTTTATGCTGATTCTCTAAAGTGTTCCCATGAGCATCTATTAGGGCTATCTCTGTTTCTGGGGGATGAACATGAAGATTTCTAGACACAGTTAAATCCAGGGGATTGTGGACAGGTTATGAGGAACATGAGGACAGCACTGCTGAAATCCATTATTCTGTGTTAATTCATCAAAGAGTAGCATCCTGCTGGCTTAAGGTTTTTTTATAACAAATTGTGTTATAGCAGAGTAACAGGGTACACAGGTACTTAAACATTTCTATTTATATGTGAATAAATTAAAGGATTGCCAAGGCACAGCATTTAGAAATGCAGCTTAAAATGGTGGACATTACTGTGAAAGTAAGTTACCTCTTTATCAAGGAATAGGAATGCTGTGGAATAGGATGCTAGAACCTAGATTGAGGATGCCTGAGAAAGAAAAGAAACCTCAATTTATTCAGCTACACTCAACTGTAGTATCTCTTTATCTAGCAGTGCTTGGAGTGGATCAGTCAGAAAGTCTGAATGTTCCTTGAAATGTTTAAGGAACGCTTAATTAGTGAGTTATATCCTCCAACATGAGTTCAGATGCAGAATTCTTGTTAGCTGTTGACTTTCGCTGGAAAGTTGCCTAGAAGGAAAGTAAATCTGTCAGGCACTTGTTATCAGTTTATGAAAATGGCCTTAATCACCTTCCTTTTTAATAAAGTTTTCATTTATGTGGACAGGGTGAAAACATCAAAGAGGTTTGGTAAAACCCAGGAAGGGTTTTCAAAGACCTTCTTCTGTGTTACAGTGGATTTTAAGAGCGACTGAGTGCAAGTGTGGTGCAAACTGCATTTACAGTTGCAAGGCTACACTGTAGAACACTGAATGGTCTAGTTAAGAAAAATAGATAAATTGAAGAGGGGGAAGTAAATCCCATAATTTTGCAGCAAGGTAAGTAAGGTGTTAGTTTAGTTCTGGAAAGCTCCTGTTTGGTACTCCCTGCCTGTGTTTCCTGGACAGCAGAGTGAATTACTGTTCATAAAGTTTTACCTTTTTCATACTTATTTCTTAAATAAATTATTCTTGAAAATAAAATTTTGGCTATATGTATACAAATAGGAGAATTTCCCCTCACTTTTTTCAGGTAGTCTTTATAAAACAGAGGAGAATCTAAAACCATACGGAGAAAAAAACCCAAAACCCAAACCAGAAAAACAAACAAACAAAAAATCAAACCAAAATCCACCAAAAGCCCCCAAAGAAAATCCCCTGACCTGAAATTCTCTTCAGAAAGCCAAATGCCAAAGGAAAATTCAGTTGTGCATGTGGGTGCTAATCATGGAAGAGGGATATGATCTCAGTCTGTGCTGTTGTTGGTTTGTTGCAGAAAGCACTTTTATAACACTCCTTTTTTGTGTTGATCTAAAGTGTGTTTGAGTGCCAGGTAATACTTTAAAATGCTGTTCTATAATTAGAGCTATGTAGAAATTTCTCAAGCTTATGGCTAAAACTCTTGGAATTAGTAGCAAGGCTTTTTTGTTCCAAAGAGCTAAAGTTAAGACCTCGGGTGTTGGTTTTCAGATGTGACCTGTTGCTTGTTTTAATTGTTTTATGCAGCTTTTTTTCATCCCTCTACTTTTTTTCTATTTTGTTTGGTGAAATGGCTTTTTTTTTGTATGTTTTCTTAATGCTATAAAATAGGAAAATAATTTTAAAAAGTTATTCTTTAATTTTATGTTTTGCTGTCTCTTTCTCTCCAGACTGTAAGTCTGTTTCTCCCTTTATAAACAGTTGGACAAAAAGCAATTACTAGACATACTGATAACAGCAAATAAGAGAACATTTTGCACCTTGGAGATCTGTTATAAGACAGCAATTTTCCACTTCATTGACTCACAACTGTTTTATTTTCTGCAGTAAACCCAAAAAAAAACAAGTAGTTTTTTGAACAGAATTCATCTAAAAATTCATTATTTTTTAATTAGATATAAATGCTTGGATTAATTGAAACAGTGCAGTAGTACAGGATCAGTAGAAATTGCTGGAGCAGACACCCTTCTGGAACAAAAGTTGGAGAAGGAGGATGATTTGTGAATACTGCTTTTTATTCAAGCCCTTAGGTTTTTGAAACTTTAAGGGAATGTAGATTCCATATAAAGACATAAATTTCCCCTTAAGGGTCCTCAGAGAACAACATTTTAAAATGACACAAAAAGCCTTTAATATAAATTATTGCCCCATAGCAACACAGGATACCTACAGAAAAAGCAAAAAGAAACAATCCCTTTGATCAGAGGCCACTTAATTAGTGAGATATTGAGAAGAATTGATCAGGAAAGCAAGTTTCAAAAATTCTCACTGAAGATGAAGTCTGCTGATGAAGACATTGCAAAAGGAATTGGGAGATACAGCAAAGACCTAAAGATGGGTACAGTAAAAACCTGCAATTCAGGATGCATTTGCAAATCAAAATGATAGGGTAGGAATAGAATAAATAGAAAGAGGAAATGGAGAATCAAAAAGTGAAAAATAAAATCAGGAGTTAAATAAATATTCAATGGCTCTGTGAAGCATGGAGATATTAATAATACCTTCTATATGCTCTTCTGCCTGACAGTATAATGGTTGTCAGTGATGCACATGGGATTCTGCACCACCCCTCACTTTTGACTAAAACAAGTTTTTCGATTTTAGTCCTTTCACTTGAAGGATTTTGATGAAGACATTCTGGTTATGTTCTGAGAAGGTATAAAATACAACTGAAAAGTAATACTTTTCAAGACCTCTGCTGTAGACTGAGAGGAGACAAGCATGATGATATTACGTGTTATGGAACAGCAAATGAAAAATAGAGATAAGTTTGTCCTAATTTTTAGATACTGATGAGAGTGGCTCATCATAATGGAGATAGAAAGCATTTTTATGGGATTTAATGGGGATAAGCATTTTCAGGAGACTGATATGGAAAGCAGTCTGGAAATAGTCTGAGTCTAATACTCTGTGATAATACAGGATGGGAAGTGATCGTGTCCATAAAAAGAAAAGAAGAAGAAGGGAGGGGGAAGGTTGAGGAGAGAAAAATCTGTAAGGCCAAGTGAGATTGAACAAATAATATGAGGAAGAGGAAAATGTGTCTAGAAGGAAGAATGGCAGGATGTGGGGGAAGGAAAGTTCTGGCCTTGCTGAGGAATAGAATGAAAAGAAATTGAGAAAAGAAAACCCAAACTTTTAGGCTGAGAGCATATGGGGAGAAGGGAGGAAGGTATATATAGAATAATACCAGAGTGGATTGTGGGAGATCTGAACTGAGACTTTTGCCAGCTTTCTCCCTAACAGCAACCTCTGTGTCATAAATTCACCAGGCATGGTGAGAGAGATGACAAATAAAAAAAGAAAGAAAAAAAAAAGAAGTCCAAGGAAGTCACTTAACTGTTGAGGTGAGGAGCACAGTATAATTCTCCATCAAAGGTCCTGGATGGCCTCTCTTGTGAGGAAGGAATAAGAAGGTAGAGTGTGAATCACTGAGGATCACTCAGGGAGCTAGATAAGCAGATAATAAAAATTAGGGATGTTTAGAGTGGAGGAAATGACAGCAGCAGGACTTCACCTGGTAAAAATGAGCTTTGTGCCCTGACCTTGCCGGAGAGCCCCTGGCAAGGGGAGGAGTGAGTTAAGATGACCAAAACTCCACTCTAAGTAATTAACAACAAAGATTTTTTTATGTATGTAGCTGTTACTGCAGATGGTGATAACAATTTACTGTCACACAATAAAGGGGTTTACAGTAATAAAGGATCTAGCAAGTGCACAAAGTCTTTTACTGCAGTGCTGATGAAAAGTAGAAGAGGGCATATTTTCCATAATACTTAGGTTTTGGGAGTGCAGTAGATGAGAGCAGTTCCGGTGAAAACTTCACTTTGATCCTGAGATGTATTGGCGAAACAAAGGGTGGGAAAAATAAAATCCAGATGTAGCATCAGCATAATAACAAGTTTTTAAAGGTTATTAATACATTTAGATCATGAGCTTGTCCCTTTAGTCTGTCATGGTGGATGGAAATTGCCTTCAGTAAGATATTGGAAAAGATAGAGTTGTCAAAAGAAGAAGACCCAAGAGAAATTTGGAGTATGAAGACTGCTAAATGAAGGGCTAAATTTGTGAGTTGTGCACCATATAGTCTCTTTTCTCTGTTGAAATGCTTGGTAGCTTTGGTAACACTGTAGATGGAGTTATTTCAGCATCCCATAGGTGTGATCAGTTAGTGTGATTAATCTGTGACGTGAAAAAATTGGGATTTTTAAATGCAAACTGTGTATCGAGACTGGGGTTCTGTCTCTTAAGGGTAAAAGAATTATGTGTATTCCTTGAAAATGCTTTGGAGAAATTTATTAATAAATAAAGGGAAACTCTGGAATGCTGGAAAGGTAATGAGATTGTGTTGCCAGTAACACTTGGTTGTCTATAAAATGCACAAAAAATAGAGCAAATTGATAACTGTATTTAGGTTTCAGAAAAAGATGTTTTAATATTGCATGCTAAAAATAAACGTAATTTTTTGAAAGTCAGTAAAGCAGACAAGTTGAAAGAAGTATACTTTTTTTTTTAATACAGTGTGTTATTAAATTAATGCCAGCAGGGAAGATTAAGAAGAAGATGTGTTGTTATTTCATGCTGTTTAATTAGAGTAAAGCACAAAGGATTTCTAGTTTAGAAAAGAACAGACGTTTACCCAGGCAGTTCTTAAGGAGTAAAATCTTAAGAGTTGCAAGTTGGGGTTTTGTGTGTTCTTGGGTAGGTGTGGGTATGTGTGTGTCTGAAATTTGGTCCTTCTGTCAGCTAAACCACAGAATTCTTAGGTAGTCCCATCAAGACATGGTAATTGTTAATGCAGACAAAAAATGCAGCATGTCCAATTTTGTGTACAGGAAAACTGTACAAAGATCTAATAATTAACTCTTACTAGATGAATTACGTAATGAAATTATGACAGGAGGGTGTATTCCGTCTCCTTCAAAGGCATCAAGACGAGGTGTAAAATCTTAAGAAGAATAAGACTGGCAAATTTAATTAATAAATTTTAACATGTTGTCTTTGACCTCATGATAAATTTGATAAATTAGCTTTTTTTAGTGTCTCTTTTTATTAACTGTCATCACACAAAACAAAGGAATCTGCCTCTGCCCATAAAACCCATGCACCTGTTTGGGTCCCAACAAGCTTCAGATGTTTTTAGGGAGCACTTGTGTTGCTCTGTGATTAGAAATATTTCACCCTAAATTAGAAAAAAAAGGTATTATTTCAGTGTCTGCTGTTTTGGGGTTTTTTTGGGTTTTTTTTTTATTCTGCATTCATTCATTAAGCTACTCATCCCTTTCAGTCAATGGATTTCTAAGAACTGAGAACTCTGGCAAATTGGTAGTATACTGAAAATGTTAAAGAGGAAATAATGTGCTTTGGGGAGAAATTAGCTGGGGTCAGGAGAAGGTGGAGACAAGACAGAATCTCAGAGGAAGCACTCTCCCCTCACCCTGGAAATGGCATTTGTTTCCAGGCAATGTTTGTTACATTTTCTAATGGGGACTTTTTACCCTGGAATTCAGCAAGAATGCTTTTCTTGTCCCTCTGTAGGTGTGATCTCTGCCTAGAAGCCCAAACACTCTGGGTGGATATAACACAAGTATCATCAGGATTAATGGAAAAGTCTCTTCAGAAAAGCTTTTTATTCACGTTGAATTCTCCTGCTGCAGAAGTTTCCTTTGTGCAGAATAAAAACTGTCATCATTCATGTGCTAGTATTTAGATTAATAGCATGCTTCCCTTCTTCAGTCCCTGGGATGAGGATTCAGGATGCTGAAATATTAGATGTGCTGAAATGTGGCAGTTGAGAAACTCATCAATTCAGAATGCTCAAAGAGGGGTGTTTTTAGTTGAGTAGAACATTCTGACTCGACCAGCCAGGAATTATTCCAGCAGGCAGGAATAATACTTGAATGTTGATAATGTTGAATGACCAAATGTCTCTTTTTCTAAATATAAATAATGGTTTTGGAAATGCTTGTGGTGCTTTTTCAAAAGCATGTTGTTTGCAGAAGCCACAGTAATGGCACAGTGACTTGGTGCTCTGTGTGATTGCTCGTTCCTTGCATGGAAAAGGTTAAAACAGAACACATCACCCTGGTTTTCATATTTCTAGTTTGTAGATTCCTGTTTGATCTATAACTGGATACGGTGTCTCATTAATGAATGGCTTTTCTTCAGAAATGAATCTTTTACATTTTAGGGTCCATTCTTTAAAAAGAGGAAATACTTGCTGAGTTTTAGAAACAAAGAGTTGCTTTATTTTGCAAGTTCTGTGTTTTTGAATTTGCTCTCTCCGGAACTGGCATCTCAGTTCTGGTTTTTTAAATACTCTTTCAAGTATATACCTAATTAAAGTATTGAGCTGCATCCTTTCCTCCTTTTCTGAAGGATGCAGATTCAGCCTCTTCCATGTGGTGGGTGTGGGCAGGAGAGGAGTGGTGGAAGTGTGAGTGGATCTAGTGCAAATAGATGGAGAAGGCAGCAGGTGGGAAGATCGGGAGACAAAGAGATTGGGGTCTCCTTAAAGAGTCTGTGAGTAGCCTGCATGAGGTAAATAAGTTCATGCTTTGAAGAAAAGGCAGACAATTGAAAATGGTTTTAGATTAGTTTGAGCATGATTGTGCTCTGAAATAAATGTGCCTATTTTTCCTTTTTTCCTCATTCAGTCTTTCTTTTTGGATTAGGTTTTACTTAGTATTTTTCTTACTGAAGCATTGATTTAGACTCTTTTTTTCTGAAGTCTCAGGATCATCAGAAAAACAGCAGTAAAGCTGTATTAGCAGACATCATGACTACGCTGATGCTGTTTAACATCTTTTCTAAAAATTCTGCAGGTCTTGTTTTTCTTTCCTCCCAAAGAATACTGGGTTCCATTTCATTTATTTACCTGTCAGACTTTTGATTACTTGGATCAGGCACAGGTCTGTTTCCAAGTATCTTAATGATGTAATTAGAACTTTGTGAACTTTTTCTGAAAACAAGCTGAAAAATCTGATTCCAGTCCTGGTAAATGCTGTGGAAAGGGACGTGGGTTTCAGTCACATCTGCAGTTCAGAAAGGAAAGAAGATGATGAGCTGATTATCACTCTGAAATACTGTCATTAAAGCTAAGGGATGAAGATACATAGAGGTGACACAGAAGGGGGAATGTCTTTACACAAGGCTACTGCTGCTGGTATTTTCTGTGTCTTCTCTTCTGTTGTCAGCTGCTGCAGGAAATTCATGCCTATTGCATCTTCCATCTTCTCCTGTATCACTGGTTGTATGGAAAGTTGCATTAGTTTTGCAGAATGCTGCAGACTCAAAGTGTTCCAACTGTTTCAAAAAGCAGCTGAACAAATTCAGGGAAGAAAAATCCATTAAAAGCAATTAAATACGAAGACATTTTGTCTGGCTTTAGAAACCTTTGAACCACAAATCACTGGAGGTTGGAATGGTATTCTTTGTGAGGGAGAGGCTTAATGATGAAAAAATGAATGAAGGTACACTTACATGGAACTGCAACAGCAACATTTTAAAAGTTGTGTTACTTCTGAATTGTATAATAGCCTGTCCCCACCTTCCAGGATCACCTACTGGGAGTTGTGTTTCCATTTAGTGATGGAGTCTTTACCTTTTGGACAGGAAGGATGATTTTCTGATAAAATGCAATCACTGGATGTTGCCTGGAGCAGAATTACTCTGTGAAGCTATACAAAAATTCAAGATGTTGAGTACACTATCTCTTCTCTCTCCCTGAAATCCATAAAAATACAGTAATGCAAATTAAATCATCCATCGAGTTCATCATGGAGCATTATAATCCTGTCTCAATTCCGGTTTTGATCTCAAAATCTGGGCAAACAGAGCCCTCTGTCTGAATCACGTAAGAAAAGCTTGTCTTGAAGGCACTTCCATTTCACTCAGGATGAGTGAGATTCAGAGGCATGTCAGCCTTTTTCTCTCCTAAACTTTCTTCCCTGTGCATTGTTTTCAGGCAGATTCCTTGGGAGCCTCTCCTGGATCACCATGGCTATAATGCTGTCTTTTATAGAGAGAGAACCTGTAGGTGCTGCTTTTGCTGGTGACTTTTCCTGACCTGGGCTTTCATTAAAGAGCAAACGGAAGCAAACAGACGATGAATGTCACTTGTGAGGTCAAGACAAACCCAGATGGGTGCTGTCACAGGAAGGCAATTTATCTTAAACTGAGAATAACTATTCAGTGCTGATTGGAAAAACAGTACACAATAAAAATGTCTCTAAAAGGACTCAACTGATATTTCTGGATTTTTTTTAAAATGCTGCTGTTCAATGATTTTCCTAATTCTAGTGTTTTGCTAGACATGTAACTCCTAATTCCTGTGGCATCTTTCTGTGTTCCCTGTTAACTAACCTCTCTGAACCTTGATTTTTTTATCTTCCTCTGGAATTCTGGTTGTGTATTCTTAGTCTTGCAGCCTCTACATACAAACTGGGAGATGTGTGTGTTTTGAGATGTTTTGGTGATTGAAGTTCAGGAGCAAGTGCCAGGGCTAGGACTTTGTTACATGTCTGGAACACAGGGAATCACTGAGGTATTGGAGCAGTGTCTTGAAGCACCTGGTTTTTTCCATGGTGACTCATTGTTCTGGCTGTGAAAAGAAGGTGGTCAACAGTTTTGTAATTATTGGGAAGAATGTCCCAAATAATCTGCCATGTCGACAAGGGATTACTCTGTCTTAGGTGGAAGAAAATTTCTTGTCTGGGTTGTGTCAGTCAAGTGTGAGGTGAAAAACAGTTCATTGGTCTGGGCTATCAAACCCAGCTAAATGCAGAAGCATTCATTTTCTCCTGTGGCACTTTGGTAGACTTGGCTCCTAGAAACAGAAAAATGGAGGGTGGTGGGGTGGCTGTGGTGAGAAAGTGATGGATCTCAGAAAGCCAGGTTAAGGCAAAATCCTTCATACAGAAACTCCCACTTCACTTAAATGCAAGTAAATAAGACAGGACTGAAACAGATTGTTAGCCTAAGATTTCTCTTTGTTTACTGAAAGGGATCTGAATTTTAGGCTTGAAAAGTATTTGTTGGAGGCCAGACACGTAGTGAAGGCACTAAACAGTTTAAAAGTGCTTGAGAGACATAGTGAATTCTTAACAGAAACTGAGAAGTAGAATATGGTAGAATTAGGTAAGTAATTACCACATTAAACAATTAAATATGGCCAGAACTGCCTGAAGCCCATCCTAAAGTGAATGTATTTAAGAACAGGATCAAATGTAATACTGAAAACATGTTAAAAAGAGAGAAGTAGCACGAAACTTCTTATCCTAAATGCTTCTGCAAGATATCAAGCACAAATTGGACCTTCCAGAAAATGATTTTGTATTCTCTTCTTTGCCCTGATGTTGATCATGAAGAGACTTTTTTAGGCTCCCTGCCTGCTGTGTTCCCTGTCTGTCAGAGCAGGCGTTCTATGGCTGTGGTTTATCTCCCAAGGAGTAAATTTTTTATATTTTACATTGGGAGTTCTTTCTAGCAGAGCAGTACTTGGATACCCTTAATTCCCATAATCTTCCTTTGTTAGTCCTCATTCTCCTGTAGATTTGAGAGACAGGTTTCTTCTTTTGTTAAGCAAAGTACTGTAAAGAGTTTGATAATTTCAGGGTAGGATGATAATGCCTTCCCTCCCCATTTTGAGATTTGCTAAGTGACCACAAGGTGACAATCCCAGGTTTATTAAGCTCCTCACATCATTGTCTTCCTGCCCTGGAACTGTCTGTCTGTGGGTGTGATTTACTTCATCTTTGGTATCTGCAATTAAGGAATGGTCCTGAAATTGCATGGTAAAAGACAACTGGACTTTAAAAGAAAGTGTAAGGAAGCTGTAAAGTGGTTTTTTTAAAAAATGTTACTCTAAATAAGAAGGTAGATTCAGATTATGTTGTAATCACATATTCAGAAAAGATGGGAAAGAAAAACCCCACATTTTTGATCTAAGAAAACGAATGTAAATTGGTGTATATTAGACAGTGTCATGGAGAAGTTGTAAATGTGGGGCTGGTATAATGATTTAATGATTTTAATGTTTGGAAGTGAAAGTGAGTATTTATATTCTAAAGGAGAAGATAAATTTTGTATGTTAAATGATACAAATTTAAAGTACAGAAAAAGATTTTGGAGAATTATGATAGCAAGTGGAGTTTCATATGGCATGTTGATATTTTTAAACGGTAGTATTTGGAAGTGTTTGTATCCACCATCTCACAGCTCGTGGTCTTGAGGGACCTGGCCTGAGTATCAGAAAAAGTTAGAAGCCCAAACAGTATTTGCTTTAATAAAGAACAGTATAGAAGCCTGTACTGGAAAGAATGGTCTTATATAAAGGATAAGCATAGTTCAGTGTGACATTTTGCTTGAATCCAGTCATCTTCCTCTCTAAAGCAGAACAGCAGAATGAAATTTCAGATAAATGACAAAAGTGTATCCAAGAACTGTGTGCAGAGGAGACAGACAGGAGGGAGCATGAATCCACACCTGCCATGTAGACAGATTAGAAAGGGATTCTCCTGACTCTTGCAAGAGTAAGGGGGTGTCCACTCACACCGAGGAGCAGCAATTATAGTGTAAAATTAATTTGTGGAACTCAGTTCAGCAAGGTGTCTTTAAACAAGAGCTCTCTAGAGTCTTTCAAAAGTACTTTGAATTACCAGGGGAGGAGAAAATCCCTGTGTGACAGCACTGGTTAATTTGCCCTCTTCTTGTCCTCTTGTCCCTCCTCCTTCAGGCTGTCAGCTGAGTTTAGGAATAAACTGCCCCAGAGGAAAAGATTTTAAAGCTAACAGCTTTCTTACCTAGTAAGGTGAGGTAGTAGTCAGAAATTAAGAAATGCTAGTGGATTTAAAAATTGTTCAGTTCGTGATCCAGGACACTTGTGGTGTTTCCATTTGCAGTTTTTTCAGAGTTAATTTTTCAGAAATTAAACTGTTGACAGAAGTAATTAAGCAAAATCAGGTACAGGAGCAGTGATGCAATGGTAAGAAGAGGAGGGATTAGTGAGGGAGGAAAGCAGCCTGAGCTCTGGAGGAGATGAGGAAAGAGCTGCAGTGCAGAATAAGCAGAGATGGGGAGGGCAAAAGAAGTGTCCTGTCATTTGGCTTGTTTGTATTTTTTCTTGGTTTGTTTTGCCTTTAGAAACTCACGGCTCTTAAACTCACTAGTCTATATGTTCGCAGAGTGGGCTGAAAATTTACTGAGGTACAGTTTTGTGTTCAGAAATGATGATTTGATGGAATTGAAATGCTCTGTGGGAATGGTTGGTGGGCTGCCCAGCTGCTTTGCTCTGCTCTTGGCTGCTGGCCATCCAGTCTGCTCCCCCAGCTGCCTGTCATGTGGGCCTGCTGCCTTGGCTCTTGTATCCCATTTTAAGTATTTGTACATTCTAACAAATAAAACAGCAAATCACCAATTAGGACACCAATTAGCCATCGCTACTTAACCAGCTACAGTCTTAATTGGACGATCATTTTCGGTAATAATTGATTGATCCCTAACTAGCAACCGTTAATCAATGATCTTGCATTTCAGTACTTAAACCTTTTAAAAATTGACACATTATTGTTTAAATTTTTGATAGTTTGTAAGAATACATAAAATATATACCCGAAAATATGCTATCGGATAACACTTTCATTTTTAAGATGTTACTGATTAATATAAAAATAAAGAAAAAATCAAAACAGCTAGTGAGGTTTTTTTCTAAAGCTGATACTCAGAATTTTGTTCCAAATGTGGGATTTTGTTCAGTTTGCAGTTTACAGAACAAACTGTTTTTATGCTGGAGCTAATAAAGCCTGGGCAATGACGAGCTGGTGTCTGTTGTCCTTTCACACCTCCTGTCCTTCCTTCTCCCACTTAAGCACACACAAACTGAAATTCCTCTAGTTTTCCTAGTGAAGCATCCTGAATGACATCTTGTTTCCTACGGCATCTCTGAGCAGGAAAAGCACATGCTTGATTTAAAGCTGTGCTAATGGGCTAAGTGTCTCTTCCCAAGGAGGAGAGAGTAATTAAGCTCTATGTGCTTTCTGAAAGTAGGCCTTGGTTTGGGGGCTCTTTTTCCTACCCAACAGGCATTTTCAGTGACATTCCTCCAGTTTTTCATCTTTGAGAAATCTTGGTTTCTCTAAAACTCATTTGAAGGCAGCTAACAGGTTCAGGAGTTACTCAGCTGGAAAGAACAACCTAAAAGCAGCAACAGCATTCTTAGGGGACTTGATTAAAAATTAACCTTTGAATTTTTCCATTAAGCAGAGTTCCAGATTCAGCTGGGTTTTGTTACTGCCCAGCACCATGTGGCTTAAGATTCGAGGGGAACAAGCATAGAGAGTTTTGTCATTTAGTTTTTGTGATTATTTTCCTTTGGTTTTTGCTGGTCTGTTTGTGTGTATTTGAATCTCTTTATAGTCATTCATGCCTTAGTATATTCAGCTTGTCCACTCCCATTTTCTGTGGCGTGCCTGAGGTAGAGCAGCTGTGTAATTAATGATAGTAAGGCTTTTTTCCAACACTAGTGATTCTCCAGCAGTGAAAAACTGACAGGGAAATAATGGGGCTACTTGTCAACTCAGTGGGATTCCTATCTTTGCTGGAACGGGTTGGAAAAATGGTGAATCAAGGACAGAAAATTCCATAGTAGTAGTTCTACTTCATAAAATGTTTTGAAGATGATGGATGTAAATGAAGATAATCACTTGCCATATGAAAGAGAATAAAACATTTCAATAAGCTGTCCAGATGTCATAGTCCAAAAAAGAGGTTTCAGTAATGTTTGTGTGTACACGTGAACCAGCATTAATTTCTGTACTTTGAAAACATTTGTGAGGAGATCTAACAGTTTTTGTGAGTTCAGTATATCTAGATGGGAAAGAGGAAAGGTAAATCCTTTACTAAGTATGAAATAAGAGCAGTACTCATGAAAGAAAAGCAAAGGTTGAGAAGACCTGCTCAGTGTTTAATTTGCTTTTGCTGATCAGTATTTGGGTCCTACCTCAAGCGTATTGGCAAAATAAGGAAGTGCCTACAGGACACCTTGCTGAGGGAATCTCTTTTTATGTCCATGTGATACATTTGTTTTCAGGAAGAACAGTTCTTCCTGCCTTGAAGGAAGTTGGGTTAAAAGGAAAGGAATCATGCAGGGATGAGCAAGATGCTCCTGACAAAACTCAGGCATAAAAAGGAAGCATACAGGAGGCAGAAGCAAGGATAGATGACTCTGGAGGAATACAGAGATATCTTCCAAGCATCCAGGGATCGCATAAGGAAAGGCAAAGTCCACATGGAGTTGAATTTGGTGAGGGATGGGAAGGGCAGCAAGAAAGCGTCTGCAAGCGTATCAGCAGCAAAAGGAAGATGAAAGAATATGTAAGTCTGCTGCTAAATAAGGCAAATGACAAAGGATATGGACAGCACTGAGGTACTTAATATTAGCCTTCTTCACCTTGGTCTTTACTGGTAGGACTCACCTTCAGGATTCCAAGGCCCTTGAGACCAGTCAGCAAGTCTGGACCCAGGAAGACTTGCTCTCAATAGATGAGGATCAAGTTTGGGAACATTTAAACAAACAAATACATACAAGTCTGTGGGACCGGATGGGATACAGCAGTGAGTGCTGAGGGAGCTCATCTCTGTCATTGTGAGGCCACTGTCAATTACCCTAGAAAGGTCATGGTGTTGGGGAAAGTTTCTGAGGCCTGGAAGAAAGGAAATATCACTCCTGCTCTGAAGAATGCCAAGGAGGATCTGGGGACGTATGGGCCGGTCAGCTTCACCTCCATCCTTGCAAAAGTGATAGAGCAAATTATCCTGGGAACCATTTCCAGCACATGCAGGGCAGAGAAGTCACTGGAAGCAATCATCACGAATTTATGAAGGAGAAATAATGCTTGATCAGTCTGCTAGCTGTTTGCAACACAATGAGTAACTTGGTGGGGGGGGGGGTGAGAGCCACAGGTCCTGTTTGTATTTATTCTAGTAAGGCTTTCCACACTTTCCACATGTTATGTCTCCCATAATATGCTCACAGACAAACTGATGAAACACAGACTAGATAAGCGGTCAGTGTGGTAGATTGAAAACTGGCTCACCCGAGCTCAGAGGATTGTGATCAGCATTTGTCATGGTCAAATCCCACATGGCAACTTTAGTACCACACAGCCACTTGCTCACTACCTCCTTTCCCCCTGCTAGGAAGGGAAGAAGAATCGGGAAAAAACGAAGGGTAATACCATTTGGGCTGAGATAAGAACAGTTTATTTAAAGTGAAACGAATTAAAACAGTGATGCTAGTGGTAATATTAACGATAGTAATGATTTTAACAAAAAGGAGAGAGAGAAGGGAAAAACCCAAGATACACAAGCACTGAACAATACAGTTGCTCACCACCCACTGAGCTGTCTCTGATTGGCCCCTCCTGGCAACTCCTCTGTGTTTATGTACTGGACATGACTTTGTATGGTATGGGATATCCCTTTGCCCAGTTTGGATCAGCTGTCCCAAGCCTTCTGCCTCCTCGAGACACTGAAAAGTCTTGACTTAGGCTGAGCACCACTCAGTAACAGCTAAAACATCTGTGTGTTTACATTATTTCTATCCTAAATGCGAAGCACAGCACTGTGCCAGCTACTAAGAAGAAAATGAACTCTATTCCTGCCAAAACCAGGACATATCACAAAGTCCAGCTGGAGGCCAGCTATTAGTGGCTTACCTCACGGGTTGAGAGTGGGGCCAGTGCTCTTTAGCACCTTGGGTTAATGACCTGTGTCATGGGGTAGAGTGCACCTTCAGCAGGGTTACAGACACTGCCAAACTGGGAGGAGATGACTCAGTTGTGCTGCTGTTCAGAGGGAGCTGAACAGCCCCCAGGAGCCTCATGATGTTCGACAGAGGCCAAGTCCTTTATCTCTGGAGGAACAACCCGGTGCACCAGCTCGGGCTGGAGGCTGGAAAGCAGCTTTGCAGGAAAGGCCCTGGGGGTCCTGGTGCATGGGGTGACAATGAGCCAGCAAAGGCAGCCAGTGGCATCCTGGGCTGCATAAGGCAGAGCATAGCCACCACGTTGAGGGGTGATGTTTCTGCTGAGCCTTGATGAGGTGCATGTGGAGTTCTGGGTCCACTGCTGGGCTCCTGAGTAGAATAAAGTGAGGAGATAGTGGAGCAAGTCCAGTGAAGGGCTGTGGGGCTGTTCAAGGGTATGGAACATTTCTCATACAAGGAGTGGAGGCTGAGAGAGCTGGGGTTGTGCAGCCTGGAGAAGAGAAGGCTCAGGAGTGTCTTATCCAGTTTTGCAAATAAACAGAGCCAGAGTCTTCTTGGTAGTGCGTAATGAAAGAAGAAAAAGCAGCAGGCACAAAAAGAAAACACAAAATTCCTATTAAACACATGAAAATGTGTTTATTTATTTAATTGTGAAGGTGATTGAACAGTGGAGAAGGTTGCCCAGAGAGTTTGTGGGGCCCATGTCCTTGGAGGCAGTCAAAACCCAACTGGACTTGGTCCTTGGAATGCTCTAGTTGTCCCTTCCTTCAGCAGAGAGTTGTGCTAGGTGATCTCTAAAATAATTGTCTCTTTTTGTACAAATGTTGGACGAACTGGTTTAGTTAAAAAGCATCCGGTCTCAAGTATGGCTTTCTGTTTGGAGTCAGGAGGGTGTTTTTTTGTGAAATCATGTATCATACAAAATAAATTAGAAGCTTTGATCGTTAACAGCATTCAGGGAATCTGTAGGGAGAGTATTAAATTTGGTTAGATGAATCATCTCTCATAAAATATCTGTCAAGGTGAATTTAATCTTTTGTGTGTTGCACAACACCTTTGCTCACTTAATTAATTTCAGAAAAGTGCTGTTTCCTGTTAAAATACTTAAATTATTGAAAATATTTGTATCAAGTGAAAAATGAAGATATTTACATCAAGTGAAATTTTAGACGTTGCAGTGGAAATCACGTCAGTCAGATGCCCATACAATGATAACAGTTTAGACACTTGCTTGGCTGTTTGTGTGACAAACTTGGAGGTACACTGGTTGATCAGAAGTCCCTTTGCCAAGGGACTTAAGTTTATTTATGGATAAAGAAATACCTAGTTTGCAAAACTGCATAGATTCCATTTTTAGTGAAGAGGATTTGAGTTATTTAATGTTGGTTTTTAGTTTGGCTTTCACAGGACAGTACTCCTTACAGAGTAGTTGTTGCACAGTGTATTATTCAGGAGGGTTTGAAGTAATTAATGTCTGTTGAATTAATTACTGTATGTGGGTTTCAATGATTTTCCAGTAGTCTTGTCCTGATGTAGCTGTCCTTCCCTGTGTGTCGAGAAGCTTTTTTTACAAATAGTGTTGGAAAGCCACTTGGAGGACAACAAGGCTCCCACTTCAGCTTGTTCACACACATCCTGCCATGTGTGTTTTAGTCCATGGGTAAAAATGTGGGGACAGAAGTGTTTCAGTGGGGCAGCCATGTTCCCAAGAAGTTGAAAGAGTAGTTTTCCTTCAGAGGGGAGTTAATATGGAAATGCAGAACTGCTGGGGAATTGCAAAGGGTATGGACAAATGTCTTTCCTAAAGAGGAGATGAGTAGGATGGCCAAGACAGTATAATAATTTTAGAGACAGGTACCACTTAGAAAGAAAAAAACCCCTCACTTTGTAGATGGTGTGGAATTTTTGTTTATTTGAGTTTTGGTTTTATTTCTGCTTAACTTCGAGTAAGAATTTTTCTGTGATATGAAAAACAAGGTAGTTTTTATGAATCAAGAAAGATGGTTTTCTTCTGGAAGTAGTAGGTATATTTTGGCAATATTTACACTCTGAAAAGATCTTCTTAAAGAAAATGAGGAATTACTTTGTAGCTATTTACCAAGATATTACATATGACAGAATATATTTGTCACAGGAATAACGACTTTTATATATTAATTGCTTTCACGTGGCTACTGGGGTGCAAACACACACCCAGTAAGAAATTTTGAACTATTGTGATTATTGCTCAAGAAGCAGAGTCACACAAGCATGTTAGAGATAGCTGTATTTAAAAATCCTGTATAAACCTAATGATTTTTCAGGTACTATAAAATTTCTTGAAGAAGAACAAAACTAATGATTCTGATTTGCTATATACACAGGGATCTTAGTGTTTTTGCAGGTGTTTGGAACGTACAGCACATGTAGATAGGTAGCTCTCTTTTTCATGTTTCTACAAATCTAAACAAATTTTATTTGAACCGTCTCCTCTTTCTCTTGAGCACATATAATCCTTGTGCTGGAGCCCGTCAGCTCCCAAAGGCCTGGAGCTGTTTATGCACAGGAGCCCAAGTGGAATTTTTTATGTGGCACAAACTCTGCAGGGAGCTGTTACTATGCATTGAGTAGTGTCAGGAGGAAGAATTAGGCACCATAGTGTCAAAACTTCTTATTTCTTTTTTTTTTTTTTTAAGAATTTCAGTAAAGAAATAAACATATTCACATGTTTGAACACAAAAACTGTTCTTTTGCTTTGAACAGGTGGCTGAGAGACCCTGTGACCACAGGATGCGACATAAGCTGTAAAACCTTGTTTTCCTGGTTAGGTTTTCTGAGGAGCAGTGGCCGCCTGCCCACGTGTGTCTTGTGCAGCCTGGTGTGATGTGGGCTGGGCTCTGGGTTCCACTGGCACTTGGGCAGCTCAGGAGGGGGCAGTCAGACCCTGCTGGAGGCAGTCTAAATATGTCATCAAAGACTTCTTGATTCCTGTCAGTAGTAAGCAAGTGAAAAGCAGTCACTGGTCTCTCATAAGGGTGCTGAACTTCATCTTTTTTCCATAGTTTTTCTTCAGATTTCCACAGTCTGAAGAAAATTACATGGGAACTTTTTCTTCTCCTGTTTTGGTTATTTTGTAGTATGGTGGGATGCATTCTGATTTCTGTCTAATTACCAACTTTCTAATCAAATGAAAGGTGTATTTTACCTACATCTGGCCCTTCTCCTTAGAGTCACAAAGAATCACAGAATAGTCAGGGTTGGAGGGACTTCTGGAGATCACCCAGTCCACCCCCCTGCCAAGGCACAGTCACCTGGAGCAATGACACAGGATCGTGTCCAGGTGGGTTTGGGATGTCTCCAGAGAGACACTCCACACCCTCCCCGGGCAGCTGTTCCAGAGCTCTGCCACCCTCCATGGAAAGCTTCCTCATGTTGAGGTGAAACCTGGTGTTTTAGTTTATGCCCATTGCTCCTTGTCCTGTTACTGGGCACCACTGAATAGTCTGGCACTGTCCTCTGACACCCACCTGGGAGATATTTACATGTATGGATAGAAGAAATGGTGCATTTGCCTGTGTGTGTGTCACTGGTTGAGGACCTGCACGAAGAAGGCTGGCAGGAGGCTGTGATGTTATCTCATGTTTTTATCCACCTTGTGCTGACCCATAGATGTTGTTTTCTCTCAAGTGAAGTGTTTATAATGTGACTTTGGAGGTTTTGGTAATGTTTGAGAAGTCATTGTAGGTTTGATAAGCATTTTGGTGGGAGCAGCATAGGCTTAAAGAGCTTTTACTTCTGTTCCAGTCTTTCACTTGTGCTAATGCTGTTGTCAGTGGGGGTCCGCAACCGAACTTACCTGGGAAACTGATCCAGTTAAAAAATCCTTTTTACCTAGATACTAATAATTCAGATCACTTCTGGCATCCAGTTGGCTGTAGTACTCTGAAAATGATTGTGTCAGCACAAATAAGAGAGGCAATGCTAGGGAACGTTTCTGTATCAGCAGTGCTGGGAAACTATGGCAAAAACGGTTCCTTTTCATTTTTGAATTGCAAGGACCCAGCTGGATGCTGCCCTGAGACTGCCTTAAGTTTTTAATGTCTTTTTCTACTGACACTCTAGAATTGCCCGTTGAACAGATTTTCATTTGCAAGCCTTATTTCTGAGTTAATTCCTGTGTTTATGAAACACCAGTTTGGAGTCTATAACGGGGTCTCTACTGTGCGTGGCAGATAAGCGTGTTACTGGTGAAAAACATCTGGACCCAGATGTGGCAGCCACACATTGGTAGAGCGAGTCCAAGATGGCTGTTTGTGATCTGAATGTGGGGGTGGCCACTTGCTAGCCAGGACAGGTGCATTTTTCTGCCATTGTGTTTGTAGATAAGTGTCACTGGTGGGCTGGGCTCATGTATTTCTGTGGCACCTGCTGGCTGCACCCTTGAAAGGTGGAGAAAAAGGCTTTATGTGTACTTGGCCTGAAATGCCTCAAGAACAGAACACATGGACCGTTGGGGATCTGTTTCCGTCTGCTGCTTCAAAGAGCCTATAAACCAGTTGTTTGAGTTTCTATAGAAGGCCTGTGAGATGGGTGGAGTCTTTATCATTGGTTAATTTTTTTTTTCCTTGATCGCTTAAAACAAGCAAGACCAAAAAGTCTTCAATGTGCTTATTCATACCAGTTACATAAAAAGATACACACAAATATATTTTTGTCTTCTGAGTTACCTGTTGACAAAATGTGTATACCACAGTCTTTTAGAAAAAAGAATTGAAAATGTTGCTCAGCGTTAAATAGTGCACATAAGTAGCAGAATGCACAATATCAACTTGACAATTTCCTTAAATTGCATAAGCGTGGAAAATGAAAAGAGGTATTTGAGCCATCTAGTGGTTGGTATGAAACATTTTAACATTTTTTTGGTAGTTCATAGAAAATGTAAATGATGTCAGCTTGGAAATAGCATTTCTAGTTTATCTGCTGTTTGGTAGCATGGCTGTAGAATGAAAAAACCCGAGCAATCAGCTTCAAATTTGAGGCACAGTCTGTTTGGGCTTGTATCTTTTTTTCACTCAAGATTTTAGTGAAAAGAGATATCTGATAACAAAAAACTTGAATTAGAAGTTAGTAGCCAAAGAATGCTTTTTGCTAGCATGAGATCTTCATAAATTTTGAAGGTTTTTAGAAAGTTCAAGGAAAGGACTGTAGTAAGATAATTTTGGTTTCTGCTTCTCACTGAAAAATGTTTGGAGGGAAAAAGTAGGCCTTAAATTCTACCTCAACAGCTGTTTATAGGAGGGACTAAATCATGGGGGTAATCTTTACTGGAGCACATGGAATGGCTATTCTTTGTGAGAAACTTGTCAAAACTAATAGAGGAAACTGAAAACTGATTTCTTAAGACGGGGTGTGTTCCTGGTAAACAGAATGACAGAATCTTATGATTTTTAAAAATTTTGTAGATGAAGATTTGTGTAATGATCCCGCTTGGTCCTGATCTGCATTAAGCTGTGGTAGCATTTCGTATTGTCTGTTTGCCAGTAGGAACTTGACTGCATGTTGAGCTTGATGGTATTCTGCAAAAGCAGTGAACTTTATGTGTATCTTGCCTTGAATTATTTGTGGAAGTGCACAGCCATACATTGAGACACTGTGATGTCTTCCAGTCCTTGTGAAACTCCTGTCCATGTTCAAATGCAGTTTAAAAGATACTTTTTAATCTTAGTTTATTAGATTGGTTTTAAGATCATCAACAAGCAGTAGTAATGGTGATATGTATGGTTAGAGCTGTAGCATTTCAGAACAGATAAATTTATGATCTATACTGACATTTCAGAATTTGCACCTTTATATTTGAAGTGAAGTATTACTGGTACAAATATTAAATCTTGCCCTGTTTTTTATTGAGAAGAGAGCAGCAGCTTAAGGTATTTTTAAGGTCAGTCTCAAAAGACTTAAGGCCAAAGGAGAATGAGAGAAAATTGGGAAAACGAGTCACAGAACAAAGGACAGAATAGTAATGGTTTATTTGTAGTGCTGTGAGGACCATCTGAAAGCTTTATGTGAACTTGATACATAAATTACATTTTGACAAATCACTTGCATCTTGGTTCTTTCGTTTCTTGAAATTTGGTTGTTGTTAACCCTTAGCATCAAAATAATCAGGGAGATGATTCTGAATCTCTAACTTTCTTGGACTGTGAATTCTAATGGGTTTCATGAGAGGAAGTCAAATTCTTTGTGAAGAGTTTTTAGTTGTCCGGCATATTTTTATTTGAATTTTGCAGTGTGGCGATGAAGGATTTTTGTGATCACTGTTAATCTCAATCTCTACAATGATGTAAACATGATTGAGATTCGGAATATCAGAGGGGACACTGGACAGTTTTGTTGCGGTCTGTCTTACAAATGAGCTGACCTGAAGACAGAAGGCTCCTGGCGGGCTGCATTTTGTAGGCTTCCATGTTGCACACATAAAAATCTATTTTACCTTCTTCATTAAAAATGACTTTCCAGTCAGGGCATTACGTGTGCTCAGCTTTTGAGCTTGCCTTCTTCCTGGTCTGTTGCTTACAGAGCACACTCGGAATGCGGAAAAAACATGTAGTAGGGAATTGGAGATCTTTTATCTTTATGATGTCCGTGTTGTGCTTTTGTTCAATTAAACAGGAATGTGGGTTTATGGTAGTATTAAAGTATCCTCTTCTGTTGTTTATGCACTTCCCTCTCCACTCCTGCTCTTAGCATCTTCCAGTGCTCTGACTGCCAATAGTATCTGGTCATACCACAGCATTTTCCTGGAAGCTGTCCATTGCTGAAGCTATGATCCAGCTGCATTCGTGAAGGGATCTTTGACATTTCCCTTGGTTTTAATTTGCATTTAGAAAATGCAAATGAGGGGTAATGAAATTGTCAGATTAGATCCTGTTTCTGATGAATGCTGCTCTTGGAATTGTCTTCTGGTTACCAGTTATTTGTAGGAGAAACTTGATTATAACTTTTATATTTGGATTGGGTTTAAGTCATAATTAGGATTCCTTTTGTGGAACTTCTTAGAAATTTGACTTGTTAAAGAACTGCATGCAAGTGGCAGAGAGTTTATCTTGCAGTGCAGTCTTTGACAATTGCAATTCCAGCTCTTATCCATGTTTCAGAGCTTTGGGATGTGTACCTGGTCTCTCAGAATCAGAATTATATATGAGACAAGCCTAAAAATGTGTCTTAGGCAGCATGTACAGTGTCTCCTGTAAATAATGGAATAGTTCTGCTCAATAAAAAACAAATGTGCTGTGGCATAACTTTGCAAAAGGAAAAGCAATTCGTTTATTTTTCCTAATTTAGGAAATATGTAATAGTTATTTGTGGAACTGGATAGTTGAACATTCATTAAATATTGCTGGTAATTCCACTTTAGAAGTAAATCATGGTTTATATGAAAAGAAAATGGAGGGAAAATGGGTTTCCGGAAGAGGAATGGGTTTTGTTGTTTTGGTTTGATTTTTCCCTTCTGCAAATAGGGGGATAGGAAATAGAAATTGGATTAATGATGAAGAAATGTGATTGTCATAGGTTTGAAATTGATGGTCTATATTTTTTGGTATTCAGAAAAGTGAAATCTCCTTAAGCATGTTTTCAGATTCGTTTAATTAATGTTCTACATTAGACACTGAAATTAGAGTGTGTAGCTTTGTTTTCTTCTTTGTGAGTATAAATTATTGTGACTATGAAATGGTACTTGGTCATAAACTATTTTTTTAATTATATTAAATTGCCAAAGATTTCTACTCCATCATTTCCTTCCCTGCTGTTGTACAAGTAGAACAGAGCACATCGATTTCTCTGATGTAAAAGTACTTGAATATTGTTGTTACTCTTCCTCCAAAACAGCCCCTTTTTTTTGTGACCATGGAGAGCCACTTTTTTTTTTTTTTTTTTTTTAGT